>OZ010588.1:97230840-97265840 GCA_963932145.1 Acanthosepion lycidas
TAAAATAGGGACTAATAATAATAATATTGATAATGTTGCATATTAGTTGGCCTAATAACAAGAATGAAGCATGATGAGAATTGATGTTCAAAATCGAAATTTTCGAAACGTCTGTGTCCTTTCCCAACGAGTAATAAAAAATGAACTTTTAATGTTATAATACTGATTAAATCTCATAGTTTTGGCCTAGTTGTTTGCCACGATAAAGGATGTAAAGGGTTTGCAGATGTCTTTTTGTGGAAAGTATATAGCGAATATCTAATTGTATTTAGCATTTTTATTAGTACACACCTTATTTTATTGGATGTCTGTGTTTAAAATATTCCCTTATTTTTAAAATATTAAACTGTGTGTATTTCGTCTATCGATCTGTGCCTGCGCAATCGAGAAAATTTAATAATGAAAATCAGAGAGCCAATTTTCTTCACATTTTCCCACATATTCTTCACATTTTCTTCACGCTTTAATTAATATAAAATGCCAGAAGTCGATACAGCTGTAGACTAAATGCTACATAGGCT
Source organism: Acanthosepion lycidas (assembly GCA_963932145.1). Lineage (NCBI taxonomy): Eukaryota > Metazoa > Mollusca > Cephalopoda > Sepiida > Sepiidae > Acanthosepion > Acanthosepion lycidas. The sequence goes on from OZ010588.1 coordinate 97,231,362, forward strand.
AAAACAGATTGGCTAGAATTTGGATCAGATCATTAGCGGAATAATATTCTAACCTTCTGAATATATGCACTAGTGAACAGATATTGAAATTGAATTAAGAAAAATATAAATATCCGATATATATATATATATATATATATATATATATATATATATATATATATATATATATATATATATAAAGAAATATAGTTTAAGGTGTGCTATATTTATGGAATAACGTGCTCAATATCCGCGATAGAGCGTGTGTAATTATAAAAGTGAACATAGAAGTCAACACTTAGAGGCGACAGTCTGTTTCATGGTATATGCAATGTTCACTTTTATATTAATACATATATATATATATATATATATATATATATATATATATATATATATATATATATATATGTATGTATGTATGTGTGTGTGTGTGTATGCAAAAATATAAAAAATAGGAAAGAACCGTTAGGTTAATAATCCAATGTTTTTTAGCAATTTCGTTTTTATTTAAAAAAAATCTGTGATAAATACATAAGTAGAACCTAAAAATAATTTATATATATATATATATATATATATATATATATATATATATATATATATACATATATACTTCATGAATATAGTCTATTTCAACTAACCAAAGAAGTTGAAAAGGGCTGACACATTCAGCGTTAGTTGAAATGGACTATACTCATGAGGTAATTTGGGATTTCTCCGTGATGTAATTTATCTGCTCTGTTATAATAAATACTTTGAGCTTTTATTGTGGATCACTTTTAATATTTTATATTATTAGGATCTACTTGGATTATATATCAATGAATTTATTACCTGTACTATATATATATATATATATATATATATATATATATATATATATATATATATATATATATATATATATATATATATATATATTATTTTATATTATATATTCAATAGATTTATTTCTTTTATTTTCAGTCAGTCAATTTATTTTCCATTATTTCCTCTTCTTACTTTTTTTATATACGTATATATGTATTATTAATGTATGCGTATGTGCATATGAATTTATATTTGTGTGTGTATAAATGCGTATATATTTGTGTGTGTATGTGCATATATATATATATATATATATATATATATATATATATATATATATATATATGGGTGTGTATGCATATATATGTCTTTATGTTAATATATTTTAGTTTAAGTTTAATCACGACAAAACCAGCAAGCCATGTTTTGAAAAATATTTTGCTTTTGAAACTAAATTAATTTTTCACTCGCCAGTCGTTTGACATCACCGAGGAGACACATTTGTGATGTTGAAACATAATCGTAATTGTGTAGCGATTTTAAACATTTTTCTGTCTAATGTCTTAAAATAAATAATATTTAGCTTTACTCTGTTGTGAACCCTCTTTTAAATTAAATGTTACGTTCAGTAGAATTATACTCCATTTGTTCTCATTTTACACTCCCCATATATATATATATATATATATATATATATATATATATATATATATATATATTTGAATATATATTTAATTACATGTTCAGTGATAAAGCGAACACCTTACCATAGATTGGGAATAAAAAGAAGTCGTTTTGAAAGCAATAATTACCGACGGAAAGATATAAAATTCTCAATCGTGACATGTTCCTTCCATCTGTCACTGAGGTTATTCAAGTTTCCTTTGTATATATCATGTATAGTGTAATTACGCGTATATCTAAGACTGCGCTAGCAAATTTCAAACGTGAAAGCAAAGACGGAACGAAAGAAATAACGGCAAATAGAAGGAAAAGAAAACATGATTATTACATTGATTTCTTTTCCTTCTGCTCAACGTTTTTGTCATGATATATATTTCAAATCATGCGCTACAGAAAAGCGTATCTCGCCGCTAAATAACGCCAATTCATTACTTTTTGCTTTATCTTCCCTACAACTAACTATGCGCTTGCCATCTCTGTACTACTTACAGTTAAACGGAAGTTGTAGTTGAACGAATTTTCGCACGTATGTTGATCGATCGTGAAAGATGTTCCCATTGAAAGACGAATATAACAACCTCAAGATCGCCACACGAAACCATGAAAAAAAATAAATAAATAAAAATTACACGCTACTCTAGTCTACACATTACACCGAACAATTTTCTTAATTGTTGTTTGTTTTTGTTTAGCGGCATAACAACTTCGACCGGTTATTTAATGCTCAAATCTAAATATTTAGAATTAAATTTTATGGTCTCAACTGCATATATTTTGTATATAATGTTAGAGGCTTCTAACGGTCTACCTCAGGAAGAGGAGGCGGTAATGGACACAATATTTGACACATTCAATATGCAAAGGCCTCAAGCAATTTCAGAACCGCGGGAATCAAGCAGAAAAAGAAAATTTACAGAGCCTTTGATGATTAATCCGAAGAGGAAAAATATTAATGACCCCTGCGAGGTAAAGGCTTGGGAGGGGGTGGTCCTTACCTATAACTATAGAATGAACTCTTCCTAACACTATATATACTACGCCTCTCAAGAGAGAGGGTCGAATCGAGTCGAGCCGATAGTAGTTCACTCCAAACCAGACTGACAGTCATACTAACACCTTGCACATCTTTATTATTTCGTGTAATATACTTTCGTTATTTCTACTCTTGTGTTCGTGTTGTTCTTCCTTGGACCTAACCTGGACCATAACACATCTTACTTATTATAAAACGCAGATCGTGTGCGTGTGTGTGTCTGTACGTTTATATATTGGATGGTTTTTCCTACATTTTTCAACCGATTTCAACAAAACTTAACAGAACTACGGAAAATTACCTTGCGGTGGTTTTAACAGCGCAAAAAATTGGAAAAACACAATTTTTTTTGCACGAAATCAATTTGAAATCACGATTGAGATGCATCACGAAAATGAAAGGGGGACAACTCATATCGAGTTATACTTATTATAAAACCCAGGTTGTTTGTGTGTGTGTGTGTGTGTGTGTTCGTTTATATATGGGATCGGATTTCCTACATTTTTCAACCGATTTCAACAAAACTTCACTTTTTTTTTGACAGATAATGTTTCTTATTGCCTTGCACCCGTTTTCCTTTATTTTTACATTCAGAATTCTTTAAAAATTCCATTTACAAGACAATTGTTTATAATAAAATTCTATTCAATCTGTAGACGCATAACGATTGAAAACAATGTTTTTGTTTGAGTTTGGGTTTGACCAATTCTTTAAAAAAAAAAAAAAAAAAAAAAAAAAAATAATTAAGACATGCATGTCCGTCAACCTTAAACAATAATCTTTGTCAATTTTATTTTTCAGTCTTTATGATGGTCGATACTTGATCTATCTCTTACTGTTACATCCCCGGGCAACGCCGGGCTCTCCTGCTAGTAATTATATACTTTTTGGGTAAATGTATGTTATTTTATTAATATATAGTTTTTAGACCATAACATGTATTGTTGGTAACTTTACAATGAAATACTTTCTTAGTGTTTATTGATTTTAATATGAAAATGTATTGTTCATTTTTTCCTAAAAATATACTGATCATTGTGTGTGTGTTCTTTATTTGCCTCCAGCTGAGACCCTAAGAAGTCCTACCACAACGAGTTAGGGGGGACCACGGAACATCAGCATTAAAAAGTGCCTCCAGGTTCCACAAAACCTCAAATCTCTTAAACAGAAACCTCATACCCACGATGAACCGAATTATTTTATAATGAATTTACATACTTTCGTTTCTGACCAATAGCAACATTCTACTTTTATGATTATTAATACATTATGACAGTAAAATGATCATCAAAGCATTTATATTTTTTAACAGAGACCGGGTAATGCGATAACTAATCCGATGACGTATTAGGATAGATAAAGATGCCTATCAAATGCTAAGCAAAGTATTATAATATCTGGAAGATTTCTTTATAAAAAAAAAGAAGAGTACTGTAGTATTATTTAATATTGGTTCTCCTATACGTCAGCTAATATTGGGCGATCTCTTCATAGACGACAAAACTTGGAGCAACAGAAATTTGTTTCTACAGAAGGATGCCGTGAATACCCTGGACAGAACACGTTAGCAAATATAAATTTCTGAAGGACATGAATCTTTGAACGAGAACGTGTAAGTTAATATTCCTCAGGCATATAATGAGGAAATTGGTCTTGTGGAATTTGACACTCGCGTGGTATACTGAAGGCAAGTGGAATAGAGGAAACAAAAAAAAATCCAAATTAAAACACCTGTGTAAAGTTGATAGAAAACAAAGAAAGCAAAAAGTCAAACATATTTAGGGTTATAAAGGAAAGGATGTAGTGAACAGCAACCATTTTCCTACGTCCCTATGGGACACGGCATAGAATTAAAAAAAATGCATTAAATAGAATATTGTTTCATGACACTGACAATTATTTTTTTGTGTATTTTAAGTTATTTGCATTTGCATTTCTTACTGATTTAAATATTACTGCTCTAAAAACATATCACATTATTTTCAAACCAATTACAACCAAATATTTTTAAAGTGTTTACAGCTATATCGCATTGAAACAACTGATCTTATATGATCACCGACTTAAGCAACGTCGAAGTTAGTCAGTATTTAGATGGGTGACCACTTGGGAATACCAGGTACTGTAAGCTTGCAGGTTCGTGTGGTGTAATAAATAATAGTTTGGAATTGTTAATTGCAGAGCCGAGTTCCAAATCCTGTTGGGTTTGTTATATGTAATTAAAGCAAATCCTCTTGGGAATGGTATGAATCCACCAGTTCCCTCCAGCTTTGGGTTAATCATTAAAGGATCTATCACTAAAGCATTATTATCTCCTGAAAAAAAAAATGTATTACGATTTAAAATTGTTCTTGCCTTTAAATAACCAGTAAGAACTGGATAAACAGCAGAAAACAGATCAGGCAATTAAAAAAAAAATATTAAAGTGGTTTACATAAGTTTAGATATGTTACGAAATAGTTTTCACCAGGATTCTTCACAAAATCTTGTACGATCCTATATTTTGATTCATCAGGTTGGCAGACGTATATCAAGTCCTTCACATAGCGCTCTGGGTCCTCTTCATTGTCATTATGTTGGAGAAAATCTTTTACAATGAAAGCAATCGGTTCACCGTGTTGTAGAAGCCGATTTTACTCGTCAGAATTTTATCGGACTGGTGCTTTTTGTTTTTTGTTTTTTGTATTTGTTTTATCGTAAGGTTTACCCAGACCATGGCCCGGGGTCAGTCGAGATGAATATGTCCCATTAAGGAGTGTGTTATAGGGATAAGAGAAGAAGATAACGGTTAGCTTCAGACTTGTACAGGTTAAGATTGCTGTGATTGTTAAACATATTCTTGGGAGTCTGTTCCACAGAGCCGTGGTTCGCGAAGAAGAAACTGTTCGAGTGGAACTTACTTCTCGCTTATGGAATACAGAGGAAATGACAGAGGTTTGCTACTAGGCAAGAAGCATGGCGGGACCTAGCCATGAATGTTAGACCTGACGGAATCAAGGAATGTACTTTCGTCCGCCCACTTTACATGAAAGCAGCGGTAGAGTAGTAAGAGGCTCGACACATCCCCTCTGTGGGAGAGAGAGGATAGAAAAGACTCAGATACGTTTTTTGACTCTGTCAAGCCTGAGGACTGCACTGCTCCCGCCCAAATATGACAAGAATACTCTATTTTTGACCGGATCTCGCTCTTATAAAGGTAGAGGGTAGCACGAGGAGTCAGATACTTACTGAAACGATAGTGACAGCCGATCATTTTACCTGCATCATTAGCGATGAATCACACGTACCAGTTCCACCTGAGGTCATGTGTGATATTAAGGCCCAATATTCTCTCAAGGCAGGGTGCCTCCTCGAGGTTCTACTATGTATTTCAGATGCTTTATAAATTTCAAAGAGGAATCCGAAATATTATTTGTCCTGACCTGGCATATCAGCTTCAGTAATGTGCCCACAAGTTGTAACATATCTTCCCTGTACCGTTTCTGTTAACATTTTCATGGTAATTTTTATGGTGAGCTTATCTGTATGGGTCTATGTCTGGAATCTAAGCGCATTACTAGATTGACAGCCAGTTGAAATGGCTAGAAGTATCCACATGACCTATGCTAAGCGTTTCATCTCTCCATTTTCTGGTGTTCGAGTGTTTCAAAGATTTCCAGATAGCTTTCTATTAAGTGCTGCAACTGTGGCCCTGAAATTTTGAACCCATGGCAGTATCGATTTTTGATCCGGAAAAGCATCATCCCGTTAAAAAAAAAATTAGGGGGAAAGCTCAGTGTTGCATTTACAGATCCCACCCCACAAAAAAAAAATAAACGTTTCAACATAAAACGTATGGTGAGCCAGGTTCAAGCCATGATGTTAACTGATGCTTTCTGAAAAAAATGGAATGGCATTAGCTACATAAAAACATTAATTACCACTTGCCAAATAGACTAGCACTATATAGGTGACAATTTAAAACGTGGCCTATATTTCGTTCACAACCTGATTCTGTTTTAAAGATCCGATCTCACGTTATCACCAGTTACTTAAGCATGTTAGTTTCATATAATACCGTCCAGACAAAATATCAATCGATGAAGCCTGAATGATTCTAAATCAAGAAATAAAAATTTCTATTTAATTGTTTCTAATGAAATATCGGTAAACAAATATTTATCGATCCTTGTGATGCCGTCAGACACAAGGAATAATTTTTATCGAATATGTCTTCGCCGTTTTAATTTAGTTTGATGTCAACCGGCATCTTTCCTTGTCTTCGTATCGATCACAGATATTGATCACAGTATATTTACTTTCGAAAATCGATGTTTGAGTGTTACAAGCTAAATAAACATTTGAACATTGCGAGAAACTTGTATTATTCAGCGCTTATGGAAAATTCAAAAAGCGAGCCTTATCGCAGATTTAAAATTTACTAAGAAGTTTAAAAAAAAAGCAAAGAAAAAGAAAGGTAAATCCCACCATTTAGTGCTTAATTATTTTCCCATTTTGTCTTTTCTGTCTTCCGCAGAGTATGCAAAAGTGTCTGTTCGATTTTGCATACCTTGATTTTCCGATATGAAGACAGAATTTAATATCGTCCGAATATTTTTCAATTATTTGGAATAATCTTATTCTGATATTTCAGCCAAGACAAGCAAACGTAGACAGCGTTTAATAAAAATAAAAACTCTGTAGAAATCAGTTCAATTAATTCTTGATAATTTCCGCGACGTTTACCATACTATCCTGGGTACGTCGAAAAACTACATCCGGCAGCATGGCCTCTGATCGGGAGGTTTTAAGAACGTTCTCTTAATCGCTGTTGTTCCCAGGTTCAACTTGGTTAAAGATGCTATCATCTGCTAGGATCCTAGCTATGGGAAAATAGTGGATGCCAAAAACTGGTGTCAGAACATGAAAATATAAAAAATAATTTAGAAAATTTACCACAATAGGTTTTCATAGTAAATAAAAACGTACCAGCAACAGACTCTCGGAAAAAATAGCAGCAATAGGATATTTTGTACAAAAAATTAGCAAAGCTCACACGAAAATAAAGTACCCCCATTAAATGTCACATAAAGAGATTATAGGCCTTTAGAAAAACAACAAATAAAGCTAACAAAGTTGTCATGCAAATAACGTTCATTTAGGTTATCACATCTTGATAAAGCCTGGAAAAATGACTTATGTAGCTCTCAGATTGAGCGTGGCACACGTAAATAATGATTCACTTGGAAATCTTTTTTTCAAAAATTTCACCCCAAGTAAGGCGGGAGTGACTCTGGCACGCACAAGATTACAGATAGGCAGATCTATAGAAAATCCACGTGTTTGAGGAAAGGTTAAAGAGATGAACGGGGAACTAGATAAAAGCATCAGAAAATGTCGATTGACATTCCATTTGAATATTTGAAGATTATAACTTTGAGGGAAGCATCTAAGAGGAAGAAAGTTCCACAGACGGGAAGTGCGAGATAAGAAGCTGTTGGAGCAGATGAGACGTCTACCTTTAATCGTTTCGACAGTGAATGTAGTAGCACGCTTAAATCCATGCAGTTTGGGACCCAGCGAAAGTAGCTCGTCGGAGCAGTTGTCGTGGAAATACTTGTAAAAAAGACGAGTAAAGCAACGGCACATGTGTACGAAAGTGACTGTAGACGAGATGTCAGTTCAGGAACCATCACATTGCATATCCCTCTCTGGATTCTGTCGAGGACCTCGAGACGAACAGCGATGACCGCAGACCATATACAGCAGCATTATTCGATTCACTGACGAATAGTTGATTTATGGATTTGAATGATGGATTTAGACGAGAAAAAACTTTTTGGCGAAACACAGGAAACCAACTTTCCTTGTAGTATCGATTCAATGTGTTTGTTCCGCCTCATATCAGTAGACCGCGTGTGACCAAGCAGACGCAGAGAGTCGCTCTCTTGGAGTTGAGCACCTTTCACAGGTGCCCAATACGAAATGGTGGGAGACGTAATCGAGAGTCTTGGCAAAGGAAGAAATGCTTGTTTTCGCTACGAAGGATAGGAAATTGTGGAGAGTCATGATCGCACACGTGCTGAAGAATAAAACGCTGCTTTTTTTATGATAGAGCTAAACTCATTGCGAGGCTCCAAATTTTGCCCAGTGTAGCTTGGTTGTTTTTTATATAAAGGGCCACGACAACTTAAAAATTTGCTTATTATTTTTGTTGTGTAGTATATTGGTATTAAGTATTTTCTTGTATTTTGAAGTTGAAAAGGAATGGGTGTTTTAACGCACACACGCACACACACACACACACACACATATATATATATATATTATAATAATATTTTTTGTTTAAAAATATGATTCCTTCGCTACATAAGAGTTCTCATGTTTCAAAAACGGGAGTCGAAATCATCCAAATAATTAATAAAATTAAGTTGGATTGAGGTGTTTAGTCACGTTTCATCTTCACCAAAGAAGTCATAAACTGGTTTACCAACATCGAAAATAAGCCCGAATGCACCCTAATCCAGTTCGATATTGTCGATTACTACCAGTCAATATCAAAAGACCTCTTCACGACTGCCCTAGAGTTTGCTACGGTATATACAGACTTAACTGAAGAAGAAACAAACATTATTCTCAATGCAAAGAAATCTGTCCTCATCCATAATGGGGACCAGTGGATAAAAAACACCAATGACAACTTTGACATTACCATGGGATCTCTAGACTCTGCAGAATCTTCGGACCTTGTCGGTCTATTTATACTGTACAACCTAACCGCCCACCGTGAACTGGACGTGGGGGACATCGGGCTGTACAGAGATGACGGGCTCATGGTAGTGAGGAGCTCCACAAGCTTTAAAACAGAGAAAATTAGAAAGGCAATTTACAATGAATTCGGGAAACTAAATTTAAAAACAATAGTCAACACTAAATTAAAAAAAAGTAAACTTCCTAGACGTAACCCTAGACTTAACTAACAACGTTCACCTACCTTACAGAAAACCTAACACTAATCCCTTGTACGTACATCCTAAGTCAAACCACCCCCCCATCTATAATTAAGCATATACCCACATCAATAGAGAAAAGAATAAGTATGAACTCAGCAAATAAAGAAATATTCCAACAGCACAGTAGTTTTTACAACACAGCCCTGAAAAACAGCGGATACAAAAACTTTGACATAACCTATAGAAACGTTAGTACCAATAATAAGAGAAACAGGAAAAGAAAAATCATCTGGTATACCCCACCGTACAACCAAATGGTCAGCACCAAACTAGGCCATAAGTTCCTAGCTTTAATTGAAAAGCACTTTCCCACTAATAGCAAACTTAGCAACATCTTTAACAAAAACACATTGAAACTGAGTTACAGCTGCACTGAAAATATAGAAAGAATCATAAAAAGACACAATAAGAAAATCCTAGAAAAACACGCATACCAAAACAGTAATAAAACACATAAACTAAAACTAGATAAAAATAACGAAAAATTATGCGATTGTAGAAACCCTAAAAACTGCCCGTTGGAAAATAAATGCCTCACAAAATCCGTGGTATACCAATGCACTATCTCATCCATTGAGAGCCCTAACACTGATAGGATATACATAGGATCAACAAAGAATAGTTTTAAAATTAGATGGAGACAACACAAGAGCTCTTTCAACAATATTCAAAATAGAAATCAGACATCTCTATCCCAATATTTCTGGCATCTAAAGGAAACGAATAAAACACCAAAAGTAAAATGGAAAATAGTAAATAGAACAAGAACCTGTAGAACCTGGGATGACCCATGCCTCTTATGCTTACAGGAAAAACTACACATCATTAAATTCCTAAATAATGAAAAATTATTAAACCATAGGCAGGAGTTAACGGTTTTTTGCCGACATCAACAGACTTTCGCATTAGATAATTAGCATAAAAAAAAAAAAAAAAAAAAAAACAAAACATAGCGAAGTAAAATTCTAAAAAGCTCAGCCAAACCCTTAAATAGGAAAAACCCTTTTTGTCGTCGTCAAAAAAACTAAAAAAACAAACTGAAATTCAATGCAAAACGATCTGTATATTAAACACCCACTTAAATAAACAAATAAATAAATAGATAATCAGATAGACAATAATAAAAGACAATTCTCCAGACACATAACGACTGTAGGCGCGCCATAAAAAATATCCTTCACTGGGAACCAACTAAAGGATGACCGTAAACATTAGCCTTGAAATAGATACCCTACCCAACCTTAGCAAAACCTCTCAGAGGATGATGAATCTACTGATAAGAATTAACTCCCTGACCACTTAAAGAAGGAAAATAGTATAGCCACTCCCACAATAACAAATTCTGTAAAAATACACGTAAACCGAGAGATAGCTTATTCCTAAAATTTCGCTTGAAGATGAAACGTGACTAAACACCTCAATCCAACTTAATTTTATTAATTATTTGGATGATTTCGACTCCCGTTTTTGAAACATGAGAACTCTTATGTAGCGAAGGAATCATATTTTTAAACAAAAATATTATTATAATATAAGCTCTACTTCTGTATGGAGCACTGTTTATTAAAAATAAAAACAAAAATACTAAGGAACCCCGGATTATGCACCCAACGTGTTCTTTTCTATTTTCTGCATACCTGCACAAGGATACACACACACACACACACACACATATATATATATATATATATATATATATATATATATATATATATATATATATATATATATATATATATATATATATATATATATATATATATATATAATAAATATATAAATTACTCTGCAATACTCTTCAAATACGAATTGAGTTCTCCGGACCACTGGTGTATTTCGCTGAAAAAAAAAGTTAAAATTACTCTTTTTCGATGGCCTAGGGTTAGGATATCTGACTGATGTCAAATCGGTCGGGTTTCAATCCCAGGTTGAAACAATCGGATGTCGAGCCATACTAACGAGCTGCGACGCAGTCTGTATGTGGATGAAACTATATATATATATATATATATATATGCATGCATGTGTTCAATTGAATAATTGGGCAATTTCTGTCTATCAAGAGTTTTTTTCTTGAAATTAGTTGTTTAATGCAAATGTTGAATTTATCAAAGTTCATATTTATTTTTACGTAAAGGTTTTTGGCTAATTTCAATAAACGTATGTAAACCGAAATTATACAAAACAGTCACGTAAGTTTATACCAAACACAATCCTTGAAAACGAATGTTCCAACATTCGAAAGTACTTGAGGTAAAAATGATATAAAATAAAAATAAATATTAACTTTGGTAAATTTACCGATGACATAAAACAACTTATTCGTAAATTTGAAAAAGTTTATAAAAAATTTGGTTAGACAAATCTTGAATAATCTGGACATATTATGTTTCTTTATGTTTATTTTAATCCACTCAAATTCACGGATCAATATCTTAATGTTGATATTAAATTAATTAAAGAAGGCGCCGTAGTTTTATTCTTTTATTTTATTTTCGCAAGAATTTTCAATTCCATCCATTATAACGGAACACGCCCATACGTGTTTATAATTATAAAAAAAGTCGGTATCTTATGCATTTATAAAACAATTCACAACTGTCAATTACATTCAATATTTGTATCCGTGTGCGTGTGTTTGTTAAGATAAAAGATAAATAGGAAACATTTATCAATCTAACATGTTTCACTTTTATTAAAGCTTCACCAAATAAGGGGATCTGGTGAAAATTTTATGAAAACTGAAACACGTCGGAATGTTAAAACATCCTATTTGTTCTTTACTTTATCCTTCTGTCGGGCTTGCATTTCATCTCAATATATATATATATATATATATATATATATATATATATATATATATATATATATATATATATAAAATAAGGTGTTCAGTTCAATTTATATTACAATTAATTGTTCATACAAAAATTAGATTAGTAATGTTAAGGAAATAAAATGGCGAAAAACCAAAATTTTGAAGTTGCATTAACTTACGAACCACTCGATGAATTCTATGACCATTGTTTTAATAACTATTAGGTTGGTTCAAAAATAATGACGTAATAATGTCGTTTTTTGACGTATTTTTAACGTCAAAAAACGATATTATTACGTCATTATTTTTGCACCAACCTAATACAAGTTGTATAAGGTCTTGTTTTTTTTTTTAATCTACTAGTACTTTCAACTGTACATACAGTCATCCTCAGGCATGGAAATTATTTATTGTATAAACGATAAACACGTGCATATAAGACGCTAGAAGCGAAAATCGCACCGCATCTCATGACGTCACACATGACCACACGAGAGTGAATTGTAGAAGTATAAAATCTGGAAAGCCGTTGGTACAAACCAATGGCTTCTGTTACCAATTATAGACATTTAGATTTATTGGTAATTTTCGATTATTGCGATTTTCGCTTCTACAGTCTTATATGGGCCTGTTTATCGTTGCTTAGAAATCTTCTATGTAAACATTGACCGACTATCATCACTGCCTTGTCCGTATATTGTTTAATATGTTGTAATTGACATCTTTGATAATGGCTTAAGTAAGCCGAAAGCTTAGATTGTATTAAAAACTATGGATCGATATTGTGAATTTTTTTCTTCGTTCAACGATAATGTTATTAAACTTATCAGATGTTACGAAAAATATTAACATAAAATAAATAGACAACACTTGTCTATATTATTTAATGAAACGTGTGTGTGTTTGTCTGTGTGGTGGTACAAAAGAGAGAGAGAATGCCGGATAGATAGATAGATAGATAGATAGATAGATGAGGAGAGAGAGTGTAACATATATTTTTACATCTCTAAAATGATGCAGGGCCAACATTTAGGTCCTTGCCACACCAACCTCCTGATCACAATTTTGCCAGGACATATTTACTCCTTTTTTTTTTCCCAAAATAGCTTCCCGACCAAAAATACGTAATGTTTGTCCTTCCGAACAAAACAATTATTTCCTCTGATGTTATTACTGAAAGGATGACATTTGAACGCAGATTGAAAAATAAAACTGAATGATATCAGTTTTCTATTTTATTATCTAAAACCAATTTCTCTATTCAAAACCCCTTTTATGTATCAGGTTGTAGTTGGTTATTCTTTTGATATTTTTGATCGAAATGTCAGCGTATCGAATCCTAATATTCTGGGAAAACGGACAACCCTTCAATAGGAATACCAACATGATAATATCTCCTGCCTTTATACAAGTCAAGTGATTCGAATAAACGCATCAGATATTGCTCAACCTAAGCCTTCCCATGTGTCATCATTTTTACGCACGACATCAGATGCACCATAAAAATTTCGCCTCCGATCAAATCTTGGCAAAAATATTTCTATAAATAAACTAAGCATTTTCATCAGTTTTAATACTAATCTTCTCCCAATCAAGGGCCAAGAGACACTCAATGTAGAGCGTATTTGTGGGATTTTGTATGAGACTAAGTAGAGTTAAGTAACGATGTTCATTTGGTTATGTTAGAAAAATATTATTTCAGCCTAGATATCAAGAAGTCAAGATTGTATTAATTGGGAAGACATCCTGCTTGTGGTCCGTTCCGAAAAGCAGCAGTTCTTAGGAAGAAGCTGTCCGAGTGGAACTTCCTCCTTATTAATAGAATACGAAGAAAATGAGGACGATCCATTCTTGTACACGTGGCATGACGGTTCTTAGTAGAAATAGTCAGGGCTGGTGGTTCGAAAAGAAGGTACCTCGTTAGAACTCTATCCATGAAAATAGCGATAGAGTAGCAAGATTCACGCGATTTTTCGTCTCTTTCCGTTGTAAGGTGGAAAATAATTCATCCAACACAAGTCCGAATTGCCTCTTTTGAAATCTATCAAAGCAGGTAAGTAAGGACTGCGCATCTATAGCCCAGATATAGCAGCAATACTCAATTTTTTTTTTGTTTGATCTGACTCTTCTAAATTTAGTGTATAACCGGGGAGTCAGTTAATGGAGCTGTTATCTCCTAACTTTATACGTCGTATAATGGCAGGAGATATGATCATGTTGGTATTCCTATTGAAGGGTTGCCCGTTTTCCCAGAATATTAGCATTCGATATGCTGATAATTCGCTCAAAAATATCAAAAGAATAACAAACTACAACTGGGTACATAAAAGGGGTTTTGGATAGAGAGATTTATTCTAGATAATAAAATAGAAAATTAATATTATTCAGTATCTTTTATAGAGATCGTGTATATGATTTCTGCTTGAGCTCTGTGAAAGTCGAAACAGACGTTTGAGTCATGATGCCTCTCACATGTACGACAAAAGAAATAATATGTAGAGAACTAACGGAAACGATAGAAGATCAAGTAAATCTGTTATGGTAAACAAAAGAGATTTTACTTTATTTTAATATTTTTATTTTTAACATGTCCGGTCAGTGAAGTGTAGTAAAGGAACCTGTCTGGAGCAGATTTTGACTCTTCAGTGGCTGCGAAGGAATATGAATCCCCGGCTAAAGACATTTACTTTGTCAGTTCATACGACCACATTAAATAGTTCTTTGAAGTTTTTTCATTTAAATGACCTAGAAATCAATTTTCATTCACAAAAAATAGAGTGCCTCCTTGAGAGAAGACCTATTTATCAGGATACATGACTGTTAATTGTTTGCTCAATGATGGTGTAACCTAACTAGTTTCCTTTTTTGGCGAATTAACACAAATATCTGTATCACTTCCTTTAACGCATTCTTATTAATTGTATCATTTTTTTTTAAAGTGTTGGATTTAAATTAGTTCTTAAGGGTAATACTGAATTCTTTATATTTTGAATGGCCACGTTCATTAAATTCCCTTCATCTTGAGAAAGCTATCAATGTACGTCTTCTTTCTCAAAAGCTACGTGTTAATTAGTATGACGTGTACCAGTAAATCATTATTAACTCCAAAAGGGGATATTTTATGTTTATAACTGTAGATTATAACGATATGTAGGGTATATAACGCTTGACCATCCACATGGAGAGGTTAAGACTGGAGTTATCGGAGAAGCATACACTTGGGATTCTGTTTAACAGGGCAGCGTCTCTTGGGAAGAAGCTGTCCGAATAGTACTTCTTTTTACAAATGGAACACAAAGGAAATGTAGATAGTTCGTTTACGCTGCGTTGTGGATGATGAATTATTTTCCACCCTACAACCTCTTTCCTCCAGATGCAACGTTGCCTGCCTATTGTTATCCTGTCGCTAATTTCCATGTAAATGTTATGGCGAGCTACATTTCTTAATTATACCAGTTCAAGTCGTGACAGATTGCCATGCCTTCTAGAAAAGGGCGACAACTCTCCATTCACTTGATATTCATTCGTTAACATCGATCGTACGAGAACAAATGATCCAAGGAAATATGATCGTAAGCTGAAGTTAACTAGTGGGCTCTTTAAAAACAAACGGGAAATGTTGGGGAGGTTGATTTTTAAAATTAACGTTCTGTAGAGTGTCCTCTGTTCACGATATTTATCAGAATAGAAAAATATTGACATTTTATCATTTTATAAGTGAGGTGCCCTGTCCGTCATATAAATGTAATGTTAAATCGTTCCCAGACTTCTTAAATAATTATGTGGATTTTTATTTGCAAATATCAATTTTGAAAATATTTGAACCATTGAGATTCTTTCTCCAAATCGTAATAATACGCAGTTATCAATGACATGTGTACAATCTCTAACTTGACATTTGCAAAAAATAAATAAATAAAATAAAATAACAGTGCAAATATATGTTTTATTATAACACGCACGCACCGTTCGATCCTGGGCCAAACTGGTTTAAACTTACACTGGTCAGTACCGTCGTCAGTCAATTGGTTGTTGGTCGCTGGCCGTTTGGATCCAGACCGGCTTTGCCTACGTTGTATTCTTTGATCTCAGAAGAATTAAGATTGAATATTATCGGTAGTTAAGAGCGCTGGTTGAGCCACACCAAAGTTGTATTATGAAAGAAATGAAAATGCTCTCGCAAACCACACAAAAATGGAAAATTAGACTGCTTAGTTTTATATTGGTTTATATAGTTCTTGGTACAGAAATCGACCCATCCCTCTTAAATTTCTATAGTGAACCTTTGCTCTGCTAAATCTTGGAACGGGAGTTCAAAGTTGGGAATTCTCACGGCATCATTTCACGCAGGGTTTTGCTAGCAGCTCGTCTCGTCATTCTCTAACTCACTGAAAACTCTCGTTGAGTCGCCAACGAGATCTGTTTATATTGAGTCCGCCACAAAACTGGGGTGAGTTCGACTGGTCTGGGGTTTTCGGATTAATTGCGGTATCTTCCTGCATTTATAATTCATAAATGCTTTATTTATGCTTCGCATCATAACTTCTAAATGGGCGGAAGCAGATTCTCTATGTTTCTCCTTTTTCTCAGTATTTCATTTGAAACTGCCCCTGCTTCACCGGGGAAGTTTTGACTGTATTTTTGACAATTTTGATTTTAAACCGAATGGGAGAAGAACCTTTTGCTTGGTTTGTTCTTGTGCACTTTCCAACCAGTCATCACGGTTTATCATGCAAACCCTAAAGGCCCGTTTCTCATTTCACCTTCTTTTTCCGGTGACAGATTAAGTTTTATTTCTCGACTTGTTTATATCTTCACAATACCAAGATTTGTTTATATTTCCACTATTATATTTCAGATGGCCCTTTGGCCTTTTCTGACAATCGTAATTTACATTTTTGTTGACGGTCATAAATCAAATACTATTTCCTATTTCTGTTTTTAATTCCACAGTTAGTGAATAACCCCGAATATATCGTATCGATTTCAGCTCACATTTTTGCGTTAACCCTTTTAATCCACCAGGGTCACATAAAATCACATAAGAATCAGAGATCGATTGGTCAGTTTACTTATATTATGAGCAGTTGTAAGTCGTAGCTCAGAGCAAACACCATATTTTTTCACAGGGTTCAGCTTCTTTCTCTCGAACTCTTGTGGTTTAATACAAGGGACATATTTATTTGGTTTGAAAGTAACCCGAAAAAAACAAACATTTAAGGCTACAGGAGCAGTCGGTAAATTTTGTTCAGTTATAACCTGCTAGTAAGGACGAAGGAGGGATGTGAAGTACAATTTCCTTTACCACTTGATAGTGAATCGGTGTTGTCTTATACAACTAGAGACTACTGACTTATAGTGAACTAGCGTTGTCTTGTCACCTTTCATCTGAAAAAAAATATTCATCACGCCATCTCCACTCAGCTGGCCTTCTTATCAGGGTCGTTTAACCTGGTTTTAAGAGGCTTACTTCACTCAGTTGAAATTCTTTATAATGACGACAATTGTCAAAACGCTTTCTGTAACATCCTTCAGATGTCTACTTAACAATATATCAACCGATATCGCCGCACAAGTATTTACTCTGTCTCCCAACTTAGACGAGATTTGACACAAGGTCTATTTTTAGGTGGGGACCTGAGCGGGTACATGAACAAAAATTCCCCTCATCCCTGCAACCGTTCCCTTCCTCTGGTGCAATGGGAGGGCGCGGCCTCGTGCAGCTGTTCTCCAGGGCTGGGCACCTCTTCCTCACTTGTCCCTCTGTCATTTCACAGAGAAGCACTTGATCACACTCTGTCCAAAGACAGAAACGCAACTGAGAGATGATAAGTAGATGTGAAACAACTCCAAAAGAGTAATTTAAACATTACATACCGATATCGCTACAGATGTCAGAGCTTTTAAAATAGAAAATCCATATTCTTTCGATTATGACAAAGGGCATAGGTATAGAAACGTCTAATGAAATGGTAATCTATACAAAATATTGCTGATATAATGTCCCCTTTTTAAGAGAGGACCAGTTACATTAAGTAGTTCCAGAGAAACTGAAAATGACAACCAAAAAGAATATTTCTAGGACACATAATGGGGGGAAAAGTGCCTAGACAATTTATCACCGACGGTATAGATTTTTGGCTTTTGGAGTAAAGTGAAAATTTACTTAAACAGATCTTTTTTTCTATGTGCTGTGTCCCTTCAGGACTTAGACGATGATATCACTCCACGTCTTTCTATCCCTTGCAGCTCTCAACAAGTTCCTTCCGTCTGCTACATCCCCCGACAACGTTCTGCCATCCCCTTGCTTAAGACTGCAAGGTATGTCATGTGTTGTTTTCTCCTTGAATATCTTTCCCGCTATTCGACACGTGAGTATGAGATTCCCCAGACCCTATTTCCTCAGTATGTGTCCCATGAGATTCAGCTGCCTTTTCCTGATGTTGGGTATAAGCGTCTTCCTTGTTTACATCCTCTCTAAGATCTCATCTTTTCTCACAAGCTATGTCCGTGATATCCTCAGAATCCTTCTGTAGAAGCTGATCTATTCAGATGGATTTCAAAAGAAAGGAAAATATTTTAATGCGTCAAAGATTCTACAGAGCAAAAAAGGTTTTAAAAACCGCTGCTCCTTGATTAATGATTTTCTGAAAAGAGATGGCACGCATAAAAGAGGATTATTTGGCTTGGATTTAAAAAAAAAATGGCATCATCTGCTATCCCAGTAGGCTTTCGGTGTTATGTATCACATATCCCTTCTTCTCTATCATTTTTAACTGGTTAAAATTCCGTATCATCTTCATGTTAACCTATTGGAAGCGTAGTTTACACCTTGGATTGTATTTTTTTACCCTAATAGTCCGTTACTGTTCAGATATTTGCTAGAGACGTTGTACAAATCTATCTTCCCTTCTTTCTTTCTTTCTTTCTTTCTTTCTTGCCGGGTTGCTTCCTTTGATATTTCCATGAAACCAAGTAGCGTCTCTATTATGTCTTTTCTGTCTTTCCACGCGATCAAAATGAAATAGTCCATTACTTATTAGGTAATGGCTAGAAACGATAAACACATATTTCTTTCTTTCGTTTTTTTCTTTCTATCTTTCTTTCTTTCTTTCATTCTTTCTTATTTTCACTGAACCCAAGTAGCGTCTATGTTAAGCCTTTTCCATATTTCCACGTGATCAAAATGTAATAGACCTTCATGACGCTTAACGGTTGTGCTAACAAAAGGAGGGAAAGCCAGAATTATAATAAGATTTTGATTCATATTAATTCATTTTTCTGAAATATACTCTTGCCTTAAACTCATTTTAAACCGTGAAAACTAAATTTATGTTTGAATTTTTATTGTATCTTGAATTTTATTATGGTTTGAATTCTTATTACATTCTATTTTAAAACCGAAGACATATGAATAATGCCTTTGTACAACGCTGATATATTCTTGTTTTAATCTAAAAGTGTATTAATAAAAAATTCAAAACTACAGCACTTACAGAAATAACAAAGAAAAATGGAAATTTAATTTTTTTACATTTTTCGATAACGATACCTCCCTCAATCGTCTCATAAATATTCCTATGTCTGTATAAATTCGAGTGCACCCAACCTGACCACTCAAAGTTAGAAGCATGCATTATTCTTCTTTTTATCAAATACCTAATAGGTTTTAGGCGAGACAAAAATTTCCTTAATCAAGATCGAATTAAAGCAATTTTTAACAGTGTATATATAACACGATATCACGTTGGATGAAGAAGCTTACCAGCATATCACGGTGAAACAACGATGCTACCCTGGTCTTTACGGAGACGAGTGACCACTTGGGAATACAAAATGCCGTAAGCTTGGATGTGAGGGTGCTGTAATGAATAACGGCACGGAATTGGAAATCATAGCCCCTGGTTTCAATTCCAGTTGTGTTCCTTATATTTAAATACGCGTAAATACAATTGGGAAAGGTATATAAACAAAAACAAAACAAAAATTGCTCATAAAATTAATGCCTATGGCAGTTGTGAAAAAAGACGACCGTCCATCTCTACCCTAATTTTTGAACAGGACGCCGCTATGTGTGGAACGTCTATACATGGGAATAGTCGTCGTAAAATCTGTCATAATGCTTGGCATTTGAGTCATACGATTTGCCGGCATTCTCTATCACTGTATTATTAATCCATGTTTCTCGTGTGATTAATCCTGTTCTTCACTCAATCTTTTGGTCTAGTCATTCCTTACAATATTACTAAAGAGAACTACGCTATTATTAATTCAAAGAAAAACAAAAGCTACGACAAGTTGTGTCAGAACTACATCCGGCAGACAGGCTGCGATGGGTAAATTGTCGTCATTTTATTTTTTTTAAATTTAGCGCATGCGTGTTTCTATTTTTTTTAAATTTTTTCGACTGCAAATTTTTGGACACAATCTATGATAAAAAAAAAATGTGTCCCATGATGCAATTCACTTCACCAGGAATTTGGAAACGTCATGGTGTACTGCATAGAAGCTCCAATGCGAACATTTCAGATTGTTTGGGTGTCAATCTGAGAAGAGTGACTAGGATCTGGAATGGGTTCAGTGGTTATTATGAAGGTACAACTGGTCAGAAAAATCATACTGGTCATTCCGATATGAAAAGGAATACTCGAATTTGTAGGTAAGTGGCTCAAACTCAACACAGAGGCCTCTACTAAATGCATTGCGGTGGTTGTTCTACCCTGCGTAAAGAGGCTGGCTGCTGGAAGACGGGATATCTGGCAGCATGACCCTGTACAATGCCACACAAACAGCAGAACCCAGACATGGATCTCAGACAAATTCTGCGACCACATTCTCCCTTACATTTGGCCACCTAACTCCCCAGTGTGCACCCCCCTTGATTATTATGTGTGGGGTGCCGTTGAGCGAGAGAACAACAAAACTCCATGCAACACCTAAGATAAACTGAATGCAAGTGTTATGCTAGCATTCAGAGCGTAAACAAGGTGACCGTTCAGAAGAGATGCAGGTGATTCTGAAGTCGTATGGAGGCTGAGAATGAAGCCAATGGCGATTATAATAAATAAATTTCCTCTATAATATTTAAAGATATTTTGTGTCATTTTGGTAAATATATATCTGTTAAAATGAGATGTCAGGGTTATATTCATTTTTGCGTCATTAAGATAATTTATCTATCGCACCCTGTATACTACCCAGAAATATCTATAAAATAATGGTAAAGCTTTAATAACAATGATGTCTTCATACACCTAGGGTATTATCATTATGTGGACGATATTTCTGGGAGGTATATGTGGGCCGTATTTCTGACGCAACCTATAGAATATAAATATGCCGGTTTCGCTTCGACAGATTATTTTTTTTTAACATAGAACTAAGTAAGGTTAATGTTTTACGGTTTATCAACCTTTTTCGACTTATATAAAGACAAAAAATATTTTTGGAATGTAAGAATCCTTTGTAGATAGCAATAATTAACTCATACAAGTTCTTCTACTGAGGGAGAAGAGGTTGATTGATACCTTTCCCAATTGTATTTACGCGTATTTGAATATAAGGAGCACAACTGGAATTGAAACCAGGGGCTATGATTTCCAATTCCGTGCCGTTATTCATTACAGCACCCTCACATCCAAGCTTACAGCATTTTTTATTCCCAAGTGGTCACTCGTCTCCGTAAAGACCAGGGTAACATCGATGTTTCACCGTGATATGGCGGTAAGCTTCTTCATTCAACGTGATATCGTGTTATATATACACTATTAAAAATTGCTTTAATTCGATCTTGATTAAGGAAATTTTTGTCTCGCCTAAAACCTATTAGGTATTTGATAAAAAGAAGAATAATGCATGCTTCTAACTTTGAGTGAACAGGTTGGGTGCACTCGAATTTATACAGACATAGGAATATTGGTGAGACGATTGAGGGCGGTATCGTTAGCGAAAAATGTAAAAAAACAAATTTCCATTTTTCTTTTTTATTTCTGTAAGTACTGTAGTTTTGAATTTTTTATTAATACACTTTTAGATTAGAACAAAAATATATCAACGTTGTACAATGGCATTATTCATGTCTTCAGTTTTAAAATAGAATGTAATAAGAATTCAAACCATAATAAAATTCAATATACAATAAAAATCCAAACATAAATTTAGTTTTTGCTGTTTAAAATGAGTTTAAGGCAAGAGTATATTTCAGAAAAATGAATTAATATGAATCAAAATCTCATCATAATTCTTGCTTTCCCCGTTTTAGTTAGCACAACCGTTAAGCGCTGCCATTAGCTCATGAATGTCTATTTCGTTTTGATCCCGTGGAAATATGAAAAAGGCTTAACATAGACGATACTTGGGTTCAGTGAAAATAAGAAAGAAAGAAAGAAAGAAAGAAAGTATGAAAAATGTGTTGAAAGTTTCCATCATTTCCTCATAAGTAATGGACTATTCCATTTTATCGCGTGGAAAGACAGAAAAGTCATAACAAAGACGCTACTTGCTTTCAGTGAAAATATCAAAGTAAGCAAGCAAGAAAAGAAGAAAGAAAAGAAAGAAAGGATGAACGAAAGAAAGGATGAACGAAAGAAATGATGAACGAAAGAAAGGATGAACGAAAGAAATGATGAACGAAAGAAAGGATGAACGAAAGAAAGGATGAACGAAAGAAAGGGAGAAAAGAAAGAAGGGAGAAAAGAAAGAAGGGAGAAAAGAAAGAAGGGAAGATAGATCTGTACAACGTCTCTAGTCATTACCTCATAAGTAATGGATATTCAATTTTTTATCGCTTGGAAAGACAAAAAAGATAAAACAGAGAAGTGCAAAAAAAGAAAGAAAAAAAGAAGGGAAGATAGCAACGTTTAACATCTCCTGCCAATACCATATTAATAATGAAATCTTCCGTACTTATCACGTGAAAAGACGGAAAAGACATATCAGATACGCTGCTTAGTCTCACTGAGAGAAAGAAAGAAAGAAAAAGTTAATATAGAAATTTTTAAGTCTGTTTCCGTGAAATGGAAAAAAAATATTTTCATTTGTGCCTCGTTACTTCCTAAAATAACAGCCAACATTCATATTTATGTCTGTTATTGCAATAGTTTGTTAAAATTGTTAATCTCAAATATTTAATGTTGCGGCAAGGAAATTCTCCCGATATTTTTCGCCGTAGAACTCGCCATGATCTTATTTAAACATTAACTTAACAATTAAGATTCATTATAAATTTTAATTAAGAAAAAGCGTGAAATTTACACAAATATTTCTAGTTATAAACAATTACCTGTCTTAAAAACAAGAAATAAAAAAAAAACATGTGAAAATGTAAATATCGTTAAGATAATTTTAACGAATTTTTTCAGCACCAGTTCAACAACGCAATTACTATATATCTTGTTTTTTTAACAAGAAGTCGGAAGTTCTAATTGGTGCAGTGTTCATTCAGGTTCACTTATGTAGGAATATACAATCAACCAACCAACCAATGCCTTTATCAAAAGGGCCATGTGTGCTCAGATGAAAGTGTTGGTTGAGTGATCAAGGAAGTAACTTGACTTAAAGAAATACAAGTTCAATTCCTGCACTCAGCGGGCAGAAGATATGGTTGCAAATTTAAGAAAGCAAATTAAATAAAACTGAGATGTCCATGGTACGTAGAATCAGAACAACATACAACATGGACTAAATAAAGGTTTCGGTTCGAAATTCCCAAAAATATCACCTGAAGAAGGTCGAAGCATTCAACAACTGAAACGTCGTGAATGTGACAGTAAAAATGGGGACAACAATCCGAACAATATAAAGGGTGTAATACATTTTGTTTGTGACAAATGATTCGAACATTTACTGTATGAATAATACAATTATCCCAAGAAAGGTAAGCCGATCTTTGCAGATAAAAAAGACAGTAGAGGATAAGTTGCAATTGCATCGGCAGCAGGGATTTTTACCTATACAGTTAAATATGCTTTAGCCTGTAAGAAAATAATTTTGTGTTTACATCATTAAAAATAAAAATATATAAACATGGCATATACGAGAGCGAACTCTGTAATATATCAAGCACATATAATTATGATTTTAATCATTTCACCTCAAGCGAGTCAATAATAATGCCGCCAAGATGCAAGGGGTTACAATATTTTATAGAAAGAGAAAGAACAACAAAGGAACACGAAGACAGATGAATTGGCATAGAAGCAAGAAGCCTGAAAGAGTTCTACAACCAAAATCTTTAAGAAATCCTAATTAATTTCAATATGTGCCGTAGAGGAAAGTGATATTTATTCTGAAAAATAAAAAAAAAATATGGCACATGAAGGAAAAGCAGGAAAGTGGAATGGTAATCTTCAATCTGTCTTATCTTAAGCTTAGCTTGTGCCTGTTACTGACCCCAACATACCACAGCATTCATTACACCAAAACAACACATTCTCATTGACCATTCTCACGGCAACCACCGTAATACCTCAAAGTCTCTACGAAACCCTAATTAGTTCCAATAAGTGCCGTAGAGTAAAGTGATATTTATTCTGAAAAATAAAAAAATGGCAGGTGATGAAAAAACAGGAGAGTGGAATGGTAATCTTCAATCTGTCTTATCTTCAGCTTAGCTTGTCCCCATTACTGACCCCAACATACCACAGCATTCCTTACACCAAAACAACGCATTCTTATTGACCATTCTCACTTCAACCACCAAAATACCTCAAAGTCTCTAAGTAATCCTAATTATTTCTAATATGCAGCGTAGAGGAAAGTGATATTTAGTTGTAAAAATATAAAAATATAGCACATGGCCAAAAAATGGGGTAGGGTCAAGTGTGGTCTTCAATCTGTCTCATCTTAAACTTAGCTTGCCACGAGTACTGACCCGAGGATACCACAGTATTCCTTACACCAAATCACCTTCTTACTGACCATTTTTACAACAGCCGCCATACCTCAAGTCTCTAAGAAGTCCTATTTCTTCTATATACAATTTGTCTGGCGGGGGTGAAAAAACAACAACTTTTAAAACTTGAACCGTAGCGGAAACCGTGAAAGTCTTTACAGAGAAACCACAGTGAAGCTATATTCAAATGCTGGGAAAGTGGCCGAAGCCGATTTGCCACAACAGGACAAATGAAATTGCAGATTCTTCTTTGAGTTTTGTCAAGAATCTCTAAATATATATTTGTAATCTACGAGTTATTTTTTTTATGTATATAATTAATTCTGTTTTCACTTGTAAGTAAGATTTCCTCGTTTTTAAGTCATTAAAGGTAATCTTACCCTAAAGATAGATAATAAGACACGTACTGTCAATGACGGTCATGTTCCACTAGTTTTGCATTTGTTTATGCTTTCTGCATGAGTAATGTCCGATTTTTCTTCATGCCATTATCTTTATTTTCTCATTCAAGAAGGAATTATAATTTTTCAATCATTAAGTGTAGAACTATCCGAATATAGCTAATAGAACACGTACTGTCAAATAATAACGGCCAGCTTCAATTCATTTTGTAATTACATTGGTTATATTTTCTGTATGAGAAATTTAGACTTTTTTATATCTATAATTCAGACTGTTAACGTTTGTAAAGAAGAATCATGTTGTTAAAACATACAAAATATCCAAGAAACGCTCAAAGACAATCAAAAACTAACCAAAATCATTATATCAGGAATCTGGTTTTCTTTATTATCAACTAGCAGACTTCGTCCGCCCGCTATTTCTTTGCAAAGTAAGATATATTCACTACTTGAAATCATCGAAATAAAGATTTGAAGTAGCTTAATGTGTAATCTTTAATATTTTGGTTGTATTTAAATATTTTCGTTGTTAGAAGTTTTTCATTTCTTTAGCCTATTGTAGGTGGTAACCTTCCGAGAATTTAGAATTAAAAACCATATTCAGTCCAGCGGGATATATATATATATATATATATATATATATATATATATATATATATATATATATATATATATAACTATATATATATATATGCATGTTATTATTATTATTATTATCATTTATATTATTATATTATATATATATATATATATTGATAGATAGATAGATAGTATTATATAGCAGGTTTCGCCCGCTCACTATCGCTACGCAAATTAAGATATATTCACTACTTGAAACATTTGAAACAAACATTTTAAATGAGCATTTCATGTAAATAGAGTATAAAATACTATGAGGTAGCGCTGCTATTTTTTAATGTCAGAATTCGTGGGAGAACTGACGTCCAATTTCCCATTTATTAATATTGATTGCCTAATATAGGTTTTACTTAATTAGCTATTATGATTCTCTAAATCTCCAACTGTTTTATGTATAACTAATTCTAATTTCTATTTTCCCATTTTTACACTATTATCGTATAAATTCCCCCTGTTCTGTCACCCATGAAATAAAAAATAAGTGTTTGTACAGACAATAAGAATCTACGTACATCAAATCGTCTTTAAATTCATTGACAGCAGAAGAACTATTGCTGAACTTTGAAATGTTAAGCTTAAACATTATTTCAATACTTAAATGCAGCTATTAATTTTTAGTTCTGTAGTTTATTGATGCCTATCGCATCTAGTCTTTCCTAGCTATTGTGATGATGGCCAAACTAAGAGACATCCACAGGAGCTAGCTTAAAAGTCGCCGATTGGTGCGCTTTTAACCTAGTTTATAATAAAACGCGCACTGCAATTTTAGATACAAAAGGAAAATCTCTCCTTGAACCATGAAAGCAACTATAATGGTTAGTATAATATATTAAGATATATTTTTAACCTAGCATATTCTGGCAACACTAAATCGTTCCATGCGCCTAACTTTTCTAGGGCTTTCGAATGAGCTATGAATCATTGAAATTGGAACAGTGGGAGAGGAGGAGTTGCTTGGACACACACACGCACAAACACACATACGTACACTATACTTTATATATAAGATGACATATCCCGTTTTTATTGCAAAAAGGTATATGTTCCTTTACTGGCGACATTTTGGCCTCTTTCTAGCAAAGGCTTACGGCCCTATCACATTAATACACCGGTTTTCTGTACGATCAAGCAACGTTGAACATGGTCAGTACCTAGCTGGGTGACAGCTTCGGTATACAAGTTTAGATGTGCGGGTAATGTAATGGATACTGAGTTCCAGTAGCAGTTGGATTCGTTTTATTCGTATACGGGTAAATACCCTTGAGATAGCTATGAGTAAACCTCTTCTCGTCCCAGCTATGTGTTAGTTATTTAGACATGTATTACTAAATCATTTCTCCCTTCAAAATATCTTACAATATAAATATTTTTTTGGCTTTAAATAACCTACAGTGTGTTGATAAACCGTAGAAAACGAAGCAATCAATCCTTTAACAAAGAAATATTCCATGGACAATAATGTCACTTTCTGTCTTATAGTGTAGAAAATATACTATACCAAACGCTATCTTTGTTAGAGGATATTCGGCTTCATCATGCACACAAAGAATCTACTCACCACTTCACAAACTATAATATTTGCTTTATAATAATTTAATGATAGCTCTAATTAATTAAAACTTATAATTACAAGCAGAGATTTCTGCGATGTATTATGTGAAAAGGCGGCTTGGAGAATCTGATACTCATAGGTCATATTGAAATCAAGTGAATGGGAGAGATACTTATATTAATTTACATTGTTTGCCGGAAGGAATCACAGAACAAAGGGATAGAAAAATTTTAAAGCTAAAAAAAGTGGAAGTCCTGGAGAACCATTATCGCCATTGTTATCCAGGAAAATTAAATGGTTAAAGATTCTTTTTTCAATAGGTTTGAACTTGTTGTCGACAAACGAAAACAACAAATAGCTTTATTTTAGAGTGAAAGAAAAAAAAATTAAAGTTACAGAAAAAGGAAGTCCTGGAGTACCATTATCACCCAGATCCTGAAAAAAAGATGGTTAACGACTATATAGCTGTTTTCTCTATTTCTAAAGAAACTATTATTCAGGAAAATTAAATGCTTAAAGATTCTTTTTTCAATAGGTTTGAGCTTGTTGTCGAAAAAGGGAAACAACAAATAGCTTTACTTTACTGTCAAATAACAAAAAAATCAATATTTTATTGAGGAAAAAATGACACAACTTTGGTACAATCAATAACCGCACCAGTGATCAATAATACCGACACTTCAGATGATATGTACACATATTAAATATTGAAATTGATCTTTTTGATGTGAAATATTTATATGATATAAATTCAACGTCAGAAATACATTAAATCCTAACGTTAAATATTAATATTAAATATGACATATACAAAACAATAAACCGCAATTCATGACAGTTGATGTTTACAAGGAGATCAAGAAAGCTATTGAACACCTTTATGACCCTTTCAGAAGCGGGAAGGAAACAGAAGCTGATGTGGTACAGGTCGTTTGCCACATTAGACAACAATTATGAAAAGGATCGTGCAGATAAACGAATCAAGAAAAGATACAGTGAAAGCTTGTGTTGTATCGTCGAGGTGAATGATGCAGAGAAGAACGAGTGCTTAACATATTTATTCAGCTTAAGTATCCACTGCTAACGGATGCATTCAAAAAACACAGAACAATATGTTACAAAGCAATTAAAAAGACAACTTACAAGGAATAGACGAGTCTCGAATACTTTATAGCCAAACGAAGGAAGATCAGTATAAATTTCAGCTTACTATCAACTTATTAACTAACTGCGGAAGTCCTTAATCGTTGATTATTTAAAGCTATGAGACACGCCACCTGGTTACTGGCTGAAGGGGTGCTAGATGCACTACAACACTATGCATGTGTTAATTTCAACTCTTCTTATTAATAAGTGCATTGTTTATTAACTGTTGAAGTCCTTAATCCTAGAATATTTAAGGCTATAAGCCACGCCATCTGGTAGAATGCTGAAGGGGTGGTAGCTACTCTACAACATTATGCATGTGTTAATTTCAACTGTTCTTATTAATAAGAGCATTTTTTATTTCCAGTTTAGGGTGGACTGAAAATGAAGGAGTGGGGCTTCATCTGTGATATCTTGCAAGTATTAATTTAAATTCTTTTCTCTTAATAACTGTGTTGTTTTCTTCCAGATAAACTGACAACTTATTATCTAAAGAAGATCTTGAGAGTAAAAAGTAGCGGCATTTCATGGATATTGGCAAAATTTGGAATCATTAAAAAGCCTGGATAAAGAAATGGCATCCTCGATCTTATATATATATATATATATATATATAAGTATAAACACACGTGGATCAAAATAGATCACGCATTTGGCTTGATAAATTCCCCAAGGGAACGAATCAAGTCGGCTAAGAATGGCTTTTCCACTTGTCTTACATATAGTATGGTAATATAAAAATATTAGAACTGATCCACAAAAAAAAGTACGATGTATTTTATTTATACAGAGCAATATAATTAATAGTCAAACAAATCCTTTTACCTCATATGGAGAATAGGTTATTTCGGCAGACGGCCAAATTCGCCGTCTGCCGAAATAGCATATCCCCTATATGAGGCAAAACGATTTGTTTGATTATATATATATATATATATATATATATATAAAATATGTGGTGCAGTTCAATTTATATTACAATGATACATTTAAAAAAAAACATATTTTTACACACACACACACACACACACACACACACACACACACATATATATATATATATATATATATATATATATATATATATATATATATATATATATATTTGCAAAGCTAGTCCACACGAAGGGCATGAGCGTCATATGTGCTGATGTATTAGTCCGAGATTTAGTGTTAATTCTTAATTCTCTCAGATGGTTGAGACGATTCTTTTTCAAAGTTAGTTATACTTCGGCAGCAGTTGTTAATCCAGTCTGTTCTGTTTTCAACAGAGAAATCGAACTACTCTTAGATAGGGATGTTCGCAGCATTTAATTTGTATTTGAGTTTGTACTTGAAGCGTAACCAAGAACAGCCTACATTACGCTTACCATGAAAAAGTTGGCTATACATGAGTATATATATATATATATATATATATATATATATGTATATATATATATATATATATATATATATATATATATGTGTGTGTGTGTGTGTGTGTGTGTGTGTGTGTATATGTATTTGGTATTATTTTTAATATTCCTCAATAGCGTTAATATTTATCAGAAAAAAAATAATATTTAAAAATTAACATGTTCTTAATATTCATCTTGTGAAGAAGACATTAAAAAAAAAAAAAAAAAAAGGACACATGGCACAGTGGATAAAGACGTTAGTTATTTCCCATGACAGGACCCAAAGATTATGAGTTCAATAACCGGTACGGCAGTGGATAATTTGGAGAAGAGAATTAACAGGAGATAACTTATAAGCTGACATCCATTACATATGGCACGTGGAACTAGAACAGTCTAACTCTATGAGCGAAATAAAGTGTTCAGTTCGACATTCCAATCACCGGAAGAAGGCCGGAGCGTACAATGGCCGAAACGTTGTAATAAATATGGTGACAAAGATGAGGACAGTAGTCCGAATAAAATAAATAGTGTAAAAAATAGAAAATATTCT
The DNA here is from genome assembly GCA_963932145.1 of Acanthosepion lycidas. Lineage (NCBI taxonomy): Eukaryota > Metazoa > Mollusca > Cephalopoda > Sepiida > Sepiidae > Acanthosepion > Acanthosepion lycidas. The sequence goes on from OZ010588.1 coordinate 97,262,267, forward strand.
CGCAAAATTTCTGCCTGGATTTCTTTATTTACATTGTTTAAACATGTACTGTTGATCTTTGTTTTTTTTTTTTTTTCTTATCGCAACGTTTCGGTCATTGTACCCTCCGGACATCATCAGGTGCCTGTCGAAGCAGTTAACTTTCGAGGACAAATGGGACAATGCCTAGTAAAGAAGTTTTACGATTTAACGTATTCATGCCCTTCTAAGGATTGCCGCTACTTCTGCAGCTACTTAACTGCACTCACTGAGGCTTCTTGTTTTTTTTTTACAGCAGCTGCTCCTGCTGTTGCAGTTTTCCTGGCATTTCCGCTTTCTTTTTTTTTTACCAGCTCTCCTATCGTACTTATTTCTATGCTAGATCGAGTAATCGCGTATTCTTACCTTAGCATATGAGCTGATTATTTCAAACATAAGACTTTCAAAGTGTTCTTCCATGTCCCATATTCGTTCGTTATCCCACTTCATATACGATCAGCTATGCCGGATTTAATTGTTTCACTCTTAATAACAGCTTTTCGATGTCCTTCGAGATTTAAGAAATCACTGGCTTTCGTCCCTCCTGAAGGTATACAGCGTCGAGGCCCACTAGTAATTAACAGGGAGCCGCTTCGTAACATCAGTTACTTTAATCAACTTCTTAACATCTTAAACATTTTAGAGCGCGGATACTAAAAATTTCACAAAAATATTAATAAGTAATAAAATTGCAATTTAAAATCAGCATAAAAATATTATAATTGTTTGATTTTATAATATTAGGTTGGTGCAAAAGTAATGACGGCTTTTGACAAATTTTTTAACGCCAAAAACCGTCATTATTTTTGCATCAACCTAATAATATGTTTTGTTGCGTGAATTGCCTTCGGAGTCAATTTATTTTTGTTTGTTTATTAATTTTAATCCAGATCCAATTATAACTCCTAGAGAATGAAATATAAATAATCCATAGTTTTAATCCAAGACTATTCTGTAATGTTTACTATTTACATTAATTACCGTTAATATGTTTTCATAATCTTTTATTGTTCTATAAAATTAGAAATACTTATTATTGTCAAGTGAAAATTCACAATTCATATATGAAAATACATTTAAAAATTAGAGCCAGCCTTTATAAACGGCATCATTAATCAATTTTTGGCTAACAAAGGATAAAATAAAAATAAAGTATTGCTTGTAAAATGGAAATCTAGTCTTCTTCATTTTCCCTTAATCGAATATTGTTCAATTTAAAACTATTTTACATTTAACAGAGATTGGAAATACGTTGTAGTTCTGTAATTCTTTTTTTTTGCCGGCAATTATGGCTGAAAAGCAAATCTCAAAGGAAGATGGTTGTAGGAAAAGATAGAACGATTTTCAAAGTAATTTAAGTAAGCCAAGCTGCGTAAAAGTTTGCTGTCATGTTAAAGAATAGTAAACTGTCTCATTCTTAGCATTTTAAATTATGCTTTTTTTTTTTCAGATTAAACATAAACGCTACTGAGGATGTTTATTTATTATGTGAATTGCGGTAAATTCTTGAGAAAAATAATAATATAGCTTTCAGTCGTTGTAACCGACAATTTTTTTTTAATTCAGAGTTGTTCTAGCAAACTTTGTGTCTCCTTCTAATTAACCCTCAGCTACATGTAGAAAAGAGATATTCATACTTTTTCTCAAAGTTATCAATGCTGATTGAAAGAAACGGATAATACCGGAAGTTGACCCGCGTTCTCCTATTCAATTTTCAAGTGATAGATTGATTGATTGTTTTTTTTTTAAATTTTACAGCCTATTAAAATTTTGTGGGTTATTTAAAACCGAAACATATTTTGGGTTCTAAGAAGATTTTGGCAAGCGAATATAGTATTAAAAAATCTCTTGAGAATAACAATGTTTTGCCCAGATACAAGACTTTACATTTTAACTCATATCTAGGGGAGTAGATCGATACAGACTTTTACCAAATTTGTTTGAGCGTATATGAATTTAACGGAACCGTATAGAATTCGGACTGAGTTTTCCGATTTCTCATTCTGAGCGGCTATACATTACACCACCCGCACATCCGCTGGCCACCACACAGTGTGTAGGCAAGTATAGATAATCATGCCTTCCTTTTACTTATTAGCGCTGGATAGTGGTGCGTTATTTCTGTAAGATTGGGTTGAAAGCAGAAAAAAGATTTATGCCTTTCACGAAAGTATTTTTGCGAAAGTCAGCCTAAGTAACAAAGTTGGATGATGAGCTTGATTTACTCTTTTGTCTGTAGCGAATACTGTTACGCCTGAAGCAAATCTTCATTTAATCCCAGTATAATAAAGACTATTCCAAAATAATATTAGATTTGTCACAGAACCCTTCTAAGTCAGCAAGATAAACCTAATAAAGCTTAGCCATTTAAGTCTTTATCGGAGTTTTATAAGGTTTCTCTAGTGTTACATAACAGTGAAACGTTTAAATAACACAGTATCGTAATATGTACTTTAAACATAGTTACAGATGGGAAAATACCTCATCTTGCAACCGAGTAACTTGAAGAATGTCGATAAATATTTCCCACTTTGTGTCGTGTTGGTTTAAAATAATTAATTGTTGGCAATGTTTGAAGGCTGCAGATTCTAAGGAAAGTAAAAACCCTTATTTTGTAAATGTAGAATTCGTTTTTAGGTTTTTTGTTATTATAAATTACATTGCTTTTCTTGAAATTGTTTTCTTTGAGACATTCATGTGAACATGTGTTTTTATTAATATTCATGAGTTGAAATCAAATTCAGTTTAAATCTATCAACTCCTGATATTTTCTTTGCTCTCACATTTCACATTTTTATCATACTGCATATAAATTCAGAATATAGCATAGATACACGACACTGGCGGAATTAAATTATTTGGAATAAAGAAATATTTACAGCAGACAATCCAGAGATGAGATTTTGGGCAGCCTCTTGTACTTTGAATCCACTGGAACATTCAATAGAAATAACCCGTTATCCTGGCTTTTCCTCTTGCTTTGGTTGTTTCTTTCCATCTTAGTAATATATTGGCGGAACCTTTCTGTGTGCACATCATTCACTGCTCTGAGGTTCTGTTGTGGAGTTATTTCGCAGTGGAGGCTTGTATTTATACTAAATCGGTCCTAAAATAGGTTCGACGTACAAAACGTTAGGAACTTGATATAATAGGTATTGAGCAGAGTAATCTTGTTGTCGTCGCTGTCTACTTTCGTATTCGACTAACGGTAAATACTGTCGTCCGACATCGACTAGTATTTAGTCAACCCCCCACGAGGGTATCATGTGCAACAGGGCCGGTTTAACGTGGGAACTCGGAGCCCGTGGGCTCGGCCAAAAATATACCCTTTGAACCCGTATATACGGGTTCAGAGTCGGTTTACCTCCCTGAAAGAGAATCTGCACTTCTGCGTAGCCTCTTCCGGGCTCCTCCCCGCCCGAATGCAGAGAGTTCAACCGTTCAGCCGGTCGTCCGACATCGACTAGTATTTAGTCATCCCCCACCACGAGGGTATCATGTGAAACAAGGCTGGTTTAACGTGGGATCTCCGAGCCCATCTGATCGGCCAAAGATA
>OZ010588.1:97268340-97293340 GCA_963932145.1 Acanthosepion lycidas
TTATTTAGAATAAATTTACCGGTTTCAGAGTTCTATGATTTTCAAATTTAAAATACGGTGAAAAGATGAGTGGCTCTGCCAGGATCTGTTTCACATCGGACAGGTGTTGGTAAATTCTTTCTGTTATATGGAGTAAAAAGATGGCTTCCATTGCCACCTGTTTAAAATGTTATCTGACCGGTTGATTGTGATGGAGTAGAATATTGGACGTAAACGTAAGACATTCTAATCATAAATAAATCTTCAAACACTAAAAGTGACATGCCCCACAAAAAACAGATTCTAAACAATGCCTGCTGTTCACATCAAGCCATTTAAAACACCCGAAAATGAATATCTCATTTAACCTCGCGAGAGTAATTTTCCCGATTGTCTCGAATTATGAAAAGCATAATAAAAGACTACAAGAGTTAAAATAAATTCTACTTTAAAGACAGTACCTATCGTTATTAATAGATTACGGAATATAACTTGTCGAAGCAATAGATATTGTTGTGGCCTTGTTAGGGCCAGAAATAAAGACACAAAAAGGGGAATCGAGTTAAACAAATATATTAACAGAAACAGTAACACAAACATATACAGGCGAGAGTGTTACAGCAAGAATGTTTGGTCCGACTGACAGAGCTGACTGCTGGAAACTCCTCTCTAAAAAGCAGTACCTGCTCTATTTATAGCTGAGAGAGTCTATGCGGGCGTGGGTAAATTACCGTAAAACATTGAAGAATTAAGAACCCTATCCTCACAAAAAATTTCCAGTTACGTCCACTATTCTATCTTATATCTCAACACACAAGCCAAGAAATGCAGAAGCATACAATACTCTCCGCATAACTAGTCTGACAAAGGCCCAGAATAAAAGAAAAGAACACATATAGTAATTAAAAGCAAAACACAGTTAAGCCCTGGCAAATTACTAGTTACATATGACAAATTACTCACCACATCCCAGAAACCAACTGTCAAGTGAATATTAAAATTTTTCGAATTTTCCCTCTCGTTCCTAGTTTCAATTGTACATTAAGTAACTCCAAAAATGCAATAAAAAAGAAGATACTTGATGAAAAAAATACCCAAGACATAATAAAAATACAAAAGAAAAATATATATATATAGATTTTTTTAACGAGCGGATAAGTCAATTTAAATATTGCCCTGTTAAGATTTCGTTTCATTTCCAAATTGTGTGCGAAGGTTCAAGGGGTCGAAAATCCAGTTTAAAATAATGTCCCAAAATTGCTAAATGATGTATTCGAATCATGCATAATATTTAGATGTTTACATTAAATAATCTTTTGAGTAAATTTCTGTAAAAAATAACATCGATCTCCTCCTGATTTGATATTAGAGACAACAAATTAAAATATCGCATGTCTAAAGATAATACTGCTAACAGAATAGATGTCACTACAAATATGTTAACCCCGCATTTAAAGTTCAAATATTCGAACTTTGTCTCCTGCGCCCTTTTCATTTTTTTGTTTCCTCCATGAAATCAATTTCGACATGCATGACTGAGATTCTAGTTGAAGTGAATATTAAAATTTTATGAATTTTCTCTCTGATGTTTAAACTGTATATTAGATAATGTCAAACATTTAAATTTAAATTCGATATTAAATAAATCCAAAAAATCACAAAAAAAGAAGATACTTGATGCAAAAATGCACAAAACATAATAAAAACACACACACAAAAAAAACAAAAAAAAAATTCGATTTCTTTTTGTTCTTCAAGAGCTCTTTTTATAAAATAATTAAAATTAAAAAAAAAATTGTTTTTTTTACGAGCGGACCGGTCAACTAAAATAGTATCCTTTAAGTGCGGTAACATTTCGTTTCATTTTACTTTACGAATTGTGTACGAAGGTTCAATGAGTCCTAAATCCAATTTAAAATAATGCCAAAAATTGATTAATGATTTATTGGAATCATCCATAGTATTTAGATGTTTACATTAAATAATCTTTTGAGTAAAGTTCTGTAAAAAATAACATTGATCCTCCTCCTAATCTGATATTTGTCAATAAAGTTAAATATCTGTCTCCAAGTAAATCTGCTAACAGAATAGAAGTCACTACAGCCAGGTTAACTCCGCATTCAGTGTCCAAATATTTGAACTTTGTACCATGAGCACTTTACATTATTTTGGTTTTCTCCATAAAATCAGTTACGACATAAATCATTGAGATTCTGGTTGAAGTGAATATTAAAATTTTCTGAATTTTATCTCTCGTTCCTTGTTGAAATTGTACATTAGGTATCTCCAGAATTCACTAAAAAAAAGATACTTGATGAAAAAACGTCCAAAACATAACTGTTGTGGATTCCGGGATGAAATCCGGTCTCCAGTGAATGACATACGCAGGAAGCAAATATAACAAATAAATGTATTTACACAATAATACAATTGGTAATACGATTAGTAGATCCAGAAACGCGGTTAGTAGCAATAATATATATATATATATATATATATATATATATATATATATATATATATATATATATATATATATATATATATATATATATATATATATATACTGGTAAATCCAGTCTCGTAGTAGGAGTCTACGTGCTTATAACTGTGACTTTTACAAGCGGTTACCTCACACTATTACTCTACCTCCGACTCAATCACAATCACTACTCTGACTGACTCTGGGTATTTAACGGCAGCAGCCCAAGTAGACACTGGTTGAGTCCACTTGTATGAAAAAGGTGTGGACCCCATAACAATAACAAAAACACTAAAAAAAATCGAATTTTACGAGCGGACCAGTCAATTTAAATAATGCCCCTGTAAGTGCGGTAAGATTTCGTTTCAGTTCCTTTTATTTTCCGAATTGTGCACAAAGGTTCAACGGGTCGGAAGTTCAGTTTAAATAATTTCCCAAAATTGGTTAATGATATACTGGAATCATCTATAGTATTTAGGTGTTTACATCAAATAATCTTTGAGAAAGCTCCGTAATCATGCCATTGATCCGCTCTAATCTGATGTTAGAGACAATAAAATTAAATATTCCGGGTCTAAAATTAATATTGCTAACAGAATAGATGTCACTACAGCCATGTTAACTCCGAATTCAAAGTTCAAACATTTGAACTTTGTCTCCTGCGCCATTTGCATCTTTTTTGTTTTTTCCATGAAATCAATTTCGACATGCATCACTGAGATTCTGGTTGAAGTGAATATTAAATTTTTCAGAATTTTCTCTCTCATACCCAGTTTAAATTGTATATTAAGTAACTAAAAAAGTTAAGTAAAAAAAGAAGATAGTTGGTAAATAAAATGCCCGAAACATATTAAAAACAAAGTTTTATCGTCAAAATCAAAGTGTTACTATTAAAAAAGGGCGATAAAAAGATTTTTATGTAAAAATTATTTTTGTTTTATCTTCTTAATCATCTTTGAAATTTGGGTTAACAATCTTGTTTTTCTGGCGTCAATGCTGAACCATAAATTTGGATGAGAAATTTGTGCGTCGTTTTGAGAATTTTTCGAACAAAAAAAAAACAAAACAGATAACTGTCGGATTTCAATGAAAATTTTTTTTAATTTTAATTATTTTATAAAAAGAGCTCTTGAAGAACGTAAAGAATCAACAAAGAAAGACAGCCCAAATCGCACAAAAAACTATTTAACAGTACCAAATTACCTAGCACAAACCCGACACCAAATGTCAAGAAGCGCGGTCGCTCTAATTCCGTTACTTGCATTAACCTTATTGAAGACATAATGAATAAATTTACAAGCTGTTTTTGTAAAAAATCATTTCACCTTTTCATCAAAAAATCTAATAAATGTAACTAAATGTAAAGGGCAAATTACATCGGAGAAACCAAATTCAACCTCAGAAACAAAACATTTCATTTCCAGCAAATACGTGACCCCACAAGACAGATAACACTCAGTAGGAATTTAGGCTTATGTACAACAAATGAGTCCCTGAAATTCTAAGTCTTCCCACTTTATCGTTAACAAGACAATATCACAGACATAAAAAAAGAATAAAAAAAGAAAATATGTTTATTCAAAAATACAAACCACGTCTGAACAAACTGTAACATGACATATTTACCAAGGACTATCCACATGCAAACACAGACACACAAGCACACACAAACATGAGCATACACATACACGTCATATCCTTGTACATTTTATTAAGGGAATCATTATTATTACGATTATTATTATTATTATTATTATTATTATTATTATTATTATTATTTTTGATTTCTGGCGTTTACACATTTCTTTCCGGGTCCCGCCCAGGGACCTAAGGTTAGAAATGTCATCATGACACTTTCCACTGATAAAAAAAAAAAAAAATTACATAGATAAAGCCCTTCGTAAAGTGTGCGCTGTACTTGTCAGAACAATTTTTGTATCTCCTTGAGGCATGGACTTCCAGGAATCCCTTCAATTAGTCTGCTGCAATCTTTTCCAACCAGTCCTAGGGCTCCAACTACAACAGGGATTGTTGATGTTTCCATATGCCACATTTTCGAGATTTCTATTTCAAGGTCCTTGTATTTTGATAGCTTTTTGAATATCTTCAAAGATACATTGCAGTCAGCAGGAACTGCCATATCAATAAGGAGGCACCGTTTTTGTTTGTGGTCTTTAATAACAATACCTGGGCGGTTGGCCTTGATTGTTCTGTCAGTGTGTATTGTGTAGTCCCATAGAATTGTAACAGGTCTTATCTCCGTAACCGGGTCTGGGTGGTGTTCATACCAGTTTCTTTCAGTTTCCTTCCCGTAGAAGTTGCAGATTTTCCAGTGTAGATATTGACCCACTCTCTCATGTCGGGTTTTATATTCAGTGGGTGCCAACATCGTGCAACCTGATACAAGATGATCAATCGTTTCTGGATATTTATCAGAGAATCTGCATTTGAGGCTGACACAATATTTTAGTATATGTGCTTGATAATTCCTAGTTAGCAAGCATTGGTCCTGCTCAGCAAGGAGAAAACCTTCAGTTTCCGCTTTCAACCCTGCACTGCGTAGCCACTGATGGGTACGGGTCTTGTCTACATCAGCTTGTTTGGTACGGGCAGAGTATTGGCCATGAAGCGGTTTATCTTGCCATCGCTTCTGTATCTGGTCTGTTGCATTCGTCTTTGCAGTCTTTTTTAAGTATTTTGCAGTTTCAGCCGGTGTATTGTGCTGTAGTTGCATCTCTACGCCCATTTGAAGCTCCAGTTTGAATTTGTTGGCTTCTTTCATTACGGAGTAAAGACGCTTACTACTTTCATGTTCCTTGACGCATACCATCATCCAGTCTTCTGTAGTTTCCAAGTATCTCTGGAATCCAATTGTTGCAGTTTTGTAGGACAGTTCTAGTTGAACTAATCCTCTGCCTCCTTCGGATCTGGGCACACACAGACGATCAACATCGGCTTTGGGATGATGCATGTGATAGCAAGTGAGAAGCTTTCTCGTTTTGGCGTCCATTCGCTTAATTTCAGCTATGGTCCAGTTAAGGACATTAAAGCTGTATTGCACCACTGGGACAGCCAATGTGTTTATAGCTGATATTCTATTTTTTGAGTTTAGTTCAGTATTTAGTACCAGACGTACACGCCTGTAGTACTCTTTTGTTATTTTTTTCCTTCATTTGGGGGTGTTGTATGCCACCTCCTTCGCTAATTCCTAGTTACTTATAAGCTTCATCATGCTCCAATTCCCTAATCTTTGTGACAAAATCTAAATCTATTAAGGGTGTTTCTGTAATTCTACCTTTCTTGAATATTACTTTTGCACATTTATCTAATCCGAAGTCCATACCTATGTCGTCACTGAAGTATTTTACAATATTGAGGAGGCCTTTCAACTCATTGTTGTCTTTGGCAAAGAGTTTGAGATCATCCATGTATAGTAGGTGATTGAAAATTTTCTTATTTATTTTGTAACCATAGCTACTGTTCAGTTCATGTGTAAGAGGGGTTAAGGATAAACAAACCAGAAGGGATGACAGAGAGTCTCCTTGAAAGATTCCACGTCGGATATTCAGACGGTTGGATATGGCAGTGCCCCCGGTGTGCCTAAGGTATAGTTTGGTGTTCCACATTCCCATGCTGTGCTTTAAAAAAAATTAATACCACAGGGGAGACTTTATTAATATTATTATTAATATTATTATTAAGGCATAAACTGCCATCCCTACACAGACACACAGAAAAACACGCACGAATAGAACCTTTTGTGCATCTGGATATTTACTGAAAATTAATATATATATATATATATATATGTATATATATATATATATATATATAGACACTCTTATACAATTCTTGCTTATCTTGCCATCAGCGTCATCATTATTTTTATTATTATCATTTGTTCTTGATGTTACACTATCCTCCACATTCCAACAAAGTAGGAAACACTCAAACTATTTCTATACTTACACATACACATGCACACACGAATACACACACATTTAATATTGAGCCGTTGGGGAATTACGACTGAACTTCAATAAAAAAATTGAATACCTGACTTTTGTTCTTCTTAACTACTTGTTGTCAAGAACTACTAGACAAATGGCTGCCAATAGACAAGCTCACTGAAATATGACTCTCCCAGCGTGATCATTATCAAACAATAAGATTGCATATGAAACAGATAGCGGTTTGAGGACACCTTTTCCCTGCATAAAACGGAAAGAACTCTCCTACTCCAGATAGATGCGAAACAAACTATGGCAGAGCCACACGTCTGTACATCTTTTGAAAATCTGTGTAAACGGTAAATTTAATCTAATTAAATATTCTTAAAACTCCAGTTGCATGTCCGTAGGTTGGAAGTCGTAAATATACAGGAATTTGTCTGCAAGTAAATCAGCTGGTCAAAAACATAGACGATGGAATAAACGATCCAAATTCAAATCCCTACCAACATTATGAAAATCGCAGATTGCCAACTTTCTAGGAAAATTGAAAACCGTGAAGAAGTCGATGTGAATCCTCTCCAAGATCATTCCCCAGAACAATTATGAGAAGAAAAAAATATTCAAGTCACGAGGAGCTTTAGTGATACATTACTCTTCTCTATTTGGATAAACATTTTAATTTTGAAAAAAAAAAAAATGTTATGTGGAAAATATTACGGCTTCAACTACAAACGTAATTTACTTCTCTTCTTTATTCGATTATATCCTTTCATACTTTGAGGTGAACATCTGTGACTCCCGATAATATTCCCAAGTAAACCGTACATTTTTTTTGTTTACATTTACTTGTAAATACTTAACGGAAAATAACGAGAAACACAAGTTAAACTTAAAGACAACAACACAAGTAAGAAAACAATACAAACAATGCACATACGACCGTGAAAAATAACAAAAAAAAAATGCTTAAGAAAATCTTAAACATACTTGAGACGTATTGTTTATAACGTATGTTGTTTTAATAATAAAATTTCCCCAAGAAAATACCTGAGAGTCCCCCAATGAAGATAGTTATTGTTAAAATGGTTTCTGTGCGAACGGTATCTAATAAGAAAATAAGATTTAGTAGAGAGCTGTTTTTTTTTACAATAATGTTCACTCAGAACAAAATCCTAAATGCACCTCGAAGTAGAGGGTTACTGAGTAATAGGCACATTTTAAGGGGATATGTGAAGAAAAAGCTCTTAATTCTAGACTTGAGCAGGTCAATATTCGGTTCCAGAAAGCAAATGTTCGTGGAAAAATGCTACTCGAGCGGAATATACATCTCATGAATGGAATACGATGGGAATATAGTGGTTGTAGGAATGAGGGAATGTAGTCATTGGTCAAAAACTGCTGCACAAGCAATGATCACTGATGGAACCTGTGTAGTGTGGTGAGACGACCACACCCTGTACACTTCCCTTCCATGCACTGCCATAAAATTTGAAGCAATCGAGAACGTTATATCTTACTGGGTATTCCAGGTGTGCCTGTGCCAAATTGTTTCATACTGCTTATTTTAGTTCCGTTGGCAGTGCAAATAATTTTGGACCTCGTATTTTTTTTTTTCATTTTTAATATAAACTTGACAAAAATTTGAATTTGGTCAAAATGATTTGAGTCTAATATGTTATCGGCATAGAAATTGTTTTAGTAGTGTAAAGAAACGTCATACATCTCAATGACATGCGTTTATCAATGTATAGTCTAGATTTGAAAGCATTCCTTGAAAACTTTATTATTATTTCATATGGTCCTTAGTACTCGATGCTTTATGAGATGTTACCTGCAGCGCAACAAAATGGACGATCCGATTCTAAAACCCGTATAGCCTCTCTCGGTCATTGACCCACTAATATACCCGAGGAACGCATGAATCTAGTACGTCTCCGACGTATTTTTTACAGTGAAGTTCAGCCTTTACAAGGCACAAGTGCCACTCGAGTTAAATGCAAGAGGTGGGGTTTATGTGGATATGTATGTCAGATAGCAATTGACACTAGATTTGAACAGGTTAAGCTTGTTTTAATCGGTGAAGCATCCTCTTGCGAGCCAATTCCACAAAACAATGATTCGTGAAACTTTCATCTCAACAATGGAATAGGAAGGTAATGAGGGTGGTTCGCTACAATGTAGGTGAGATGGCGTTCTTAGACGTGAAGGTTAGAAGTTGTGGAACTAAGAAATGTAGATCATCTTAACTGTTTCCATCGAAATAACAAAAGATTTGCAGGAGTTTGTTCTGTGCCAAAGTGATTGTAGCGGGAGAGGGAAATAATTTATCATCCAAAAGGACGGGGAGAAACTTTTGGAATCGATCGAGTCTAGAAAGTGAAGACGTCAGTTCCTGGCCAGATGTGGTAGCGATACACCATTTTAGTCATGATCTAGCTTGAGAATGTTAGGTTGAGCATGTTAAATAGATTACATTTCTGCTCTCTAAGCTTGGGTAAAAGCTTGCGTATGACTATTCAGAATTCAAGTCTGTGAATGAAACATCACCAAATCATTCATCTATCTTTCCCAAGAAGCCATGTCAAGTGAGCGATGTTCAAGCAAAATAAATATGTGTGAAGAACGTAGATCCGAATGGATATGACATCTAAAAGGATTATAAACTCTTTAGAAAAAATAATAATCGTAAAAGTTTTACCTTCCATCAGCATGATCAATGCAACCCCCTAGGAGAATGACTCGTTTCGCCTTCTCAAGCTAACGTTCTCTGATGACTCTGGAATGTATCATACATATCTATAAGTCTAATAATCGCCCATACTTAGAATATTGCTGCTACATATGGCTCTGTGATCTTCCTATATATTGAGAGATTCTTGATAACATTCAAGGAAAAATCTGCAATATCATTGATCCTGATCAAATTTCTCGGTTTCAGTCACTTCCCCCCCACCGTAATGTTGCCATATTGTGACATATCTCTAATTAATTTCATAGTATCTGATATGATTTGATCTTCGCTATAGTACATCGGCATTATGCATTTGAGCAATATACTAGACAGCCGACGAGGTTTCATCCGTTTAAAGTTGAGTCCGCCCAACAGTGTCTTTTCTCGCACTTCTCCACCGGCTCCATGATTTGCAGTCAACTTTAATCTTCAAAAAAGAATCCAATGCCAATCGCAATCTACTGTCTTCCTGATTATTCTTATTTTGCTCTTGCTTCTCAGTAATGTTTCTATTTTTGTAATTCTTCTACAATCTGTAAACTCTTGTGTCTTAGTCCCTTTAATTCCTTGATTGGAGTGAAATCGATTCAAAAATAAAGAGGCAATATTAAATAGTTACAATGACAGTGTATCCAGATTTGTCCCAATTTATTCCTTCCTAAGAGGCCGAGCTTGATTCATGCTTAAGTGATCATGTCACTTCTCGATCCAAGATTAACCTGGCAAAAGCATTCACGTAGTGGTTTGCCGTTACTTTATGTAGTACACTTGTTGACAAGCAAGACCTTAGGACCCACGATCTGTTTCTATTTAACCCCTAACTTGGTTGGGAGAAATTGATTCACACTCTTCCCAAGAGTATTTAAACCTAAGTGAAAGTAACGAATTCTGATTGAAATCGAACACGACTCTCCAATTTCTCTTTCAGAGCCGTTATCCATCACACGTATCGCACATCTGTTCCAATATTATAGATATGAAATGAAATTTAAATAAAATTCAGTGACTGTATATTCCATTCTTTTCACGAATTACTAAGGATTTAGATTCATGCAATGATAATCATAATTTAGAAGTCCAAATAATATCATTTTTGTTTAAAAGTCAGACGTTTTCGACAAATGAACAATGATGGTTTCCTTCCGTTTTTCTGATCGATTTTTGACTGTATCGATACCGGGTCGAAGAAATCCATTGTCCAAATGATAGGCCGAGCATTCAATAAAATATATTGGTTTATTTTTATTTGGAACAGAATCAATAGGACAGAATTGATCACTTGCGTGGCGATAATTTCGTTTTTAATCAATAGGGCGCATGTAAGGTTATCGATATAACTATATGTTATTGACTGAAAAGACAGCTGAAAATCGACAGATATTGGAGGCAATTTGCTTCTTACTGTACGATAGAAAAATATTGAAAGAAAACAAAAAAAAAAATCGAATGAAAAGTTAAAAAAATATTAATTCAGTTAAACGAGTCCAAGAACGTTAGTGAAAAACAAATGCTTCATAAGAAACCACAAAATGATTTTTTTTGCCAATAAAGCGGATATATTTGATACTTTTAGAATCGATAAAAGTTCGCTTAAACTTATTTGCATTGTTTGTATATTTGTTACTTCCATCAATGTATAGTATTATTAAATTAACCAAAAGGACATAATCCAGTCTTCGTTTTTATTCTCATGTGTGTTGAGTTCCTATAGAATGTGACTCATAATGGAGTTCCATAGTTTTGTGTCCTTTATAACTCCTAAATAATAAATAACTATAAGCAGCATTTCACACTTTTGCTCCTTATTTTAACCTATCTCCCATACAGTTATATTATTCCGTACAAACGTGGTGGGAAAAAAATCACTGAGGTTTTGATGGCGTTTGAACAAGTGGGTATATTTTATCAAATATCCAGAAAGGTGACATTTAAATGTGTGTAAAATAAAACGGATGGAAATGTTATTCGATTTGCATTATTCGGATTATTGTCCTCATCTTTCTTGCCATATTTATCACAAGGTTTCGGCCTTCTTCAGGTGGCTTGAATGTCAAACTGAACCCTTTATTTTACTCACTGGGGTAGACTGTTCTCGTTCCACGTGCCATGTCTAATGGATGTCACTTATTAGTTATCTCCTGTTAATTTCCCTCTCCAAGTTCTCCACCGCATTAAGCAGGTATTGAACTAACACTCTTTGGTTCCTGTCACTGGATCTAACTAACACCTTTATCGACTGTGCCTTTTGTTTTTAAGTTAAAACGTTGGCGAACATGGTGAGTGAATTGTTCAAATCGTGCTGTAACACGATTCGGACATTTTTGATGTTACCCCAGGTATATTCTACGGGCATTGTAAAGGATTAGAACATATTTGAATCTGTGAATCGCTTCTCATTTTATGTCGTAATTTTGTTGCCTTGTGCCAAATTATGTTGTGATTAAATCAAATTTCTATACTGGATTTTACACAATATGTGTTTCGAGAACCTCTCGGGGTACAACCAACTGCTTCAATGTTTATGATAACGGACTATGGGATATCAATGAATGACAAGGTCATAGAAAGTTAGGATTATGACGATGGTTATAAGGAAAAGGATTTCCATTTTACTTGAAGAGGTTACGTTCATGTAAGAGTTGTTGTAAAAAGTAACAAGTCTTGTAAAAACAGTTTTCTGAGTATAAGATTCATTCAGTGTGTGACTCTAATCGAAGTGGTATTTCTAACTATAAAGACTTGATGTGATTTATTTGAAGAATTGTGCTCTTCTAAAAATGTCCTTTTGTCACACACAGACACGTTCCAAATCTCATTTTCACGCGCACACAAAACACCTTATCTGACTCTATCTATAATGATATCAAGATCCCTGATACGGACCTGAAAATTAAAATGAACAGTTTCATTCAGCAGAAATAGACAAAGCTCTGGACCAAAAGTGCAAATGGATAGACATATATGTCTAGAGCGAGAAGAAATAAAGATGAAGTAACGCTAGTTCTAACATACATAGGTCACACATAACTCATCCAATCATATTTGGCGAAGAATGATGATCAACCAACATTCCGAGCCGTATTCACGGGATATCACATTTGTATTCTCTTAGCACATTGTAGACACTACAAGGAAAGAATCATAAAACAGATGGAAAGTAGTGAAACTGTCAACATAATGCCCGATATCAAAGAAATACATTTATAGCAAAATATATAGTACATACAATACATCATCTGAAAACTATATATCTATAAAGCATACGTTTACTCTAAAAGTATACAAATTGTACAAAAAATATTTAAAATTCGGCATAACACATAGAGGTTGATAGGCCGCTAAACTAAAAAAAAAATAGCCCAAATCTAACAACTCTAACAGATACATACATATATATATATATATATATATATATATATATATATATATATATATATATATATATATATAGAGAGAGAGAGAGAGAGAGAGAGAGAGAGAGAGAGGTTTGATTTGGTTTGGTTTATGTTGTTTTACGGCATATCAACCTCAATGGGTTATTTAATACCGACAACATTTTTAGGATAGATTCGTATAAGTCGAGTATGTATTCTTTGGTTTAGATTGGTTTGGTTTATTTTGTTTTACAGCATATCAACCTCAATGGATTATTTAATGCTGACAACATTTTTAGGATAGATTCGTATAAGTCGAATATGTATTCTTTAGTATAGATTGGTTTGATCTATTTTGTTTTACGGTATGTCAACCTCAATAGTTTATTTAATGCTGACAACATTTTTAAGAAAGATTCGTATGAATAGAATATGTATTCTTTGGTTTAGATTGGTTTGGTTTATTTTGTTTTACGGCATATCAATCTCATTGGGTTATTTAATGGTGCCAAATTTTTAAGGATTGAGTCGTATGAATAGAATATGTATTCTTTTGTTTAGATTGGTTTGGTTTATTTTGTTCAACGGCATATCAACCTCATTGGGTTATTTAATGCCGACAACATTTTTAGGATAGATTCGTATGAATAGAATATATATTCTTTGGTTTAGTTTGGTTTGGTTTATTTTGTTTTACGGCATATCAACCTCAATGGATTATTTAATGCCGATAACATTTTTAGGATATATTCTTATGAACAGAGAGTATATTCTTTGGTTTAGATTGGTTTGGTTTATTTTGTTTTACGCCATATCAACCTGAATGGATTATTTAATGCCGACAACATTTTTAGCATAGATTATTATGAATAGAATATATATTCTTTGATTTAGATTGGTTTGATTTTTTTTTGTTTTACGGCATATCAACCTCAATGGCTTATTTAATCCCGATAACATTTTTAGGATATATTCTTATGAATAGAGTATGTATTATTTGGTTTGGATTGGTTTGGTTTATTTTGTTTTACGCCATATCAACCTCATTGGGTTATTTAATGCCGACAACATTTTTAGGATAGATTCGTATGAATAGAGTATGTATTCTTTGGTTTGGATTGGTTTGGTTTTTCCAGTACCACGGTATATCAATGCTTACAAAAAATTTTATTGCTGGCAACATTTTGCTTTGTCAAAAATCTGCTTCTGGCAATACAACTCCCTCAAAACTGCATTACTGGCAATGATTCCTTTCAAAAAAGGAACTGCTGGTAATAGGTAACTATTTGCCGACAACTGGCACCCCAACAGGTGCAACCACCCCGGACAACCTTTCTCCCCCAAACCTACCGATCAGAGGCCCCCTGCCAGACCCAGTTCAACGTCCCACCTAGGACGCAGATACAGTTTAACGTCTTACCCAGGACGCGGATGTAGTTTAGCGTCTTACCCAGGACGATATAGAGTGGGAGAAATAATGACTAGTTATATATATATATATATATATATATATATATATATATATATATATATATATATATATATATAGGATGTATCAAAAATACATTTACAACCTATGTAAGTGGGTTTCTCACACCAAAACAAAGACAAAAGTCTACATAATCATATGTCACCAAATCCTTCGTTTTTGAGTTATTAATCTTAAAGTCTAATATACAATCCAAGATACAACCCCCAAATAATTTGGGGTGGGTTACTGACAATAAAACAAGGTAAAATATCCATATAAAGATATGTCCAAAAGGCCATCTTTATACTCCAAAGCACCAGCACATAACAATGTTCACGATGTTCCCCACTTGCTCTTACACGCATACACCCGTCGGATCATTGACTAGCTGAGCCTTTCATGTACTCCCACACGCTGTCTAATGGTTTCGCAGTACCCTATGACACGTTCATGAAGTATATGTGTATTATTAATATCTGCTGCATAAACCAAATTTTTTACGTCACCCAACAGATAAAAATACAAAGGATTAAAATCTAGGGAAGATGCAGGCCATGAAACTGGTCATCCCCTACCTATGCATCTTTTATGGTAGATGTCAGACAGTGCAAGACGAAAGATGTGATTAAAATGTGCTGGAGTCGCATCATCGATGAGGAACATGCGCCTGCGTACTAGCAGGGGTACATCCTCTAGCAGGTCTGGAAATGTGTTCAAAATGAAGTCCATTTAGACAGCTCCTGTAATACGTGCTGGGGGAACACATGGATCGACCAGAGAGTCACCTTCATTTCAAACCCACATTAATCGAAAACTGACGCTGGTGTATAGCCTGTATTGTACAATGGGCATTTCGGTCATCCCAAAAATGTTGGCTATATAAATTTGTTATTCTATCGCATCCAAATGTTTCCTCATCCGTAAACAGGACTAAAGAAAGGAAAAAAAAAACGGATCGGCAATTTGTACAATAAAACATCGGCAAAAGTTCTTTCCTGGTGAGTGATCTTGAAGTAGTCTATATGCGGTACTATAAAATATACGAAACGCTAGTCCCACTTTATAAGTGCTGATATCTGGGTCGTCCTAGACAGCATGTAGAATGTGTTCTTCGTGTTCACGCGTAGGAGAGGATCTCGGTTTTCCTCGATCCATAGCTTATGGTGTCATTGATCCTATTTAAGGAAAGTGACGATAAACAGCATCAAAGGTTGGATGACTCGGCTGCCTTCGGTCTGGAAACGCAATCTGATACAGTCGTGTAGCTACGCGTCTAAACCCATTCGTGCGGAAATATGTCAAATCAGGTCTGCCGGCTCAGGATATGAATATCCTGCCATTGTTTAATGGAACACTTCTCAGTTAACTCACTACTACAGACTTTAAACTTTGAGGTGAGACAAGCCACAAATATACACGAATAAAAAAACGTAAACTAGCCTACATGGCAGCAAAGTACCCTACCCTAAACCTGATTAAAATTGTTTCGGTATGAGGAACCTGCCCACAAAATATATATATATATATATATATATATATATATATATATTGTTAAAAAATTACTTCTTATTTAACCCCATTTTTTTCATTTTCCACTGTTTATGATTATATTATTATTATACTTATCTCGCACCTCCCGTCAGTGGAAGACCCTTCCTTTCATTTGTTTCCCTGATAGCTATAAACTTTAAATATTCAAATGTAATGTCAATCGACATCTTCTGATGTCTTGACCTTGCCCCCTGTCCTTCTATTTATACTTTTCTTAGACACTCTTGTTTAATCTAACTCTCACTTTCTGGAACCGCTTGCGTGCTAGTGGCACTCACGCTTTATTTGGGGTAATTTGCTTAACCCTAGAACACCAACCATCAATTAAATTTACACCCACAACTAACCATTTGTATATCATATCCAATTTTGAAAATATCAAAAAGAATATTAAATATAAATCTTTATTTGAAATATTTTACATGAATGGAACTTCCAACTTCATACTTTGAATTAACATTATTAGGAACTGAAAAATCTATTATTTAGCTAAGAAAATCAGGTACTGAAAATTGTAATTAAATAGGAATATTTGTACTGGATACTATTAGGTTGGTGCAAAACTAATAACGTAATAATGTCGTTTTTTGACGTTAAAAATACGTCAAAAAACGACATTATTACGTCATTATTTTTGCACCAACCTAATATATACCGATGGTTAGTGTTCTAGGGTTAAAAATAGGGTAGGTCATTTTGAAACCACAAATAACTCCACGCAGAGAAAGTTACTAATTAACTTAAATAATAACTGCAAAAAATATTTTTCTCTAAAAGTTAACCGATTTTGGCGCAAATGCATTTAAATAGTAACACAAACGAATATTCTGAATTCCGGCCGGTGTTGAACGAAAAGATAAGTAGGTCAAATTAACACCGTGCTGTTTTGAAGAAAAAAAATTAAAAATTATCCTTAATAAAAAGATTTATTTTATTCAAAATTATGCAATTCTGGGTAACCTAAAGAAAAAGTAAATTAAAAACTAACACTACAAAAACATTTTATTTAAGATTCTATAAACTATAAACATATTCGAACTTGTTTTAAGCGGTTATTTTTCAGTCTGCACCGGAAATACTTTTAGCATTCCACGTGTTTTTGCTTACATTTGATTCAAATTAAAACTAAAAAATAATTGAGTCTATTCCTTTTTTAATAAACTTAATTATTAGAAAAAAGAAAAAAATAGCTTTATATTCACCGCAATATTTAATTTTTTATTTCGAAAATATTATTTATCATTCTCGATATTTTTTTTTGCATGCCTAAGAACCGATTTGCATTTATTTCGTAACGTAAGTAAATACAGTGTAACCAGTATATAGTTATTTTCCAAGCGTAGCTCAGATGTGGCACAAGGCCGAAAGTATGGGGTACACAGTGAAGATTGAACTCACTAGTAATTGTCCTAGCGAGACAAGCTTGCTAACCATTACACCACCCCGAGGTGCCCACAGTGTAACCAGGATATAAGAGAGTTGTCGGTACCGGATAAGTCTCTTATATCCGGGTTTCTCTTATATCCGGGTTTGGTCTATTTTGTTTAGGTAAGTATGGCTCTAATTTGTGACCAGAGAAAAATTCTCTTATATTAGGGTTTCTTTTATATCCGGGTCTCTTAGATCCGTGTTACACAGTACATACTTATTATTTCATCTTTTATTATATACTTACAATTTTTTTTTAAATTTCACTTTGTAATTCATAATTCAATTTGTTTAACAGAATAAACATTTTTTCAGATATTTTTATGAAAATGGTTGGAAAACGAACTCTACTTTCTATACGCAGTGTTACTGCTACAAGATTTGAAGGCACACCTTGTCCTTTAGATAAAACAAAGCCGCCTACTTTTCGATAACTCATCCAGAATCGTTATTTTCTAAAAAAAAAAAAAAAATTCAAACTTAACAATCTTGGCTATTTCAAAATTAATGCCAAATAATATAATTGATATTTGGAAGGCAGTTCATCCCAGTTTGCCTCTGTTAACCAAAAAGTATATCGTAAATAAATTGAAAAAGACCTACTTCGAGGAAGAGCATCAGATAAATACAAGATGTCTCTCTTCAGTGAAAAAGAAAATAATGACAAAAAAGCTGGATGCATGGTTTGACATTTCTTCTTGTTCCTGTCAATTGCCAATTTTAAATTCTGAAGACAAAACTGTGAAATGCAAAAAAGGAACATTACTTGTCCTCTCAAAGATAAGGTAAAGTTATTTGTCCATTTTTCTTTTCATTTTTTATGTGAATTTAAATCCTAATGTCATAAACATTTTAATTTAAATAAATTTCTATAATTATATTTTATGTAAACAAGTTAGAAAAGCAACTACTACCATTTTCTTTCTATGTAAAAAACATTTTAATATTTTGAGATATCTATAGGTTAGATGTAGTCTTTGAATATAATTTTAATATTTCAGGTACCCTTTGAAGTCAGAGGATATTTAAAAGACCAGAGGGCCAAAATACGACCCAAGGTTTGTTTCCACCTTGGACCTGTTGATAAAACTGTCATTCAGTAAGCCAAAGAGAGTGGAGTGAAAGAAGAAAGACAAAAACAAATTGATTAATCTCTTATTGCTTCCACATCTTATGATAATGATGTTATTCTTTTTCAGTCATCAAATAGCGATGAAATATAGGAAGAGTATGAGCTTGACAGACATTCCAAGGGTGTTTGCAGCCTTTTAAAGTTTCCCTCGGTATGCTACTGAATTGATCAGGGGTGATAGTTCATGAAACTTAGGAGAACCCCTTACAAATGGTTTTCTTTTAGTTTTTCAGGCTCTGACGCCTTCTCAAAGAAAGTGTTAATATTAAAGAAATAATTTTGGATAAATCTCTTTTAGATTTTTTTTGACCGTGCAGAAGAAAGATCAAAACAAAATGCCCATGAAAAAAAAACATTGATAAAGCAGAAAAAAAAAAATTGTATTTGCGTTGACGGAAGACATGAAAATGATACATTGCTATATAAAGAGATCGTGGAGGCAGATGGAAAGAATAAAATAAAGAAAACAAAGAGAAAAGAACAACATTTGACATTTACAAAGTAGATGGATTGTGATGAAAGTTTACTATACCTCACTCATAGAGTTATCTCTAATACTGGAGCAATTGGTGCTGCTTTGAGGAATATAACAGTGTTAATACACTAAAGGCTGTTTTACTGGACAACACCCATACAAATACGGCCTGTAAAGCTGGGCTAGTTACAGTTCTAGAGAAACAAATAAAAAGAAAATTGCACCCTATTGGTTGCTCTCTACATCAAAATGAGCTTCCGTTCAGATCTGTTTTTAAGTACATTGATGGAATCACAAGAAATCTGACATCATTTATTGGTAAACTTGGTACATTATATGCAAATGACTATCACAATTTGCCCCAGGTCAAATTTTCATCCATACTTAGTCCTCTAGATAGCCAATATTCTAGCATCAAACAGAGAGTTGATTTGTGTAGTGATCAGATTCTTCTTTTAGAATATGCAGTAGGGATTTCACGAGGGAAAAATGGGTCCTTAAATCAAGGAATATAGTTGATGTTAGCCACCAGACTAATGTGTTTGTCGACTCTAGTCATTTACCCTAAAAAAATATTTTCGAAACTACACAGTTTAATGTTTGTATAAAGTTAGCTGGTTCGAAATTAAAAGGAACTAGAAATGTCATAACCAGCAGTTGTCTATTTTCAATACGATGTAAAGAATTAATGAACTGCTACATGAAATTCAGGAGATTGCATTAAGAAATATTCAGAATCTGTCTATATTTATCTACTGTGCCATGTGTCCTCAAAGACACATGACACAGTGGATAAAGGCGTTAGTTAGATCGGGTGACAGGAACCAAAGAGTGTGAGTTCAATACCTGGTTAAGGCAGTGGAGAACTTAGATTAGGGAAATTAACAGGAGGTAACTGATAAATGACATCCATTAAATATGGCATGTGGAAATAGTATAGTATACTCCAGTGAGCTAAATAAAGCATTCAGTTCGACATTACAAGCACCTGAAGAAGCCGGAGCGTACAGCGGCCGAAACGTTGTAATAGATATGGTGACAAAGATGAGGACAATAGCCCGAATAATGTAAATAGTCTAAGAAATATTCAGGATTATGCTTTTTGTCTCTGACCAGAAAGTATGTTTTATGCAATGCTGAAATCAGAAGAACTGGAAGTGAGGGAAGAATCTATAAAAGAATATTAGCCTTTAGATAAATAATTTACATAATATTGATTAAAATGATTTCATCGATTTTCAGTTTCATTATAAAGTACTATCCTAATTTCGTTATAAAATTTAAAACAAGTAATTTTATTTTATTTTAATTTAATTGATTTTTAATTTTTTTTTTCAGGAGTGGGGAGCCAACCAGAAAGAGGTTAAAAAAATATCAATGATAGATTTTACTGCAATACATTGGTCTCAATCGATCGACTTGTCCTAAAATGGAGTTTGTGAACTTGGATTCACAGAGGGATTTTCTGATTATGAACTTCTGAAGTCATCAATGAGTAGGACAAAATTAGAGATGCATGACTTGTTTTCACACTCACAAAGTGTTGAAAAGGCGGTAAAATTAACAACTGCAGCTTCCTAATCAGTTTATGGAACTGAAGCAAGACATAGGCACATCATTACAAAAGTTTTATGCAATGCAATGAAACCTTTGCTTCAAATGGCCCTTATCTAGAGCTGTTTGATGTGATTCAATAATAAAAAATACAGTGATTCTCACGACATTCATGTTTTTTTGTCATGTATTGTATAAATTTGTGCGTTACAATATAAATTAGAAACTTAAAGACCCAGGATAAAAAATCAAACTAGTTAATATTAAAATCATCATCCCTTAATTTGTTCCTAGCAGAGTTCATACTTGTTTGCTTTTGTTTCAACGATAACAGAAAAAAATAATTGTTTTTCGTATTTCAATTAATGAGGTAAAATGCAGTTTATCCGAGCTGTTGGGTGGGGATGGGTGTTTATAATTTCAATTTAATTGCTACTTTTTGATATACTGTATACATTTCATTTGAATAATATAAATTGACAAACTTTTCTGGATTTAAATTATTAATTTTTTAAGCAATTTCATATCTAGATTGTATCAAAAAAAAAAAGAAGAAATTTCTGGTGCTTAATTTTAGATGATATTTTAAAAAAATCCTCAAAAACTGGTGCAAATTACAAATCTACGTTTTGGTGACAGTAATTAGCATACCAATAATCAACATTTCCTGGGGATACTTTTTGGGATTCAAGTTGAAAAACAACCTACCCTAATACATACATACATACATACATACACACACATATATATATATATATATATATATATATATATATATATATATATATATATATATATATATGTGTGTGTATGTATGTATGTATATAGTGCGTATGGGTATATTTTCGTATATATAAAAAAATATGTAAATCATATTGACATCTGATTTTAACAGATATATTTAGCAGAATAACACACAAAAATTGCAATAGACAAGTCTAAAATAATTAAATAAAATCGTCATTGTCTTCAACAACAACCTTCAGAAAATTTCGGGATCTCCTACAATACTTCCGGACACTCTCCTTATTTAAGGTGGTGAGTGTTTGTATAATCCTTGCCTATATATATATATATATATATATATATATATATATATATATATATATATATATATATATATATATATATATATATATATATGTAAAATCTAAATTTGTTAGAAAGAGAGTCATTTCAACAGCTATGGAGTTAAATTCGACCAACTGCAAATAAATTTATTCGATACAAGAGTCCTACTTAATGTTTATTCTGTCGTAGATTTTTAAAAATCACTTCAAATATGTGAATTTATGTTTTTTAGTAATAATTACCCATTGGAAACATGTCGTGCACGACTATATGTATTATTTATAATTAATATAATTTGTAATTGTGCATGTTGGTTTTCACAGAAAGGTTTATCCATTGAAAAAAAATATATGATATCTGACAGGGAAAAAATTAGACTCGTTCATTTCAAAATCTAATTCATTACTGTATATCTAGATATACAGGGTGTTCCACATTGAAAAAAAAAACAGGAAATTTGGTGCACATTATGTAATTGTTGAAATTTTTGTTACAGTAATTTAAAACAAAGTCAAAGGATAGAAAATTTTAAGTACTGCTGCAACATCGGTAATCTGATTTTTAGTTTTCGGACTAAAGAACTTTGTTAAAATTTCTTGACTTTTTTTTTAGTTCCCATGTTGGATGTTTTTTTTTAGTTTTTTTTTTACTTAAAGTGAACAATCTCTTCGTGTTGAAAATTTGATAACTGCGTCATCCTGGGAAAACTAATGGTTAAAATGTTTATTTGTTAGTCATATTTTTAATTCATTCATATAATAAATTACATACATATTTTTAATGTTAGTTAATCTTTTACATCATATAGTAAATATAAAATTGTTTTCTTTTTATGGGGTACGATGTATATTAAGATTTATATTGGAAAGCATAATCTATGAAATAATCCCTATAAAATTTCACCGGTTGCTAACATCTAGTGTGAAGTAGTTGATTTTTTTTTTACTTTTGCATTCGAAAATTATTTCGAACGTCGTGAAAGTTTGCTAACCTCGCGCGGTCATAATTAAATCCACACAATATCACTTGATTAAAACACGTAGGAATTAACTCGGACGAAAACGACCCAGGAGCCTGTCGCTTTATACATTCAATCAAATAATGAACTGCTTTTACGATATTAGCAACTACCATCATTATCGTGTCGTTGACGGTTTAGTATGCTAATATTTTGTGCCATGATACCTCGGTTCGAAACTTACGATAGTCGATTTTGCAGGCAGTTAACTTCTTGATAAAGTCGGCCTTGGAAGACGATCTCAGAGTATATCATCTACAGGAAGGACCTGAAATGAATAAGGCAATTTAACACAGACCTTGTTAGGGACAAAGAGGAAGGAGGATTGGGAAAATTAAACCCCAAATCCGTATAGCTTGCACTATAATAAAGCGAGTATTTATAAATAATTATTCAAGTATATATCAGATATTTGAAGTTATGATACAAATATATATTATCCATATTAGATAGTTATGATGCTCCTATACCGTAGGTCTATTAATACTTATGTTTCAAGTATACATTATATATATTTGTGAAGACCCACGGAATTAATTATATTATTAGGTTGGTGGAAAAATAATGACGTAATAATGTCTTTTTTTGACGTATTTTTAACGTCAAAAAACGACATTATTACGTCACTATTTTTCCACTAACCTAATAATTATGAATCAAGAATATATTAGATAATTATGATTCAATTATATATCGTTATGATTCAATTATATATTATTTATAATTTAAGTGTTTATTTGATACTTAGGAATCAAGTATATATTAAATATTTTAAATAATTTTGATTTAAATATAGGATGACCCTAAAAAATGGGAACTTTTTAACAATCCAGTAAAACCAAGAGTGATGGAAGAAAAACATTTTATTCATAGTAATTGAAACCTTAAAACATGCCATTTAAGAAACAATGATGGAATTTTCATTTTTTTTAAATTATCTCCTGTAGATGGCATCCTCCTTTACCAATGCATTCTTGAAATCTGCTGTTGAGATTCCTCAATGACTGCTGCAACATCCCAGCTGGGATACAGTGAATTTCATCTTGAATTCTAAATGGCGAAATGTTTATCTGCTCAAGGTCACTGTCTCGCGATGTTGCCACTTGCTCATGTCTGGCAATACGCACTTTAACAATTTCCATTTTTGGGGGTCACTCTGTATATATTAGGTATATTAGATATGATTCAAGCATATATTAGATAATAATCATTTACGTGTATTATTAGATAGTTGTGATTCAATTATATATTAGATAGTTATGATTCAAGTATATATTAGATATTTCGAATTTCACCAATGTTGTTTTATCAGGGAGAGGCCTTGTTAGGTTGGATGATCTCATAAAAAAACATTCCACGAGTCGCCCTGAAACCCTGTGAAAGAAACTGGAGAGTCGTAATTATTCAGAAACCGTAGCTAGGTGTGTTTGCGTTAAATTACAGTTAATTTTTGCCGAGTGTTTGACTATACTGGCCTTGATAAAACTGTGGACTATGTAGGGACATTATCTTTGAGTTAGAACGGAAATAGTTTATTGAATATAAGACAATGCAATCAAACAATTCTTTTGAAGGCATTACGACGCACAAGCATTAGCAGCCCATATAAAGAAGCAACCACCTACACAGACCGCCTACATACGTACAGCGATCACCCACGCACAGAATATTGCAATGTAGACGCGCAGTAGGCTATAAAACAGCGTTAGGATTCTGTCAAGACAACAGTTTTAATAACTTCATAAATTTAAAAGTGTCATAAAATATGTTTTGAAATTTTGAAATTTTGATGAAATCTGAGAAACTTAATGATGACTCCATGTTGAATCTGGTCGGAATTACCCAAATGAAAACTAAATGAAACTCTATGTAAGAAGTCCAGTTTTGGAGATATGTTACATTATTGTGCGAGACACACGGTAGGTGATAGCTTCCTGCTTCCTAAACTAAACTTTACATTGTACGATTGTTCGTAGTTCTTAAGTGAACGATTAATATAACTCTAGCGTAATGTACGCATCAGTACACAGGAAAATCGCACTGAAATGGATAAATTTGATTGGCTTAAGAGAATTTGAATAACATACATCATGCTAAAGTTGAGGACTCTTGGGAATTCGTAATCAGTCTCCGTGTTTATTGATAATTCCGTTTACAGATATCAAGCGCCATCTACTGGCCTGATGAAACATTGTCTGTAGATTTTCAATAGCAGTGGGAGCATTTGATCACTTTGGCTTTATTGGCCACAAGACCGTTTGATAAATGACATGCCACTTTTCGTCACAATCAAATGGTGACCTTAACACTACAAGCCAGAAGTTAAAGGCATTTCCTGCACTGTAATTAAACAAGATTTACGAACACGTTATCCGTTCGTTTCCTTGCGAATAAAAATGTCTGCGACGATCAACAAGCTTAGAAGTATAAATCTTCAGGAGAAAAGTAACAAGTTACCTTGAAAGGTTTAAACAGGAAAAACGAAGGCTGATGCCAATGGAAGTTCGATATTGATTCTGTATGTCACTGATTATTGCTATTATATTGCTTTAGAAGATTTACATTCGATTCTTATTAAAGACATTTTATATTCTATGAATTTATCGCATTTTGAACACAGAAAACGACGACATGTTTTGAAAAAAATAACTACACTATTCCATTACAGTGTAACCCGGATATAAGAGAAGCCCGGATATAAGAGAAACCCGGATATACGAGAGATTTTCTCTGGTCCCAAATTAGAGCCTGTGTTAATGTATATATAATAGACCAAACCCG
>OZ010588.1:97298340-97313340 GCA_963932145.1 Acanthosepion lycidas
TAAATTCTCAATCACTCAATCTCTGACGGAATTTTTTAACTTCCCTATATGTCGTCCTGTTATCTCTGTTAGATCTCTTCTCGATGTCATTCTTACCTCTATCCCTACGCAGCTCTGCCCTCTTGGCAACTCTGATCATGCGGCTGTGTCTGTAAATATCTCCTTCCATTCCCTCACCAGCCAAGAATCTCCTACCAACAAAACCTCTTTCAGTTATCAAGGAGCAAATTGGGACTCATTCCGTGATTTCCTTCTGATTGTAACAGATGTCCCTTTGTCTCTGCTCGTAAGAAGTGCAAGTGTGTCCTCAAAGAACCAACCTTACTGTTTGCCGATAGAATGCAACATCGTATAGTATCTTATAACTTCGGTTCTATAGATTATCGGCGCCACTCAAGAGTTTATTGAACCACAGAAAATTCCTCAATCCCTCCTCTCTTCAATCACTTCAATGTCTTGACATCTACCGTAGATAATGTTGAATGTTTTGTTCGGAAATTCTCTTCCAAATCTACGCTCAACTCATTTGGTGTACCCACAACTGATTTTCCTGAGTGATATGCGCATTACTTTGTCACTGGTATCAGACATCATTTCTAATTTCGACTTCTATAAGGCAAGCGGATGTGACGGGGTCCAAGCCATCGCCCTAAATAGATGCTCTGCCGAGCTAGCTCCAGTCCTTTCCAAACTCTACAACTGTTGCCTCGATGCTTCCTGCTTTCCACCTTGTTGCAAGTCTTCCTCTATAGTTCATGTTTTTAAGAACACTGGAGACGTTTCAACTCCCTCTATCACCCTATTAGTATCCGACCGCATTTCACAAAAATGTTCGAGGCTTTATTCAATGCTAAAGTCGTTAAGCACTTTACTTCTCACGATCTACTCTGTGACAACCAAGAGTTTTCTGTTTGCTAGCGCTACCACTAATGTGTTAACGACCATCAATATATATATCAAGCTCTTGACAATTACGATGGAGGTCGAGTTTGACTCTAAATATCTCAAAGACGTTTGACAGAGTTTGGCACGCTGCTCTTCTACGTAAGCTCTAGGGATACGGTATTACAGAATGATTGTTTGATTCAATATATATATATATATATATATATATATATATATATATATATATATATATATATATATATATATATTCTTCTTATCAAGTTGGGAATTGAAAGTCGTTTTGAACAAGCTGACTTTTAGATCTTTTCAAATGAACGCGTGTATCTCCCAAGGCTTTATCGTTGGTCCTACGCTGTTTCTGATCTTTATCAATGATCTTTCTGATGTCACTAATTGCATTCATGCTAATAACGGTACAATTTACTCCTGTCTCCATAGCAAATACACCATAGCTGACAACGTTAACCGCGCTGCTGATCTTGAAAGGGATCTCCAATCTGTGTTTAACTGGGGCAAAAAATGACTCGAAAATTTTAATTCCTCCAAATCGAAACTGCTCTCATCCAACATAAAGAATATTTTCTGCCCGCCATCAGCATGGCTGATACTTCAGCTCGTGGAGACAACACACTGCGCCTTCTTTCCCTCATGTTTTCAACTGACTTGAAGTGGAATGACTACATCGAATCAATAGCTGCACCTACTGCAAGTAAAGTTGGGTCACTCTGTTGTGCTAGAAGGTTTTTCTCGTCAGAGTCCATCTTGGACATTTACAAATATACTATTCGTTTGTGCATTGAATACTGTTGCCATATGTAGATTGGTGATTCTGATACTCATATCGAGGTTCTTGACAAAATCCAAACGATGATGTGCAATATAATCTGTCTTGTCACATTAACTTCCGTCTTTTTCTTACCGACATGATGTAGCTTTCGTCTGTCTTTTCTACAAATATTTTCATTGCAACTGGCCTAACAAGCCCTTTTCCCTGGTACTCCGTCTACTCATGAATTGAAGTGTGCTACTAGAATGGCATTTAGGTCCAACCATTTTAATATAGAAATAGCTAAATAAAATACACTTTTACTCCAACATTTTCTTTTCATATACTTCACGTTTCATTGCTTCCCTGATAATTAAAATCTTCAAAAATTTAAATGCAGTGCCAATAGTTATCTTCTATCTTGAACAACGTTCAGATTTATATATCTTTTCGTCAAAGTAAAAGTTTGTCCCTTATCACTCAACTGATTGAGGTTACCTTCAGTATCTCGACTCCAGATATTCGTAGACGGACCCGTTAGTCTAGCTTCAGATGTTAACAGCATTTGATTGCTTATATATGCTTATATATATTAGTTGTGTTTTATAAGCTATTAATTATTTATATAATAGAGTGGAGCTAACTTAGTCTTATTTAATATCAAATTAGTAACATTAATAAAGAAGAATATATATATGACATCTGCATCTCGCATCTCGGCTGCAGACACTTTATAAAAGACGTGCAATTGTTTCCCTCTGTCTTTTCTAAAAGTATTTTCGTGACAACTGTCCGATGAGCTACTTTCGCTGGTTCCCGAACTGTATGAATTTAATCGGGTTACTAGGT
This sequence comes from Acanthosepion lycidas, assembly GCA_963932145.1. Classification (NCBI taxonomy): domain Eukaryota; kingdom Metazoa; phylum Mollusca; class Cephalopoda; order Sepiida; family Sepiidae; genus Acanthosepion; species Acanthosepion lycidas. Next base: position 97,300,862 of record OZ010588.1, read on the forward strand.
TGGCATCTCGGTCCCACAATTTCACTGTCGAAAGGATTAAATGTAGCCATCTCTTCTACTCCAGCAGCTTCTTATCTCGTACTTCTTATCTGTGGAACTCCCTTCCTCTTACTTACTTCCCTATAATTGTCAAATTTTCAAATGTAATGCCAATCAGCATATTCTAATGTCTTGATCTAGTTCCCCGTCTTTCTCTTTATCCTTTCCCCAAACACCACTCTTTAATCTTCCTCTCCCTCGGTATACTCTTTACATGCCACTGACATTCGCTCCTTACTTGGAATAAAAATGCTTTAAAATATATGACCATGAGGTATTTTCTCTTAGTTAGTAACCCTGTGTTATTTAAACGTTGTAATAAACACAGGTTGCCATTATTCTCTTTACGGTTAAAGGGATTTTTTCCTTACCATTGTATTTCATTTAATAGAAGTTGAATTGCTGGAATATTTCAATTGACTCAAATAATTCGAGGGGTGTTTCTGTATTCAATATTAGCCAAAGTCATACTGTGATGGGAAAAGCGAAGCATCCACTGTTTCTCGGAATTTTATAGATCTGTTATATAACATCGATCATTGTTTCAATAGCACTAGAACTTTATATACAATTCATATATATTTATATATTTGCGCACACACGAGCGCTCGTGCACATACATACATACACACACGCACACGCACACGCACACACACACACACATATATATATGAAAAGTGTATGTGTGTGTGTGTGTGTATAAATATATATATATATATATATATATATATATATATATATATATATATATATATCAATTACAACATATTAAACAATATACGGACATCACTGTCTTGTCCGTATATTGTTTAATATGTTGTAATTGACATCTTTGATAATGGCTTATGTAAGCCGAAAGCTTAGATTGTATTAAAAAATATGGATCAATATTGTGAATTTCTTTATTCGTTCAACGATAATGTTGTTAAACTTATCAGATGTTACGAAAAAATTTTACATAAAATAAATAGACAACACTTGTCTATAATATTTAATGAAACGTGTATATATATATATATATATATATATATATATATATATATATATATATATATATATATATGTGTGTGTGTCTGTGTGGTGTATATTTGATATCTTATTTATATATTATATGCGCGGTATTTATTAAAATTTTGTATTCATGCAGTGGTTACTTCTATATACGGCTCTACTTTGTGCATTGAGCACTGTTGTTAAATTAATTTTTTGAACTCTGTAATCTTACTGTTTGTTCTCCTACACTTTGTTATATATATATATATATATATATATATATATATATATATATATAGATAGATAGATATAGATATATATATATATATATGGTGTATTTTCGCGTTATGAATTTGCATGTGTCTCCCAGGGCTTGTAGATATTTTGCAAAAGAGTTTATACAATTTTGCTTGAATAATTGGAGATCAGTTATCACGTTTCCGCGAGCGGGCAGCAAGGCACATCTTTACTGCGCTCGACAAAACTACAGTTGCATGTAAAAGGCTATCATTGAGAGGAGCAGCATGCAATATCTTTCACGCGGTTGATGCCGATGTTCAAATAGAACAGGTGCCGTCAATGAGATGCAGGACAGGTACCGACATCTTCACTCAGAATCTTCGCCTGCTCAGGAAGAAAACGAGACTATTGTTGAATATTTGCCCTTCTGTGTATATGTTGTATTGATAGATATGCACATTGAGGTAACAGACAGTCGTATGTTTTAAAGTTATTTGATATATGTGTAACGGAACTTATGTATTTATCTGTTTATTATATAAGTAATAATGTCATTGCTTCTGCACTTGTCTTAATGGACGCAGCCGTTCATCATCATAAACAATGCTAACAAACGCCAAACTTTGTCTATTGCAGAAATAAGAAAATCATATAATGATTATTCTTTTAAAATTAAAATTGTCTATTGAAGCTTTTATTTTACTTTTAATTTCAAGCTAATAGACTAAATTTAATATTTTTAATAAGCAGCATATGTATATTGCTTATTAGAAATATTTCCTTCATTTGAAAAATAAATTTATATTAACCGGAAGTAGTTTTTTGTTGCTAAAATAGCGTCCATCTTCAGTCGTCTCTTATCGCAATACAATTCTCTTGTTTAAAGAATATTCCCAAAATTAAATATAATTTTCTGGAAATTTATTTATGCAATATTAGCTGTTTAATATATAATTAATATGATTTGAAAGAAACATTAATTACTTTAAGTTTAAATTATCGCGTTTTTTTTTAATTCGTAGCTGTGATTTTAAGTTGACAGTAGCTGTGTATAACACAGCAGTAGCTCATTCGACCTGTTGACAGATCTAATGTTCTACTACTAATTTTAATTTAAGAAAATTACGTGAGAGACTTTTTATATCTTTTAAAAATCTAGATAATGTCAATACGGTAGAAAAATATTCTCCATAATCATATTTTCTATTGAATTTTAGAAATGATGACTTTAAATTTACCATAGTTATCGCTCTTATATTTCTGATGGCGGGTATGATCGACGGTACGTAAAAGAAATGAGCATATTTATACACAAAAATATTTAAAACTCTTTTTAATATATCCGAGTTTGATGATTTATATTAAGCTTTTCCATGCATGATTATTAAATATACAATTCACTTAATAATAATATTAAAAAAATGGCTGAAAGTGATACAGAATTTTAAAACATTTAAAATATAATATATTTTTTTAGTTAAAATTAAAAATATGAAAACAATTCATATAAAAATTGATAATTGATAGTGTTCTGAATATGCCTTATTCATAAAAGCAATTAAAAGCTTTTCTAATTAAATATTGCCATACATTTATTTTACGGCTTAAATAAGTCCAAAAACTGTTAAAATCCGCCAATTACGTACTTTTTTCAAGAATTTCCAAATGATGTTTTTATCACCAAAAAGACGCTAAAAATCCCTATATATATATATATATATATATATATATATATATATATATATATATATATATATATATATATATATATATGTATGATAATTTTATATTTTTAATATTTCTAAAGCAGTTATTAGATAGAGATAAATTAGACCAGGAAACGGTTGTATTAAAACGTGCTCATTACATACATAAATAGAATAAAAAAATAAAATGCGCATCTTTTTTAATTAAAAAAAATAGCAGATTAGTCAATCACGCTACATTGGTTTTAACCTTTACAGTATCTTAAGGCTACATAGGCCAAATATAGATAGATAGATAGATAGATAGATAGATAGATAGATAGATAGATAGATAGATAGATATTAAATATACATTTTTCCTCACTGGTAGCATGGCTCGCGATTAACACCAGCCCTTAATAACACACACATGCACACACACAGATATATATATATATATATATATATATATATACATATATATATATATATATATATATATATATATATATATATATATATATATATATATATATGGGGGCTAAGTTAAATGCGGAGAAAAAATATCAGTCATATGTGACTGATAAATGTTTGCTCTTATTTCTTTTTGTCTGTCAGATTTGTCTGACTGCTACGAAGAAATGTCTTTCGTCTCGGCGTCACATCTACATAGAAGAAAGTATTTCTGCCTGTTTTATTTGTCTTCCTCTATTGGATGAGGAAACGGCGTTTTTTCTTTGGTGTAGGCCGGAATAATCGTGATTGGATTTTTTTTTTACATTTGAATGATTAAAACTGTTTTACGTTGCGAAACAAAACTTATGCACAAAGTGATTGAAAGTGTCTTTCCCGAACAGATATTCAGTCTATGCATATCAGACCCAAACTTTACTCACATACATTACAAAAGATAGGGATTTAATTTTAAAAGGCTTAATAATATTATCCTAACTTTTCTCCTGCGACGCCAATATCGTTATCACTCCCTTCTTACCGTAATATCAAAACAGATCCTCTTAGGCTTATACTAGCAGCATGGCCCAGCTTTGCCCGTGCTTGATTTAAAAATCGTACGACTCCTACAGCAATCGCTATCACTCAACTTAAAATATTTTTGCCCTTCCTTTCCTTTAAAGGAGTGCCTTTTGCCGTGCTGATGTTGCTTTATGCCTTACTTCTTGCCTGTCTCACACTGCGAATTTTTTCTAAGCTCAGCTGTTGGTTCTCACGCTGGCCAATAGAATCTTCCTGCCTATTCGTGGCAGCCAGTTATAGGCTCTCGCTCTGGCCAGTAGGAAATGGCCGCAAACTACATGAAAACTGCCGTCGAAGCATGACAAAATCGATTATTTCCACTATCGACGGGAGTTGGGAAATGTAAAGTCGGTCTTGGCCTTCACGTTAAGTTGAACCATGTGCATGTAAATTTTGGTGCAAATCTGTCGAAAATTGCGGCCGTGCATTCGTTACACACACACACACACACACACACCGTGCCTTTTATAAATAGAGTAGATATCCTTGTTTTTTTAGTAGTGTCAACCAACCTGTGTACTTTAGAGAATTAATAAAGAAAATATGTTATTAAACAGGATTGAAACATGCGTCCCCTTTGAGGATGAAAACCATTTTTAAGGTTACTGTGCTTTTTCGTCACTCAGACATTCATCACTTTCACAAGCGTACGGCCATATCACGTCGGAACACCGGTTCTCTTACAACCACCGAATTTGCGCATCTTTGATTCTGGTCATTACCTAGATGGCTGACCGCTTTCAATAACTAGGTACTGTAAGCTTAGATGTGCCCGTGGCGTTATCGTCGAGGTATTATATTAGGTTGGTGCAAAAATAATGTCGTTTTCTCACATAGTAACATATGTGAGAAAACGACATTACTTTTGCACCAACCTAATATGTTGGCGAGCCGAGTTCCAATTTCAAGTCGAGGTTGTTATGTTCAGTTACACAAAAATACCTTATAATTTCTGGTTGTAAAAAACGTGCAAAATGTTAATAGACCGTGGAATAAAATAATCGATCATAAATTTGACTTTCACTATCAAGTAATGCCCAGTTCCCTATTTAAGAAACGAACATCTTTTATTTGCATCCCACGTCGCTCGTACCTTCCAAAGACCAATTAAAGAATACATTACGCAAGAATTCTCATGACGTAGATTCATAAACCCTATTGAATGGTGCTAAGAGTCATTAAAGATTGGTCACATTCACGTCAGAACTCAATGGATTAACCGTTAGTCTTCCACTAAAGAGAATTAGGCAACTGACTCACAATTGTAATCATAATTACAACATACCATTTGTCGATAGAATTCCTGGGATATGGATTTATCATTATTTATATTCGGACATCTATTTTTGCTGTTATCAGAACGTTTCGAAAGTTGTACTCATCGGCATTTACCATGTCCCTGTCGATCGAGTTAATCAACAGACAATTGCGAAATCCAATATGGCGCTAGATTGTTCTCTTTCTATTCTCCAAGTCTCGACTTATCTCGTCTTGTTCTCATTTTTTTAATTCTTATTTATAAGTTATTGCCCGCTTTCTTTTTAATGGGTATAAATCTATATTACCCGACCCAGGAATTGAAATCACAGTTGCCATGTAAAAGAAATCCACGAACCAATGCTTTAATCACATTAGTCTACTGCCATTATTGTTGTTCTTTTTGCCTGTTTGGTTCTGACACTGAAAATGTATCGACCCAGCCGAGAATGGATCCATACAGTAAAAAGAAAAGAAAGTGTTTGATCATTTTTTTAGGTTTTTGAAAGTAAGTAGATTCGCTGAGTTTTCTCTCCTCCGTCTTATTGAAAAATATATATTTAAAGCCTACATGTCAAATTTATAAATTTTAACAAAGATGCATCATGACAACATTGGGAAACTACTATTCAATAAAATATTTCCAAATGTGAAAAAGATTTAATTACCTGAAAGGCGTCCGACAGGGTTTGGCATGCTTGCTTTCTCCGCCATCGCAATGTCTACGATGTCTCTTTACGAATATTTGGCCTAATCAAATCGTACGTAACGAATCATGTAGAATGTCGTGTTGAATGGACAAACTTCTAGTTCATTTCGTATTAATGCAGGTGAACCCAGAGCTATATCATGGGACCTACGCTTTTTCCACTTCTGATTTTCATCTTCAAATTCAAAAGAAAAAGAAACGATTAAGAAAGAGGAAAACTTCGTTACGAACAAAAAAGGCTGAACTATATGCTATCAATATTATCATCTATCAGTGAATACAGGGCAATTTCGATACTAGTTTAGTGTAGGCTTGAGGCATCATGTACCTGGATGCACAGAATACTGTGAAGTGACATCGGTGCTAAAATATAGATAAAAGAAATAATATGAGTGAAACTATAAGTACCCTGTTATTTTTAGAGTCAGAAAAAAGAACTGTTACATTGTGGGGATCCATAATGAGAAAAGATGGCTTAGAGATTTTGATACACACTAGACATACTGAAGACAAGATGTGCATTTTTAAGTTTCTTTATGATTTGGTGACAAAGAAGTTACCCGGTAGTGAGTCTACGCGAAACAATTGCAGTAGTCTGTCCTATCTCAATCTATAAAAGGCATGATGTGTGTGTATGTGTCTGTGTAACGAATGCACAGCCGCAATTTTCGACGGATTTGCACCAAAATTCACATGCTCCAAGTTAGCAGCAATGCCAAGACCGACTTTTCATTTCCCAATTCCCATCAATAGTGGAAATAATCGATTATTTTAATACTTCTACGGCGGTTTTCATGTAGTTTGCGGTCATTTTCTGCTGGCCAGGATGAGAGCTGGCTGCCACAAATAGGCAGGAAGATGCTATTGGCCAGCGTGAGAGCCAACAGCTGACTGACATGAATGTTAACTAGCATGCTAGTATGCAAAAAAATCGATAGCTGCATTCGTCACAAGTGGGAAAATTTAAATCTGCAAGGCACTTTACTCCAGTTGGCTCATTCGCTTGATTAAACGCAACGTTGATTCTGATTCCGCAGAACTGGGTTGGGTGTGGAAAATTATTTGTTGTTAACATTCTTTTTTCATTCGTTTTTTTCCATTTACGAGTCCTTTTTTAAAGTTGATCGTTTTGTGTTAATTTTGTTTAATTCTTTTTTCGTAACAGATTTAATGTTTAGTATAGAGCTTAGAAAAAATTCGCAGTATGAGATGGGCAAAAATTAAGGCATGTAGCAACATTAAGCACGGCAATGGGTACTCCTTTAAAGGCAAGGAAGGGCAAAAATATTTTAAGTCAAGTGATAGCGATTGCTGTATGAGTCGTACGAATTTGAATCAAGCACGGGTAACGCCGGGACATGCTGCTAGTATAAGATATTTTTCATAGATTCATTTACAAGAGTAATTAATCTGGGAGCAATATTAGTTTTATATACAGGATTTGATTATAAATTGCTGTTATCATTGATAAATGACACTTTGCATAAGCAAAATTATTCATTTGAGTTGCCTTTTTACTGTTAAAGCATAAATAAATATTTAGAAAAAATAACATATTTATTTACTTATTTTTTTTTGGTATTGAATGTTAGAAGCAATCTTAAAAATATCTCACTCTTTCATCTGTTATAGCATCACGTAAAGTTAAATATAATTACATCAAGACAACAAAGTAACCGACATTGTTAAAATTTACTATGCACTTATCAACATTTCATAGATATTAATAAGCAGTGTTCGCTATATTAGCAGTAACATTTGATTTAGATAATAATTTTTACATATATGTATTAATAATCCTTGGTTTGAGTTATTTTTTATTTAAAAGTAGAAAGAAATATCATATATAAATAAAATTTCCGCTGCTAAAGTTTTATTTATAAATTCATAGTTTTCGTATATAAAGAAATTTATATCTGACAAAATTCAGTCAGTTAAAAACATACAGCGTTCGTAATAATAAGCATCGTTATCATCTGATATTTCGCATTAAAACAAATTAGTCAAATAGAGCCGAAAAGAATTACATGCAATTATTTTAATATTTCAAAATAATCTGCTTAATAAAATTTTTTAAATATAATTAACTCTATTATTATTATTATTATTATTATTATTATTATTATTATTATTATTTTATTTCCTTTTATTTCTGGTGCGTACTCATTTCTTTCGCCCAGAGGCATGAGGTTAGAAATTACATTTTCCATTGAACAATTAATAAAAAACATGTTTTACATAGATAAAGCCCATCGTACGTTGTGGGCTGTATTCGTGAGAACATTTTTTGTGTGTGTTTCCTTAAGGCATGTGCCTCCAGGTTTCCCTTCATATAGTCTACTATAATCTTTCCCATACAATCTCTAGGGTTCTAACTGCCACAAAAATTGTTGATGTTTCCATGTGCCACTTTTTGAGATTTCGATTTCAAGTTCCTTGTATTTTGATAGATTTTTGAAGATCAGAGACACATTGCAGTCTGCAGGGACTGCCATATCAATAAAGTGGCACTTTCTTTTTGTTTGCGGTCTCTAATAACAATGTCTGCACGGTAAGCTTTGATTGTTCTGCAGGACTGTATTGTTTAGTTACATAAAACTGTAACAGGTCCTATCTCCGTGACCGGGTCTGGGTGGTGTTCATACCAATATCTCTGTTTCCTTCCCGTATAAGCTTCAGATTTACTAGTGCAGATATTGGCCCACTTCTTATTATTATTTTTATTAATAATAATAATAACAATAATAATAATAATTATTGTAATTAATTTTAATTTTGATCATTAAATTTTCCTCACTTTAAGCGGAAGTTTCTGTAATTGAATAGCGCTATTTATCTAAGCATAGTGTATCTTTTGTCGATGTGTGTATATGTATATACAGTGTGTAAATTACTCTTTTTGAGTAATTTGTACACGTCTACTTATCATCCCTCAGTTGCGTCTCTGTCTTTGGACAGAGTGCGCTCAGGGGCTTCTCTGTCAAAGGACAGAGGGGCAACTGAGGAAAATAATACTGAAGAGGTGCTCAGCCCTGGGGAACAGCTGCCTGAGACCGCACCTTCCCATTATACCAGAGGGAGAGATCGGTGCTCGCACCGAGGCTAGCACAACCGATGGTTGCGAGGGCTGAGGGGATTTTTTGTTCCTGCTCTGGGCGTACGCGCTCGGTTCCCCACCTAAAAATAGACCTTGTATCACATCTCGTCCTAGTAGGGGGACAGAGTAAATACTGTGTGTATATGTATAAATATATGTGTGTGCACATGTATCCGCATGGGTAAGGATCGTATTTGCTGTATACCTATTTTTCTCATATTTTGATGCGCTATTATGGCCGTGTTCCCTTTTTGACGAACTTTTTTGAGTGAGAATCTAAAAAAAGCGTCCTGGTTTAGGAGGAGGGCTAGAAATCACCCAAAATACAAAATCTATAGTATTTTTTTGTTTTATCCAATCCTCAATGACCCTTCCGCTAACTTGTATTTTCCGAGGTGGGGGTAATTATTTTCACTCTGATTGGCGTCAAACCTTTTAGCCTTTGACGGATGCCGCTGATTTTTTTTGCGTTTCAATATGTAATGTTTTCTTTTTATTTTATTTTAAGTCTGTTTGACTTCATTTCAACTTAATTCTGAATGTTTTGTCTTTTAATTTAATTTTTTTTCATCCTTATTTTTTATTTTGCATTTTTCCACAATTCTAGCTGACGTTTCCGTAAGTGAATTGCGCATTTTATCTATGCATATTGTGTCTTTGTCGATATATATATATATATATATATATATATATATATATATATATATATATATATATATATAAAATCAACGAGGCATTGTTCAGAATCTAATGCCCGAATGATGCCAGGTTTTTTTATGTTAAGCACAAAAACGAATCTTAAACTCAGTTTTACAAGTCTTTCGAAATGCACAAATATCTTCGGTAATAGTAAATTTCCTTAAGCACACTAGGTGAATGTAAAAAACTACATTAGCCCTAAATCATGTCAAAGGCACCGTCACTGCTAATCCCCTGAATATCTGACAAGTAATCTTTCAAGGATAGTCTATGTCATCCCCTTTGTTTTGTTTGTCCTTAACCCCCTTACACATGAACTAAACAATAATAGATATGGATACAAAGTAAACAAGAAATTGTTCAATCACCTACTCTACATGGATGGTGTCAAACTTTGCTAAAGACAAGATGAAGGATCTCCTCAATACTGTAGAATGTTCCAGTGACGAAATAGGTATAAATTTTAGACTAGATAAATGTGCATTCAAGAACGGGAGAATTACAGAAACACAATCAATAGATCTACATTTTGTCACAGATTACGGAACTGGAACAAGAAGAATCCTATAGTCTCCTAGGAATTAGCGAAGGAGCTGGAATTTAGCACACCCAAATGAAGGATATTTAGGCATTAACGATTCGACGGACTTACGCACTTACCTTCCAAGGCGCATTACGGGCCTCCGGCTACGGCGAACGAAGGCCTTCGACGGACTTAGGCATTTAACGATTCGACGGACTTACCCACTTACCTTCCAAGGCGCATTATGGGCGTCCGGCTACGGCGAACGAAGGCCTTCAACAGATTTAGGCATTTAACGATTCGACTGACTTACGCAATTACCTTCCAAGGCGCAATACGGGCGTCCGGCTACCGCGAACGAAGGCCTTCGACGAACAGGCATTTAACGATTCGACAGACTTACGCACTTACCTTCCAAGACGCATTACGGGCGTCCACCGACGGTGAACGAAGGCCGGCCAACGACTTCGACGGAGTTAGGCACTTATCTTCTAAGGCACATTACGGGCGAAAAGAATAGCACAGGCGTGTGCGTCTGGTACTGAATACCGAGCTGAATTAAAAAAAGAACAGAATATCAGATATAAACACGTTGTCGGTCGCCCTGATGCAATGCAGTTTCAACATCATTAGTTGGACCATAGTTGACATTAAGCGAATGGACGCCAAAACGAGAAATATTCTCACTTGCCATCGCATGCATTATCCCAAGAGTGATGTTGCTCGTCTGTATGTGACCAGATCCGAAGAAGGCAGGGGATTAGTTCAACTAAAACTATAATCTATTAGCTTTCAAAGGTACCTGGAAGCTACAGAAGACTGGCTGATGATCTGTGTCAAAGAACATGAACTGTGAAACATCAGTAATATAGAAAGTCTACAAGTTGCAAATGGAGTTTCAAGTGGGTGAAGAAATGCAAGCAGAACATAATAAACCTACTGGAGCTGCACAATCCTTGAAAAAAGAGGGCAAGGCAAAAGCAACTGACCAGATACAGAAATAATCGTAGGATAATCCTCTTCACGGTCAATAATACTGCCTGTACCGAAAAAGCCGATGTAGTCAAACAACTTACCCATCAGTGGCTACGTAGTGCAGGTTTAAAAGCTGAAACCGAAGGGTTCTTTTTGCTGCACACGACGAATGCTTGCTACCTAGATATTACCAAGCTCCCGTGAAAAATTTTCTTAATCCAAGATGCAATTTCTTCGTGATACATATGCAGGAACAATACAATCTTGTATTAGGTTGCACCGTATTGACATCCATTGAATATAAATCCCAGTATGGCAGAGTGGCCCAATATCTGCATTGGAAAATATTAAACTTTTACGGAAAGGAAACAGTAACAAATTGGTATAGACGACACCCAAACCCGGTTATCGTCCTATAACAATTTTATGGCATTTTACAATACACCGAGATAGAACAATCTAAACTAATCGCCCAGCCATCGATAGCAGAGAACGCAAAAACAAAACACGCCTTCTTATTAACATGGCAGTTCCTGCGGACTGTAGTGTATCTTTGAAGATCTAAAATACAATAACCTTGAAATCAAAATCTCAAAATTGTGGCACAAGTGGGCATCAATAACTCCAGTTGTAGTAGAAGCCTCGGACTGATTGAAAGAATCCAGTAGACACTTTGAAGGTATTACTGGTAGCCCATGCCATAAATAAATTCAAAAACTGTACTCACAAGTACAGCCCAACCATTACGAAGGGCTCTATCTATGTAAAGTATGTGTAATCTTGGGTACTGTTTGGTTCTTTTTTATTTCCGCAAAAAAATGTTCAGTGGAAAATTTTGTAATGTAATTTCTGATCTTAGGTCTTTGGTTGGGACGCGGAAAGAAATAAGTGTACACAAATCGAAGAAAATAATAATAATAATAATAATAATAATAATAATAATAATAATAATAATAATATAAAGACGTTCGTGGTCTTTTGAACAGGAGTAGAATTTTATTTCTTGTTTCCTATTTAAGTCTGGTTTTCCGGTTCCTTCTAATGTCTATTTTAACTCTATCCTTCAAAAATCACTTCTGAATTCTTAAATTTTATTTACTAATTATTTTTCTCCTCAATAAGATTTGATAGCTTTGTCTACTCCATTTTTACGATCGGGTTTCTGGTTTCTTTATAAGTCATTTCATTCTCTTTCATTCATAGTAACCACTTGCGTCGTAGTGGTAT
>OZ010588.1:97315840-97380840 GCA_963932145.1 Acanthosepion lycidas
ACCAACAAAACATTTTATCTGTAGTTAAATTCATACAATTGCTTTCGTAAAATGTTTAATTGAAGCCATGAATGTGTATTCCAAAATATTTGATTTTGGCATTAAATAACACATCGAGGTGTTGATATACAGCTAAACAAAATCCACCAACGTAAATGAAATAACTCTTTCGTGACATTAAGCCATATAATATCCTAAACTCTCTTTAAAAATCAAACTTTATTCCAAAATATAACTTCAACAATACTACAACATAAAACACACACATCACCGCCTCTTGTAATTATGTCCACACAAATATGTATATGCCTAAAAGCTCAGTATCATCTACCATGTATTCAATTGTGAAAGGAGAATAACATATGTCATATTTTTATTACTTCAAAGCTCCCCCAAAAATTAAATTTTCGCATTAAATGACCCACGATTTGATGTGCAGTTAAACAAACAAAGTAATCATTACGAAACAGGACATTTTCCTTAGAAACAAACAAAAAAATATTATTGAACTCTTACGTAAGAGGTTTCAGGAACGATAGAAAAGTGGCGATTGGCGTTGCAGAAGAAATATTTGAAGTTTGTATGTGGGAACAAGAAATCAGAAGATGGATCTACAGGCGGGAAATGTGAGAATAGAACTTAGTCCAACTGTAAAACGGTGACACCTAAGTGCTAGTCTGATAGTAAGCTTAAATTCATACAGTCGCCTAACCAAAGAGGTGAGCTGATTAGAAATAATTTCAATGAAAATGTGTATAGAAAAGATGGAGCGAAGCCAACTCAGGGCAGTGGAAAAGTGACTTGTCGTGATACATGGTCATGTTCGATAACATTAAAGGAACTTCTCTGGATTTTATCAAGAATCTCGAGATATATATCCGGGGAACCATAATAGATATGGTAGCAGTATACAATATACGCACAAATGTTAGCTTTATAAATGTACCAGATGGATTCGGACGATTGAATTTGACGGACACGACACAGTGAACCAACTTTCATAACAGTAGAAATAGCAATTAATTAAATAATATCACCAGGTCATGTCAGTGGAAAACGTCAACACAATTAGGTGAAAAGTATTTATCTTCTGGAGTTTAGCATCAGCCATGTTGACGGCAAGCATACATGGTCCTGTAGCCTGATTAAATGAAAGTGGTTTGGTTTTGGAGGCGATAAACGTTACAATCCATTCCTTGCCCCAGTTAACCACTGATTGTAGGCCGTTTTGTATTGTAGTCAGTTTACTTTGTCGGATCTCTCGGGCTTGTTACTAAAACAGGAATTAATAGTTTAGCTATCTGAATAGATACCTAGTTCGTAAATAATAACATCTGGAAGGTCGTTGATGAAGGTCAGAATAGGAAACAACGGGGTGCATATGGAGATTCCTGTATTAATATGAAATGAACTAGAATCATGTAAGAGAGCGAATCAATAATGATCCTTACTTTCACCATAATATATCATTAGGTTCGTCACACTGCCTTCTGCCCATGCGTGCTTATAGATAGGATAATTGTGGTCACGTGATCGAATCTTGAGCTTAATCGCACCTGTTTTCTTGCTGCTGTTACAATGTAAACATGACCACTCCTCTAGCAGTGTGCCCCAAAGAGGAACGAGGAACAGTGATTTCTCTGGTTGGAAGGTTTTTAAAGAGCTGAAATTCATTGGATGATTTTAACATTATACTATCGCATAGAAGTATCTATGAGTGGGTCTAGAATTTTAGAAGTTGACGGACATGCGTGACGCATGAAGAAGCAGCTGGACACCTGTCAACCTCCACCATTAACGAGAAGATTTAGCAAGCTCGACAGATGATAATGGCCTAGGTATTCTCTACACATTCGGATCACTGTTTCTCCTTCGAACACACTGCTAGCGGAGCTGTCATTTTTACGGCGCTTATTGAAATTCATCAAGGTCAACTGAACAATATCAAAGAATGAAAATTGAATATATATTCTTTGTCAATAATTATTTAATTATATATTCTTAGAAATGTTTTCTTCTTTTAATTTTATTCACTTGTATATCACAAAATAAAATGAACGATAGAAAACCGAGAAAGCAAGCAAACTCAAACTAAGTGAAAAATACGAAGAAGAGTACCTCTTTGTTTCAAGAAATCGGGAATTACATTGGTAATGCAATGACTCTATCTACCCCCAGTTATGGGTTAAATAGAAAGACTTTTATCTGGAGAAATCATTATTATTATCAAAAGAAATACTTATTGCAACATACACACTCCCCCCCAAAAAAATGTCACTCTCCAATATATGCTCGTTCTTGTAACAAAAAACTCCTCAAAAATATTATCACACTCTAATATATGATTCACTCTTAACTAACAATGTGTTGATAAACCGTAAAAACAAACCAATCAATCTTTATCACAAGTCCGTCAGAGCAAACATTGATCAAAATGCTAAAATATATTTCATATTCGATAACGTGAACTAATTTTCTTAGCAGTGAACCGAATTCAATTTGAAATCAAACAAGCAAGCTATCAGTGAATTATATTATTAAGATTCTTTTATTTAGATTTAAGATACTTTTATGTTCAAACATCGAAAAATGGTTCGTATAAAGGCATTTAAAATTTGAATATTTTATATCTTAATGTTTGCAGGGATGAAATTAAGTAATTGCAAATAATATTTCCAGGTGTTCTAACTGTTTACAATCAATTTTTTAATTAATAGGAATCCTATTTTATTTTCTCCAAATTTCCGACAAGAAGCATTAGCAAATAGTACGGGTTTAATATTAAATAAAACTAACCACGGTTTAGAGTTAAATTTAATTGGCATATGTTTACTTATATCACGAGATAAAGTGAACAAGATTCTAAAAAAGGGTTATTTTTGTATAATTTGCAAGATGAGGCAAAGAAGCCAATTTTCTATATTTTAGAGTTTTAACTTGATTTGAACATGATCTAATATAATTCACGTCTGTTCAGAAATCAAATAATTCTATTACGCGGCGAGGTTTCAGTTCAATTTTATTGATTCCTATTAGTGAAACATTTGCTGACTTGTACTGGCAAAAGTTCCATTTTGTAAAACTTAACATTTCCTTCAGTGTACTTATACCGAAAATCTCTTTATACCTTTCGACTCAGTTCCGATTTGGTTTTGCTCACAGGTAATTTTAGCGTCGTTAATAATTTTCAAAGATGTTTCCGCAGTGTAGAGGTTAATGGCACTGAAAATGGGATTGGCATGGCGACTTTAAACTCCAGCTGAGGCCGATTCATTCTATGTTACACACGCACACTTCGCAATCGATCTATCCATCTTTTCTCTCCAAAATTTAAGGGTAGATAGCTGGGCAGATTAGATTATATAGCTTTGGTTGGCAACCAGTCTATGAGAAATACAATGATGAATTCAAAACTGTGGGAATTCGGGCTAAGACTCAACCCAGTAAAAACTCCTTGCTTCAGAAACTACGATAAAACAGCGTGGTGAGGATGTGGGCCGCTACTCAAAGATTTGATTTGATGGATTTTTTTCCATGGCTTATCAAACATTTCAAAATTATTTTGTTATAAAGGAATAACGTGACGCTGCCGACACTTGAGTGTGAACATAGATCGCCAGTGAGCGAACATAGGCGATCTCATTATTGAATTATGTAGACAACGAAACCATAGGCGAATCCCATATATGTAGGAAGTAGATGACGACTAACGATCGTCATTTCTAGTCTATCCTCTTTTACTATTCTGATCGTTATTTCTACTCTATCCTCTATTAATATAGGGTTCAGAATTCTCTTCACTATATTATTTCTCTATTCGGATCACTATACGGATTACTATTCGAACGAGTATTATCCAGCAAGTATTATTAGAGCAAGTGTTATTCAAAGGCGTCTGACACCAGTATTGATCAACATACTATAGTTTTATCTGCTATTACAAAGCCTCTACTACAACGAGGTTTATGAAAATGACAACGAGTATTCGATGACATCACAAAAGTGTCAACGAGTGTTTGTTGACATGAAGACATATTTAAATCCGGTAAATATTTTTTATATTGCAAGAATTTTTTAGATGGTTTAGTGATACAAGTCTTATAGTAACGTGTTGGATCCCTAGCTTTCCCAAGGTTATTTGCACGTAAGTGTATATAACGAACCAAACTTGAATTAGAACTCAGCTCTCCGAGTAACAATCCCAATGCCAATTACACCAACCGCACGTCTAAGCTTAAAGCATCTGGTATTCCTAAGTGGTCAACCATCTACGTACGCAGTTGTAATAGATAATGGCTCTGGATTTTTAATTGGAGAGCCGAGTTCCAATTCCTGTTGTGTTCGTTATACTCACCTTTACGTAAACACCCTTGGGGAAGTTATAATTCCACGACTTCTTCCCCAGATATAGGTTAATTTTTTTTTTAAGCATGTCACCCCAAGCAAGGCCGGAGTGCCACTAGCACGCAAGGGGTTACAGGAAGTGGGAGCAAGTGTAAAGAAAAGTGATAGAGGAAATGCTGAAGAGAAGGACGGGAAATAGCTCAAATCATCTGGAGATGTCGATTGACATTGCATTTGGATATTTGCAGATTATAGTTATCAGTGAAGCAAGTAAGAAGGGAGTTCCGCAGGCGGGAAGTGCGAGACATGTAGCTATCGGAGTAGACGAGACGGCTACATTTAACCGTTTCGACAATGAAAGGGTGGGACTGAGATGCCAACATAACTGCAAGTTTCAATACATGCAGTTTGGGAACCAGCGAAAATAGCTCGTCGGAGGGAAGCGACGGCACGTGTGTGAGAGAACGTCTGTAAAAGAGATGCCAGATTCAGGCCAATCACTTTGCATATCCATCTCTAGTTTTTTTCGAGTACCTTAAGACGAACATCGGAGGCACCAGACCATATATGATAGCAGTATTCCATGCAGGGAGGAATGGTTGATTTATCGATTTGAAGGATGGACTCGAGGGAGAAAATCTTTCCTGTGTTATACAGAGAACCAAATTTCCTTGCAGCAGATTAAGCTATTGATTCAATATATTTGTTACATCTCAGGTCAGCGGGCGGTGTGAGATCAGGCGTCGCAGTGAAGCGCTCTCGTGCTGTTTAGCATCAGACCTTCGAATGGGAACCAGGAAGGGTTCTCTGCGGTAGGTAAAATAGAGCAGTTTTTTTTACTTAGAATTGTAACACTAAAAATTGTTATTTCCAACCCCCAAACTTTTTAGAATCTAAAAATATTTTTTTGGCTTTAAATAACATGCACAGTCAAATTTTTAAAACAAATGGCCGGGGCTGTTTTGTTCACTGTGCAAAATTAATTGTACTACATTTATCAAAAAAAATGAAATGAAACGAAAAAAAACTATATTGGCCTGTCCTTTTTTTTCAGTCTCCATCCTATAATAGAATCTGCTAGATCGTTGGTCTTTTGTAGAAGTGTCCGTTAGTCCGAGGGTTAATATATTGATTCATGTAAATCGATCGGTTCTAAAGAAATTCCTCTCCTGTTTTTGTTGTTGGGATGACGTTAGACGTTGAAACTTTCTACAAATAATCAATGTTTTAGCTTGTCAAAGATAAAACAGCTTAGCAGTCATCTGGGAAAAGTGTGTCTGACATGAATGCGCCTATAAAGTTGTGATGTGCGATCGAATTTCTCAATTTGTAAAAGGAATTGCGCTTATGGCAATTAATCAACGCCAGCTGAAGAATTCCGAAGAACGAAAATTGAATATGAGTTGTGCTTCACTTATATTTTGTTTTTCTTCTTTTCATTTTATTCACTTACATATCACAAAATAAAATGAACGATAGAAAGTCTAGAAAGCTAGCATACGTGAATTCAGTGAAAAGTAGGAAAATGAAAACTTCGTCAAAAATTAGGGATTAATTGCATGAATTCTTCTCCCCAGCTATGGTTTAAATAGTAAAACTTTTACATTATTCGGACTATTGTCCTCATCTTTGTCGCCATATTTATTACAACGTTTCGGCCGTTACACGCTCCGCCCTTCTTCAGGTGGTTGGAATGTTGAACTGAACCCTTTATTTCGGTCACTGTGGTAGAATATTCTAGTTCCACGTGCCTTGTTTAATGGATGTCAGTTATCAGTTATCTCCTGTTACTTCCCCTCTGCAAGTTATCCACTGTTTTAACCAGGTATTGAACTCACACTCTTTGGGTCTGTCACTGGCTCTAACCAACCACTGTGCCATGTGTCCACCTGTATGAATTACTGGGTATTATAAAGCTAATGTCTCCAGCACAATTTTTTACCAGTGTTCACATTGCAATTTTTTGTTGTTATCATTGCTGTTATCAGGGTTCAATTCAACTATCCAACCACTAGAGGAAGACTGGTGCGTACAACGACCGAAACGTTGTAACAAATATGTCGACAGAGATGAGGACAATAGTCAAAATAATTTAAAGTGTGTACATAATACCCCATCTCAGAAATATAGACATTATCTGGAAAACATTATTATTATAATTAAAATAACTTTTAATGGAGCATAAAACCCCCTCAAAAAGTTATTCTCACAATCCAATATACTTTTCGGTCTTAACTAACAATGTGTTGATAAACCGTAACAAAACAAATCAATCAATCAATCTATATCGGATGTGCATCAGAGAAAACACTGATGGAATTTTGACGAAATCAAAACTGACTAAAAATCATCATTATGTGCAGTAGAGAGATGAAATTTCTGGTACAGGTTATGAGGAAAGAAGACATGGAAAATGTAACATTCCCAGGGACATATTGAATGGAGTATTGAGTAACCGGCGAAATTTGGGTGAATGAATGGCACAGCAGGAACATAAAGTGATGATACTCTAGCAAATTTAGCTCAAAACTACAAGGAACAGGAAGATATCTCCTGCGACGCCCTGAAATCTCTCCTCAACTAAATATAAAATAAGTGTCAATCTAACACTACACTCAAATTTGGCTAGTTTGTAGAATGCTCAGAACAATTAACGTCAAAATATTTATAGAAAAGGCATTAGGAAGGTACGTTAATATGTTGAGAGATCAACTGAAGCCGAGATGCCAAATGAGGATCATTAACATTGCAGATTCTTCTATGGAGTTGGGGAGAATCTTTAGATATATAGCAGAAGCAGCAGAACCATACATGGTAGGAATAATTAATGTACGTATATATATTTGAAAGATAGTTTCTGGCTACATAAATTTTCCCACCTCATGCAAATAAAAAACGTTAGACGAAGTGAGTTGCAGTGAGTTGCAATGAGTTGTGGTGGATAGCATCAGCCATGTTTATAGAGGGCAACATAAAAGTTTCCTCAATATTACTAATACAGAGAATTTAGACTTGGAGGTTTTTACTAGGCCAATATCCCCTGACTGATTGATGGAGAGTCACTCTAGGAAACACTAGCGTCTGGACCAATCATCTAAGCTACAAACTTAGAATTTAATTCTCACTCACTCTCTCTTTCTCTCTCTCTCTCTCTCTCTCTCTCTATATATATATATATATATATATATATATATATATATATATATATATACGCGTACATATGCGTAACAAGAAATATTCAAATTTGAAAGTGTTATTAATGAATTTTAAACAAACTATAAAAAGATATCTCACACGGGCAAAGATACATAGAAAAAATGGTTCAATATATTAAATTTAATATGGGTAGAATAGAAAAAACAAATATTCGTCAATGAACAACATAAAGAAAAAAGACACCAAAAATACAGAAATGGATAGAAAAATAAATATATACGCATACACCCACATAGGAAAACACCAAATTCAAATGTCCAGGCAAAATGTAACACTTAATAATAACACTAAATTATTTGCTCCACTCTGTACTGAGCACTCTTTTAAGAAAAGTATTTTTTGGTTATTGGAATTTATTCCGTATACAGCAATCCTATCCTTATATATATATATATATATATATATATATATATATATATATATATATATATATATATATATATATATATAGGTAACATGAGAACAAATATAGTACAGTTTCAACGCTCGTAACATTTAATTTAAAAGAAGTCTCATTACAAAATAGTGCAATATTATTTATCATAGGATACTTCGTCGAAAACACCAACATCGGTAGACAAATGCAGTCGTGTTTCGTATCAAATGCATTTCATCAGTCCATTGTAAATTATTGGCGAGTGAACGATTTATTTAAATTTAAAAGCAAAATACAACCTCTTTTAAGAAAAAAAGAAAGGAAAGAAAGGGTTTTAAGTTTTGTCGGTTTTCCTCAGGTCAACCAATCGAATATGATGCACGTCTTCATCGGGCTAAAATGATGTTTATATTGATACGACTTAAGTGATTAAAGTTTTAAATTCCCATTTAGCCTTCTTATAAAATCTATTTTGGGGTACATAGAGTTGCCGATTTCACTAATTTAGTTTTTCTTTTGGTCCATGCTTTCTCCAATTTTGTTTTTAAATATCGCATATTGTGATAATAGATCTACTAAGAACGTGAGGGATATTTAAGAATTTGGATATACATTTACTCTGGATAAAGTAGCAATTAAAGCACTTACTATATATTTCGTATAATGCATTTAGTGTGTTAATTTGTAAAATTTGCCTTTTGTTTTCATATAATCCTTTATTTAAATTCCTTGAGGTTTCTCCAATGTATTCTGCGCGGCATTTATTACAGGTGAAGGTTGTATAATTGCATTGTAATTGTGGAAGTGATATAGTTGGTGTGTAGAACAATATATTTTCCCTACAATTGTCCTTGATATATGAAAATTATGTACCGTTCCCCTCAAACAAACGCCCCGCCCCATATATATATATATATATATATATATATATATATATATATATATATATATATATATATATATATAGTAAAGTTAATAAACCTGTTGGTATATAATCCAAGTGGATCCTAGTAATATAGAAACATATTAAAGCTAATTCGCAAAAAAAGGTTCAACGTATTTGTTATTACAGAGCAAATAATTCAGTACAGTTACGTGCCATGCGTGATACAAGCTTAGGCGATCACGTATCTCTCGATACATGACTGACGATGCAGATTTTTTTCCACGCAGTAGGTTGTCATTTCCTTCTGCGGGAGGTCAGTTGCCATCCAAGGCTGTAGATGCCGGTCTATCCTGTTATTTACCCATAGCTTTGGGAAGAAGAAGAGGAAAATACTTTTCCCAAGGGTATTAGCACATAGGTGAATGTAATGGATTCGACTGGAATTACCCCACCATGCAAATAATTAGTACACAATAAAATTCAAAATTAACACATAAGGGGAATATATATATATATATATATATATATATATATATATATATATATATATGTAAAAAATAATGTATATTTGTTATTATATGTTTCCGTTTGTGCGTATTGGATGTTCTACGATGTTTGCCATTTCAAATTTTTCTTCCTATTTTCTGAGCGACATTTCAATCATTCATAAGTTCATTAATCACCACTCATGACTATGATTGGTGAATACCCTGACGAAAGAAAAACAACTGATTTTAAAATTATTTATTGATTATGATCGATAGTTAGCTGAAACCTCATGAAAGTGGCAGTTATCACTATCCGAACTCCGTGTTTACACTAAACAGTGAAGTCCTGTCTACTAGTTCAACGTGTGTATGTTTCAGCTTGCTTAAGCATTTTATACCACTTCGAAACAAGTCTACCAACATAAAACAACAATCCTGTGTTTCCTCTCGGGGTCAATGTACTGATGATTAGGGGAGCGGCTATGTTGATGATGTAAGTATTCATCGCCGGGATTATAATGATTTTGAACAGAAAATTAGCATAATCTCTCAAGTTGTCCTGTAGCCTGGGGCTTCTTGATACGCAGAATCATATGCAGAGAGATAATCTCCTACCTGCAACGAAGAGTCCTGGATATTACGATAAATTACATCCGTCACCAAGGCTTCAGATCAGGAGATTTGAGGAGCGTGAAACCACTTCTTAATTGGTGGTGATCCCAGATCAACCCTTACCCTTGGTGGTCGCACATATTAAGCTCCCAGCTATGAGCAAATATTTAACCCGCAAACTGTGATCAAAACACTATCAACGTGTAAAATTAGGTTTTAATACCAGCAATACATTGAAAAAAAAGTTATTACCAGTAAAACATTTTTTGAAAAGAACAAAACAAATATTTTTTTTTTACAATAGGAATCTTGTTGGCATTAAATAACCCATTGAGGTTGATATGCAGTAAGACAAACTAAACAAAACCAAACTAAACTAAGGAATACACATTCTATTCATACGAACCTATCCTAAAAATTTTGTTGGTATTAAATAATCCATTCAGGTTGATATGCCGTAAAACAAAACAAACTAAATCAAATAATTTATCAACTGTGCAAATGGGACTCAAGATATATATTTTCAAACAAAAACTATAAGCTGAAACAGAAAGGAAAGAGCACTAATTGCATAAAAACTGAATCCATCATAAAAACCCAGTGTATGGAATTAGTAAATAGTAAACACTTCAGATACCACGTTGTATGAATAAGTTGTAACAAAGTAAAAGAAATTGAATATAGAAAAAGTTTGCCAGAGGTAGATCTAACCAACATCGAAAATTGCTACGACACCAAAACATCAACTCGTCTTCTTAAATAACCTCGTCAAACCGAGACATTAACATGGATGCTATGCATGGTATCAGACCCATTCAGAAATGTCTAAATTCTCTCCTGTACACAATCCATTTCTAAGATCAATGCTTAAATATTTTTGAGTGAGTAATGTCTGGGGTTGTTAGTAATGATCAACCTTCTTTTGAACAGACCGGATTGGCGTTACAAAATCATAAATGACTGTCCCAAATAACAGAAACCGTGCGGACTGGTGCTACAGAATCACAAAGAACTGTATCAAATAACTAAACCGTATTAATTACGCAGTACCAACCAGCAGAAATAGCTAAACGATTAGGTTGGTGCAAAAATAATGACGTAATAATGTCGTTTTTTGACGTATTTTTTAACGTCAAAAAACGACATTATTACGTCATTATTTTTGCACCAACCTAATAGATACTACGTGTAACTAGAAAAGAAAATGATAAAATAATCAACATGCTGACATTGCACTCCAGTTCAAGTAAAATGTTATTAAGGTAAACACCCATCAATATTGGAAAAAAGCAATCTAAAAACACATTGTGTTCTGAGAAATATTTTATAAATTCCAGCCAAAAGTAGGACTAACTGGTCGGTCAATGAATATTAATTATTCCCATTCAGGGAAACGTCTATTATTACCATTGTTAGTCACTATATCTTTCTCAGGTCAGATCTTATTCAAAGCGATTTCAGACAAGTGAGACGTTGTTCTATTGAGTGATGCTGAGGATAGACGAAGCATGGGAGCATCTAAGAAGATTTAAATTGTTATTATATAAAAGAGAAAGGAATTTCTATATTTAGAAGCAGAAAGTGACAGTTGACATTTCAGCGCCGGCGTATTCTGCAGAGGACTTAGACCCCACCAATGAGGTCACTTGTTTGCCGTGGGTGGCCACCCGTAATGTTTGGTGACGGCATGCTGGTGGTTTAGGGCTTCAGGTATCAGGGTTATATATTTCTTATTCCTAAAACACCACTTTGTCCCATACGTGGACTAGAAGGACCGTTTGGGAGGCTACGTCCGATCAAGCGGCTGGTCATGCCAAGCCTTAGCAACTATAATTATATCAATTTATCGAGTACTTTATAAGTAAATACAATATCTCAAATATACAAGGGGATAAAATACCATGTTTATCCTATTTATGGGAGTGTGAAGTCGATGGCTTGTGTAAGTAGTTTTGAAGATATCTTTACTTAGACATGGCTGCAAACATACGAGTTTGTATACTTCAGATTTGGGAAATGCAACAAATGGTTTAAAGGGTGCTCAGTGTCTCTCTCGAATACTGGTATACTGGTTTTTGTAGCCCTGACCTTTCAAGACGCCTGGGTTTGCCTTTTCCCACGGCCCAATCCTGGACTCCAAGGTGGGTGGAAACAATCATTTTTTCCACATTAAAATTATGAATAACCAAAATAAAAAATCCAAAATATATCTTTCAGACGCTGATTCTGCAAAAGAATTAAGCACAGAATTTCCCAGATGTCTTGTTCACGCGT
This sequence comes from Acanthosepion lycidas, assembly GCA_963932145.1. NCBI lineage: Eukaryota > Metazoa > Mollusca > Cephalopoda > Sepiida > Sepiidae > Acanthosepion > Acanthosepion lycidas. The sequence goes on from OZ010588.1 coordinate 97,328,037, forward strand.
CACTAGATGAAACTTCTCTAGCAAATCTTTTGCCTTTCTTGATAGAAAAAGTGCTATTGGTCCTTCTATAGGAAGGTTGGACAATAGATGGCGAAAAGACTTGAGGCAACAAACATGTAGTTCTACTTAAAGATGCTGGGTATACCATGTACTAAAGAAGAAGGGGAATTTTCAGATTAATGGAAAGAAAATAACCACTTATGTTTAGAATCAGAAATTTCTAGGAAGCGTAAGGAAGAAAGAAAACCCTAAAAATTAGACATTCACATCTTATCTTGAAGGCACGAGGGATAGCGAGAGACTCTAACCCCTAACAAACAACATACAAACTGGTCGCAAAACAGGCATTGGAAGGGATAGTCAATACTAACCTTACAAAGAGCTGCAAAAGAAAGCTGCGCAGAGCCATGTCCATCAGTGTGTTCATACAGAGAGAGAAGACGTTATAACCGAATTACAAGCTAGCTTTTCGCACAGTCCTCATCAAAGTGGATCGTTCATAAATTAGGCAAGTTTTCCCTCAACCCGTCCAAGTAGGTGGCTGGCTGCCTCACAATGTCCATTTGATTTCGATACGGCCTGTGTCTGCCAAATTCACCTGACGTCCTACCGCATTATATAACCAATAAATATGTATGCTTTTTGTTTTGATTTTCCATATTTTCCTTCTGTGCTCGATCCGTGATGTTCTCGAGCATCCTCCTTAAGAATCATATCTATTTGATTCTAGTATTCTCTTCCTCCATGTATCGCGTTCTTTCAGGTCGTTAAACAACATCGCTCTCCACAGTCACCTACCGCGTGTAGTTCTTAATAAATGTTGATTTATTGCCAAATTTTCTAAACCCTGTCTCTGCGACCCATTTACACACGATCGCCAGCTAGGTTTTGTCTTGTTCCTCTAGCTTTTAGTATGTCCTGTGAGGGTCAAATTCTCCAAGCCCTCTTTCCTCATTATGTGCACCAGGAATGTCAGCCGCTTCTTTCTGATGTCATCAATAAGTTTGTTCCTTTTTCACTAAATATCGGCTGTTGCGCAGAGGTTCACATCACGCCATTGTCAGCATCTTTGATCAATCACGTTTCTCTTGCTCTACGTAGATTCTTCATCTTGGAGAATATTGCCAAGCATCCACTGAGATAGAAGTGGATTGATATTAGATATAATTTCAGAAAAGTTGCCTTCTCGCAAGGATTTTATATATATATATATATATATATATATATATATATATATATATATATATATATATATTAGATTGGTGGAAAAATAATATCGTTTTTTGACGTTAGAAAATACGTCAAAAAACGATATTATTTTTGCACCAACCTAATATATGGGCCTAAGTTGTTGATAAAAGACCAGAGTACTTGGCTTTTTGCCAAGCGCTTTTGGTTTTCGTCAACCTTCCTCATGGCTATATGATTTGATCTGAAATAGGTTGCTTATGAGCATATTTAGAATGTTCGTCTTTTGATCATGATACCCGGGTTCGAATCTCAACATGTTAGATCTGTCAGAAAGGAGACTTCCTGATATTACGGACTGGATCGAGAAAGTGCCTGAAAAACATACCAAAACCCAAAAATTGTGAGTGAAATTGTGTAGACAGAACTCTTGAGGTCCGTCGATAACTGTGCTAGAACAAAGCCACACGTCATCGTGGCCGAGGGCTTGAGCGTGCTGGCTTTGTTCAAATTGATTATCATGCTAGAAACTGTAACTAAGGTCTGCTCAGCATAGTTGCAGTATAAACCAGAGTAGGCTCTGTGGGTGTTGAACAAACGCAAATGTGCCTGAGTGACCGTCTGCAATAGGGCCGCTCGGATAGACGGGTATTTTCGAAAGTGAGTGGCCAGCTATTATATTAGGTTGATTTTTATTTTTTATTTTAGGTTGTTGTTGGATTAGTTCATTAACAATTGGGAGTAGGTTTGGTATTTATTATTCGGACGTATAGTTATTAAATATGTTTCTGCCAGTAGTAAATCTTATTTTATTTGTGTCAAGATTTTGTTTTTTAATTGCGATGGCTTCAAAAATTTGTAATCGTGTTTTGCATTTGTTTTTTGTGGAGGATTTTTGTATTTCTTAATATTTTCTGAGACGCTGGAAGGTGAATCTTACTATTTTAATCTATCTTCGGATTTCGGTTCTTTACACGACCATTCCCTTCCTGCAATTGTATTTTTATGCCTCTGCTTCTTCACATTAGGCATTAGTTGTTGTGCCACTAAGTATATCGTCACGTCTACGTTTACACGGCCAGGTTCAAAATCACTCGATATTGCAAATTGGAGATACCAAAATTAAACTGTACAACAATTTAAATATCAAACAAGAGGGAAAAGGTGACACGGAAACCCAAAGGTGTATTGGAATTGTAAAAGATACCTTCAAAAAGCTAAGCTAATAATTAAAAAAACGGATAAATATCGTTAGAAACAAAGAAAACACGATTGAACTATAACATCATATCAGTCGTTCTCTATGGCAGTGAATACTGAACTCTTTCAATACAGATGAAGAAGAGAAAATGGATATAAAAGGTACACTTACATTTAACATCAGAAAGAAATTTGAAATTTCGAGGGCACATAATGAGGAAAGAGAGCTTTGAAATTTTGATACTCAAGGGACAGACTGAATACAAGAGGGGCAGATTAAATCAATGCATAATCTGCCTAGTGATCGTTAGTAAATGGATGGCGGAACAAGGTTTAGGATACATAGCAAAAATATATTATGAGCTACAAAGGACTGGAAGTTGTGGAGAATTATGATCACCACCAATTTGAAGGAACAAAGCAGGGAATAAGAAAAATGTTAGTTATCCGTTCGCACACTCGATTATAGTACGAGTAACCGCATTCTGATTTCAATTCCACGTTTGCATTTCTAATTGAACTTTCCTAGAAAATGCTGCTGGAGAGAATTTTGAAATTTATTTAGGAGCGGAAAATAAAATTGAAAACTTTTAATACGTGTAGTAGGCTTGATGAAATCATATGTGCCTATTTTTTTTATTGTATTCAGTTCATATACATTTGCGGAAAACGTGCCCAGCTTCTTTGACTAAGTCATAAACGGCTCAAGACGTCATGATGGATTACTTGAATCATGCTTACTGACTGCCGTAGAAATTCATCTCAGAATAGACATTGATTTGTATTCCTGGACGTTGTACATCGGTTAACCGACCTGTCTATATTGAACTGGACCCAAATCAATATGGCGTTTTATTACCGACCGCCATACTTCACTCTTCTTTATTGTCTATTTTTGTTTCTTTTTTACTTTTTCTTTCTTTCTTTCTTTCTTTCTTTCTTTCTTTCTTTCTTTAAACCTTCTTGGTATCTTTCTTCTCGTTTATTTTGTTTCTTTTTCTTTCTTTTAAAAAAGTTTTGAGTCTTTCAATATTTTTTCTTTGTTTGTTTCTTTCTTTAAATATATTTTGTATCTCCGTTGTTTTATAAAGTTAATTTTTTTAAATGTATGTTGGATTTTTTTCTTCTTTTTTAAACCGTTGTGTTTTCTACTTTCTTTGATAAAGCTGGTTGTTTTATTTTTTCGGTCTTATTTTCTTTCTTTCTTTCTTTCTTTCTATATTTCTTTCTTTCTTTTTTTCTTTAACCTTGATGATGTCATCTTTCTTTCATAAACCTGCTTCGTTTCATTTTATTTTCTTTTCTTTCATTCTTTCTTTCTTTCTTTATTCCATCCTATTGTCTTATTTCATTAATAAACATGCTTCGTCTCATTTTCTTCGCTTCTTTCTTTCTTTCTTTCTTTCTTTGTTGCCTTCTTAGTTTCTTTCTTTCTTTTGTGTTGGTGTATTCTTTCTTTCATAAACATACTTCGTTTGATTTTCTTTCTTTCTTTTCTTTCTTATGTTAACCTTGATGGCGTCTTCTTTCTTTCATAAACCCGCTTCGTTTCATTTCATTTGTTTGTTTCTTTCTTTCTTTATTCTAGCGCATTTTTTTCTTTCATTCATGAAATGCTTCGTTTCATTTTCTTTCTTTCTTTCTTTCTTTCTTTGTTTTATATCGGTGTATTATTTCTTTCATAAACATCTTTCGTTTCATTTTCTTTCTTTTTTTCTTTTTTTTTTCATTCTAAAACTGCCTTGGCCTATTTCTTTCTCTTTGATTTTTAGCAAATTTTCTTTTTTCTTTTTAGTTTTTCTTTTTCTTTTTAAAAGTTTTTCTTTAAAAAAAATAAATTACCTTCATGAGTTCTTTCATTGTTCCTTTATTTAGCACCTTGCTTCTCTTTCTTCCTTCTGTTTACCTTGAAGCGTTCTTTTCACATTTTCCATTTCCTTTCATTTCGAATTTCGACATCGTCTATTCCTTTCGGTAAACATCTTCCCGCCAATACTTTACAATTTCCTTTTATTTCAACTTCCAATTTCTTCTACTCTCGCGCGATTTTGCGATATCTATTTTGATTTATATTATAATAAGTTGTTTTTTTTTCTCTCTCTCTTGAATTTCTTCTTCTCTGTTTATTTTCATTTTCTCGATTTCATTTCGACTTCCTTCTCCTTTCACTGATTCTCGTTCGATGTCGACGTACGGCGAGATTAGACGTCATATTTGTGATGTATAGATGAACACAAATGAGATCATGCCATTTTTTTTTCTTGGGGTTCGATCTTCGCACATTCCAATAATTGCATCTGCCAACATTTCAGCACGATCTTTCGGTCCGTTTTCTCCTTGCTTTACTTGACTGACATATACTATTTCTTCAGTTTCCTTTGAAAAGACTTTTACATAAACATCCTTTCTTCCAATACAGGGGAGCTGAAATGATCTGGCTTGACCCACTTCCAGTAAACTGGCCGAAGGACGAAATTACACGCTTATAAGTGAAAGTGCTTCTTGATTATACCAAAATGTAAACAAATATTATGTACCCTTACCTGTATTACAAAGACACAGACACACACACACATACACGCACACGCACACACACACACACACACACACACATATATATATATATATATATATATATATATATATATATATATATATATATATATATATATATATATATATGTATGTATGTATGTATGTATGTATGGAGTCTGGAGGCGTTCCTTGAAAGCAGATGCAAGTACATTTGAAGATCAAATACATCTCAGAAAAGGCAAAAGTATTAGACTCCCAGCGTATGCCGACATTTAATGTGATCTCACATGTCTTATATATATATGCCAATTTCTGTTTGAATCAAGTTGCAGCCTAAACCATTGAGCCAATATTCATGAAATTTTGCATACATGTTAAAGTGACATCCAGTTTGTTACTAGGGTATATATTTATTTTTTAGAAAAATCTATAATGGCACAGATCCCAGGTTACCGCCCAGTCTACGCGAAACGCTGTTTAATCAAGGGGGGTAATTATTATCGCAAAATTTTTAGATATTAACATACTTATGTTACGAAATTAATAAATGTAATAGAGCTTAACATTCGAGACAGATATGAATCTTTGTCGGATTTTAACCATTTAGGGGACAACATCTGAGCGAATTGCAGGTTATTTTCTAAATATTTTTTTTATTTCACAAATCTTTCGTTATTTAAGAAATCGTACTTTAAATAAGATCGCACTGGGGTGTTTATATTTTAAAATAATTAATTCGTTTTGAATTTCGCCATGTGCATCATTAAATTTGCCAGGTTCAAACCTAATAAATACAAAGAAATTGGCTGCAACCATCCGGTCACTTAAATGCAAAATAACATTTAAATTGAGCTTATTTGTGAATAGAAACTTTTCTTAAGCTCATCTTTCAACCTACCCTTAAAAGGCATATCGAAGGTTGTGATCGTAGTTGTTTTCCGTGCTATATACTATCTGTATAAAAAAAATCTAGCTATTGAAATAGACATCCTTCTGAATAATCTAAATGTGCTTAATCTACTTTTAATTATGACGATTTAATCAATTCGAATCGCGAAATTAAGCGAAACTGAAATTAAAAAATTTATAAAGAATTTTTTTTTTTAAACTTTTCACTCGATTCAGTTTTGAAAACTAATCTCCAGAAGTTTTGTTTTCATAAGCCCAATTTATTTGGCGTCTTTTTCTTTTTCTTTCCGTTAATTTTGTAAGTACGTATTTCACACTGTGATTTTAGAATATCTGAAAGGAATGCACAGTGTACTTGAAAAAATGACGGAAAGAAAGCTAAAACCTCTTTAAATTTATTTGGCTGATAAAAAAAAAATATCATCTAAAATTGCTAGACCCCACCCTATGCAATGTTCATGTGTTGTCCTACCAATATATAATCTATCACCTGAGCAGAGACATTTTCTTTAAAGAGGCAATGTGGCAAAGCCCGGGCTTCTAAATCAAATAGCGACATACAATAATGATTAAATCTAGCTGTTCATTTTGAAAATAGTCACTGTGTATATTTCAGACATTGCTCGAAACGAGAATACACCAGAAACCATTGTGACAGCTTTCTTCAAATAATACTAAATTGACTTTTTGGCCTGAACACTAAAGTACGTTGAGATTCCCGTCTACGACACCTGGGCACACAATAAATGTAGCAGGCGGAAACAAAAATGGCTGAAAAAAATGGTGTTCAGAAGCGGGACCATCGTGTGGGTGTACACTGTGCACCACAATCAGCACAAATGTTTCTTTCTGCGTCCGCTGTTGCGTACTTTTAGAGGTCCTACATTATTCACAGACCTGCGAATATATAATGGAGAAGTCTCTGCAACATACGGACATGCCTGTGCCAAATCTGGACCACAAGAGGATGATTCCCACTCCGACCCGATAATGGAGGGGGTAGCAGTCAACAAAACACCTTGTCAAATGCACTAGATATTTTCCATGTTGGTAGAGGATATCCTACGAAGGTTTCAAGGGCAAAACTCAATGGGAATTGTCACGTTGATGCAGATTACAATGAGGTATTAGTTGAGCTGGACACCGGAGTGCAAGTTATGGAAGGCTAAGTAAGGGTCACATTTGACTTATCTCAATCTGAGCAGGCAGCAAACAAACTTGCAGTTGAGGACACCCGGGAGATCAACTATGTGTATATAGCTCATAAATAACACAAAATTTTGGAGGATCAAGTGAGTGGCTATAACACGATTATTTCGACATTGAAGGTGAAAGAGAAAATCAAATCTTCCTCGATGCCTGGAACTAGCAAGACATTTATCATGAACCTACTTCTGGCTAAGTTTCTTTTAATGAAACATACTGCTCTAGCAGAGGCGACAAGTGGAATAGCTGCAACCCTGCTTAGTCACAGCTCATTTATGTTTGAAACTCCCGTTGAGCCTGTCTAACAAAGAAAGGACAACTTGTAATATGTCCTGATTCAAGGCAAACCCATCAGCTATTGCAAAGTGATCATCTGGGATGAAACGACAATGAGCCATCAGTGTTCCTTCACGATTCATTACATGGCACTTCGAGATCTTAGACACAAGCACACGGCTCATAGCAGATAGAACAGTCTTGTTTGCGACAGACATTAGATAAACCCTACCGGTGATAACGAAAGGGACAAGAGGTAACGAGGTAAACGCCAGTATAAAATCTTCCAACCTGTGGTGTAGTGTGAAAAAGCTGAGACTCACAACGAGCATGAGAGTGCAGCTCAGTGGTGAAGATGAAGCTGGTATTTTTCTAATCAACTATTGGATGTTGGTAATGGCAATTTGGTTGGCGAGCCGGAGGCCGGTTTATTTTGCCCTTTGGACATATGGTATCTGACTTACAGGAACTAAGAATCAGGGTGTTTTCTAACCTGAGGAATCAGTTTACAGAGAACAACTGGCTGAGAATCCGTGCCATTTTAGTCCCCAAAATGTTGCAGTTGATAATTTGAACATCAATCTTCTGGACCACTTGCCCGGTGTCCGTCACAGCTACAATTCCATTGACGCTGTACTGAACGCCAATGAAGCTGTGAATTATAGAGTTGAATATCCTTACAGCAGCAAGCCTCCCATCTCAAAATTTAAACCTCAAAACCAGTGACGCCTTTAAGAAAACTGGATCCACTGAAGCTTTGCAATGCCACACGATTTACAATTAAGAAGATTATGGCAAGAGTCTTAGAGGCAACAATTATGACTGGCAAAACAAGTATTGAGGCAGTATTTATTCCCAAGATTTCACTTATTTTCTCGGATATGTCTTTCCAGTTCAAGCGGCTGCAATTTCCTTTAGAACTGATTTTTGAAAGTAGAATTAAAAAGATTAGGCACAGTCCTTGGATGTGGTAGGGCTTAATGTTGCAGAACCGTTTTTTTTCTTACTCTGATACAGCTGTGCAGCCACGCATGCAATACCATTCGCTGTGAAAAATAATATATGCCTATTCCCGATATCAATATTCTGCCATTGTTAAACGGAAAACTTCTTAGTTAACGTACTACTACACCTGTTAAACGTTGAAGACAGACTGACTACAAAAGTACACGAATGACAAATGTAACCTCGTGTACATGGCAACGCAACGCCATCTACCGTAAAATTTCCTTAAACTTAATATCTCAAAAAGGAAGGATTTGCGGATATATGTTCATATATTTGGTTTTTTTTGTCCTGTTTGTAAAATACTTTGTTTATGCTCTGATTATATATATCGTCGTGCTCGACTTTCTCCGGTTTCGAAGAATTTAATTTCTTCTTTGCAGATCACTTCCGTTATGAGGATGTCGTTGATGACCATGTAGACCAATTCTTGCACGGATCAGCCAACCACATGGTTATGTTGGTAGAAGAAGATTGTATAGCAGCTTATGGGTTCGTCGATACAGTCTCCTGCCAGATATGATCCTCCAATCAGGCAAGAGACCTAGACAAGACCTCACACAATAAAAGCATTGGGTTTAAAAAATATTTATACTGATCTGGATTAGTTTTGGCGAGCCTTTCTCTCTTGCCCTTTGATTTATACTTCTCTTCTCGTATTTTGGTTCCGATGGTAATTGAACACTGCCAGTTTGGTATGATCTCGGGTTTGTGTTTCAGTGTTGTGTTCATTTGGCACTCAAAACTTCGAAGAGGGCAACACCGCTGTCTTTTCCATAATGTTGGCTTACTGAAGAAAACTTGATGTAGCATCCTTGATCTTCCATTCTTGTTATACAGCAGTTGGACAAAATAATCGGAACAGTTGCAAAATCCACCCCTATATTTCAAAGTCCTATTATATTAAGAACTTTCACTAAAACTTCGTAATTGCAGGTTATATCTATTGTAAATACGTTTATTTATCTAATTTACTGTCTTTGTCTCATTTATTTTTAGAATTTAGTAAAATTTAAGCTTAATGCGTGACCTCTCCGAGTTCGAAAAAGAGCAAATTGTTGGAGCTTTATGACAGGAGCATCGATCACTAAGGTTGCTGAACTGTTTGGTTTTTCAAGAGCTACCATATCAAGAACACTAATGCAATTCGAGAAACAGAGCAAGGCCTCTAGCAACCGTAGCAATTCGGGCTGGACTTGCAAACGTACTGTCAGAGATTGACGTGCATTGAAACGCAATGTGGCAAGAAATCATCGGAAAAATGCGGGCAAAGTGACTTCTGATTTGAATAACAATCTGAATAGTTTAGTTTCTGCTAAAACTGTTCACCGTGAGCTCCATAAGGCTCCATATCCTGGAAGAGCCGCTGTGAGGAAACCTCTTCTCCCCACTCGCAACATTCAAAAGAGGTTGAAGTGGTGTAGAGATCACAATGTCTGCTCTTTAGACCAACGAAAGCAAGTCATATTCTTAAACAAGTCTCTTTTCCTAACTTCAAGGGGAGTTTATGTGTGGAGGCAGCCCGAAGAAGCTTACAACCCTGACTGCCTTCTTCCAACAGTGAAGCATGGAGGTGGATCAGTGATAGTTTGGGCCGCCATATCATGGACATGTCTCAGTCCAATAGTTGTTCTGCATAGCAGAATCAACAGCAAAGATTAACTGAACATTTTGGTAGATCATGTTCATCCAATGGCCAAGATTTTATTCCCTGATGGTGACTACATCTTCTAAAACGATAATGCTCTAATGCATACCACTCGAGCGGTTAAGAATTGGTATTAAGTACATGAAAGTGAGCTAGAACACATGGAGTGGCCTCCACAATCTCAAGATATCAATATTATTGAACATTTATGGTGTATTTTGGAGCAACAACTTAGGAGCCGCCGTCCTCCACCGTCGTTTCGTAAAGAGCTAGAAAAGGTTTTAATGGAAGTGTCATGGGGTCTACCCCTTTTTCATATAAATGGACTCGACCAGAGTGTTACTTGGACTACTGACATTAAATACCCAGAGTTAGTCAGGATATAGGGAGAGAGAGAGTGAGCAGAGATTGTGATTGAGTTGGAGGTAGAGTAATAGTGTGAGGTAACCGCTTGTATTAGGTTGGTGCAAAAATACTGATGTAATAATGTCGTTTTTTGACGTTAAAAATACGTCAAAAAACGGCATTATTACGTCATTATTTTTGCACCAACCTAATATAAATCAGTTACAAACACGTAGACTCTAAGGGAGTCCGACTTCGAGACGGTGTATATATATATATATATATATATATATATATATATTATTATTATTATTGCTACTAACCGCGTTCATGGATTTACTAACAGTATTACCCATTGATTTATTTCGTAAATACATTTAATTTCCTATATTTAATTCTTGCGAGTGTCATTCATTGGAAACCGAATTTCATCTCGGAAACCACAACAGGAATAATGACTGAAAATTCCTCTGGATGAAGTCAGGAAGCTGTATTATTCCATTCGTAGACGTATTAAAGCTGTCCGTGAGGCTAAAGGAAGACCAACCCCATATTAAAAAAACATTTTTTTTTTTAATTTAACAATTGTTCCAATTATTTTGTCCAACGCCTGTACGTCCTGACCATCGAAGTCGGTGTTTCATGATCAGCGATTTGATGCTATGACTCTTGATTGTTTCCAGGAATTTGGTGATGGTCACATTATTTCTATTTGATTTTCAAGATAAAGCGAAGCTTTTCCTGATGAAAGCATTGTAATAATTTAATGTCGCAACGATATTGTATACAGGTTTCACAGACCTAAAGCAAAATTGAGAGGTTAACAGCATTCAAGACAATTATTTTTTTTGTTATGTTAAGGCATTTGTTGTTGAAGACTCGTTTGATATATTTTCAGACCAGTTACAGTTCATGTGACGTCGCTGGTGACATTTGAAGCCTGCTTTACTTAGGAATTTTTGCCACAGCGAAGACATGTGAGATCACATTCAATGTCGGCATACACTGGGAGTTGAATATTTTTGCCTTTTCTGAGATGTCTTTGATCTTCAAATGTACTTGCATCTGCTTTCAAGGAACGCCTCCAGACTCCATACATACATACATACAAATATATATATATATATATATATATATATATATATATATATATATATATATATATATATATAACCAGATGACATATATATACAGTGCTGTTCGATAAAAGTGACTCACCTGTTTTTTTTTTTTTACTAAATGTTCTCTTCTCCGATGAAACGAAAGAAATTCAAAGGATAAGCGATCAAAAATCCGAAGAAGAAGCTTTGAAAGCTCTTTGAATTTAGCAGTACGTATTGTCAAGCATCTGTTCAGTATAATGTTCTGGGGGTACTTTTCTTTTCATGGAACTGGTTTCTTGAAACCTATTGAAAAGACCCTCAGGAGCGTGAAGTACAAGAGAATTTTAGAGTCTTCTCTGCTCCCTTCTGCTGAAAGGGTGAAAATCGACCCCACCAAGCTCATCTTTATGCAGGATAATGGTCCCTGTTACAAATGAAAATTGATGATGTAATACTTTGATGAGAAGCAGGTGAGTGTTATGACATGGCCGCCTCAATCTCCTGACCTCAACCCCATAGAAAACTTATGGGGCATTATAAAGTACAGGCTCTCGAGAAAGCAGTTGAGCAACAAAAAGTATTTGATTGGGAATTTCACATTCGAATGGAATTCAATGCTTGGAGATGAGATTTGCCAGAACCTAATCACGTCAATGCCAAAAAGGGTTGAAAAGGTTATTCAAAATAAAGGAGGACCCATAGATTATTAAATATTTCGAACTATATGACCTATTATAAATAAATTATACCTCTATTATTCTTTATTTAAAGCTGTTCGGTTATGTTTCTATTGATTACTAGTTGCAGGAAATAAGTGAGTAACTTTTTTGGCATAGAGACTTTCACTAAATCTCATTTATTAGGTTAGTGCAAAAATAATGGCGTAATAATGTCGTTTTTTGACGTTAAAAATACGTCAAAAAACGGCATTCTGACGTCATTATTTTTGCACCAATATATCCAAAATTATCAATAGAATACCTTAGGGTGAGTAAACTTTTTTACTAGGTGGTCGCGAAGGGGATCTAAAAATAAGTTTGACCGCCAAAACAATAGGCGAAAAAATGTAAAATATAATGGAATATTTGGAAGTAGTCCGCTTCTGAAACCACACGATTTATCCAGTGTCATTTCCATTTGTGGAAGCCTTCTTGGAACTCCTTTTCTCGGATAGCGAGCTACTAGGTTGGTGCAAAAAATAATGTCGTTTTCTCACATATGTTACTATGTAAGAAAACGACAATATTTTTGCACCAACCTAATATTTCTTGCAATTCTTCGACATATTGAAATATTGTTTCTTTCAAGTGAGAATTAATTTTTACAAAGTAGAAAAGGTCGTAAGGGGCGAGATTCGAATAAATATAGATGTTGTCGGAACTGGCGAATGTTGCGTTTGGACAAAGACACTTGCGCAAACCGAGCTGAATGGGCGTGTACATTGTCCTGTGCGTGTTGCATCTTACCAGACGCGTGCATTTCTTTCTGCAAACAACGCAACACGTCACGGTCTTTCTCTTTATTTAATGTCTGAACAGGTAGGTCATACTCATGATGAACAATGACCTAGTATTCGAATCAAACAGTGAACAGTGTCTTTACATTGCTTCGACTCTTCTGTGGTTTCTTCAGTCTCGGATAGGTTCTATTGCGGTTTCGGTATCTTAGTCACAAACCCACGATTCGTCATCTGCTATTTTCAAAAAGTTATTGTTCGACAACCACACTCTACACACTTTCCTTCCAAGCACTGGTATAAATAACGGAAGTAAGCGAGAACGTTATAATCTAGTGTGGATGCGTGACTGAGGTCAAGGTCAATCTGGGCCAAACGGCTTCATTGTACTTCAGACCTCGTATATGGAGGAAAATATCCGTTGGAAATAAGAAATTAATTGGTAAATTTTCATGCCCATATAATCACCGATATTTCTAAAGAACCAAGAAATAAAAGAGATATCGCTATACCTGAGCAATGGAATGAGAACAATCTACTCCCTTATATAAAAAAAATGAGTTTTCGATTCGAAGTTCCCTGCAGGTTACACGGATCGACATACCCCTGATGAAGTCTTGAGAGCACACCAGTCTGAACGTGGTGATAAAAACAATAAAAACAGTCTTTATTTTTCACATTTTTACCTCTGATTTTAACCAATGTTTTATCGTTCTTGTAAAATCTCAAAATATTCGAGAGTTAAGAGAGTAACGTATTTCCAAGTGATGCTGCAAGGCAAGTGTTCGATCCCGTTTATGGCCGGTTTTTCGAATTTCGATGGCTAGCAGTTTCTTCAACACTTGCAAAATTTGGATTGTACAATTTTGTTCCCATTTTCCTAGGCGAAAATATCCATAAAATGATTTCAAGTCCAATCTGTGTTAAGCGGACTCACTCTGTGTATATTTGATCCGTTATCATAGTAACAGCCCCTATACTTTTGTTCAGAGCATGTATTTATCATCAACATTATATATATCATAAATTGGGAACTTCCATCTCGATCTTGGGCCCTTTACCTTCAATATCTATTGTCTTTGAGTGATTAGGCATGTTTTGATTGTGCCTGTCGTAATGGCTGCCTGCCCTTATCCGGTTAGGCCCATCTACTAGGACGGCCTTCTCAGGCACACATGTGCTTGTTCAAAACCCGAAGACCCCACCTGTGATTTGTATTGCAGCTATGCTCAGCGGACATTAGTTCAAGTCCATCACGGAAAGCGCATTATATGACGTGATCAAAAGTTTGAACAAGGCCAGCACGCTAAATCCTTCGGCCACGATGTCTTGCAACTTCTTGCTAGCTCAACCACCGACTGCGTACTGATAGTTCCTACACACAATGTACCTTATGTCAAACCGTTCTATGGTGTTCAGGCGCTTTCTAAATGTTACCGAACACTAGGATCACTACAGGCCGATGACATCAGAAATTCACCTTCGTGACAAACTCAAAATTCAAACACGACTTTCACAGACGGAAAGCGGAAGTTCTGATGATTCGACCACGTAAGCAATTAACATAATGGCATCAACGAAGGATAAATAAAGTTGAAAGACGTGAGAAATATTCTATTTGACATCAGTGGTTTTCTAAATCCTGATTTACATTTTCAGTATTACTTTGCATATTATGAATATTGTATTGGACATAGAACCGAAAAAATATGGTTCTAGAAATTTAAAGTCATTATTCTCTGCGAATGATTGGACACGAGCCTATTTCTTAACAGCACAAAATGTTTTCGTAATTAAGGAGAACACCATTCTCAAAATCGAAATACGTTTCAGCTTAAAAATACAAGACAGGAATTATGGAAGAAAAATAATAGAAAATAAGAATTTCCAGCACGATTCCTTAATAAACATGGCTATTCAACCATAAATAGTACAAACTATTTTTTTTTATTTTCTTATGTTTATTTATCGCTCGATTTTCGACTTCGTTGAAAACACGGGGAGAATCGATATCTGGAATTTATGACCAGCTTCTGAAAAGATGCCCACGTACTTTCCAAATTGTTTTCAAATCAATAATCTCGTGCCAGGCTTCTACCTCACAACTGAAATAATATGATATTTCGGTTACAAGGGCTCATATATTTCTATACAGGTACGAATTTGTTTTATTTAATGCCACGGAACTTTACATAATATCATTTCTCCCATCTTTCACTGCGTAAACAAATATATCGAAATGTCTTTACTCGAAAAAAAAAAGAGAAACAATTTCGTCAAGACTAACATTTACTGGTTTATTTTCCTACCATATATAGAAGTTCTGCATTTTTTCTTCTGTGCCTGCCATCAAAACAGTGTTTTCTCAGTAACTTATAACATTAAGCACGTGCTAATCAATAATAAATTATGGCAGGAGTTCTAGTTCTTTGTTTAGATTGCCTCGACGGATAGGTCAAACATAATGAACGGTGCCTTTATTTTTGAAGAGAACTGTCAACAGTGTCTCCACGTAGCTTCTTTATTCAGTCTCGGAGAAATTAGGGTTTTCCATTTGGAAGACTGAAGTTTGGTATCGAGGTCATAACCAGATACACGCAATTCGTCGCAGGTTATCACAGTTTTCAAAAGGTTTTCTCTGGGGTGCTCTAACAACCACCCTGTACACAGTTCTCATCCATGCACTAATGTTATAAAGTTCTCGTTCACTACCGTTGTTCATAACGGTAGTGAACGAGAACTTTATAACATGCGCAACAGATTTGAAGACCAATCTATGCCAAGCGCCTTCAATGAATAATTTACTAACAGTAACAGACCCGATATTTTCTGATCACCCTTTTATTTATCATCAAAAATTGGTCCGTAGCATCTGGATGTTGGCCGATTTACCTTCCATATCCATTGGCTTCTATGGGTATGTATTCGTTATGAATAAAACGTATGTCGAACCTAATTTCCTCGAAACGTTGAATTTTTAGAATGCGTTTTGGACAACTTAATACTGTAGATCTATACAATATACAGATATTTATCGACGTTCGCACCATCATCAGATGTTAAAAAAGGACTGTGAGTTATGTATTTATACAGTGCGGTAATGGGAAGTGGCACGAACGGAGAGCCGAGTTCTATTTCAAGTCGAATCTATTACATTCATTTACGTGGTAATGCTCTTGTAAAACGTATGAATACTCTTCTTCTCCCTCCATCTATGGATAAATAGAAGGACAGACTGGGTTCTATAGTCTTGGATAGAAACTGGTTTAGGAGAAGGATACCTCTGAATTTAAAACCTGCGGAAAGTTGTTTGGGGAGGTTGTGGCACGTAGTGCACCAGTTGTTTGTATTCAGTACTTCAAAAAGCGTAGTTGGTTCTGCACAAAGCCTTCAACACTATAATCAAATCATATGTGCTGGTGTATGGATGTCAGTTTGTAGAAACTGAGCTGCTTGACCTCCATACGTAGAATACGACGGGAGAGTCCACCACACAAACACGCGAACACACACGCAAACATACACACACAAATCTATCTATCTATCTATCTATCTATCTATCTATATATATATATATATATATATATATATATATATATATAAGTGAACATAGAAGTCAACACTTAGAGGCGACAGTCTGTTTCATGCTATATGCAATCGTCAGGCCACCTGGCCACCTGGCCTGACGATTGCATATAGCATGAAACAGACTGTCGCCTCTAAGTGTTGACTTCTATGTTCACTTTTATATTTACACACGCTCTATCTCTGATATTGAGCACTTTATTCCATAAATATAGCACACCTTAAGACTATATTTCTTTATATATATATATATATATATATATATATATATATATATAATGGCAATGTTACATCATCCTTGATGATGCAAAATTGCCTATATATATATATATATAATTATTTATTCGAAAATTATAACATAAATATGTTATAAAAGCACTACTAAAAGAGCCATTTTGTTTCAACACTTTTGGTGTCATATCAAGTGATGGTGTTGAAAGTAGAATAAACGGTTTAAAAGTTTCACATCTATCAAACACCACTCACTATTTTATTTTTTTTTTATTTTTATATAGAAATGGATAGAAAAATAAATATATAGTCATACGCAAATAAGAAAAAAAAATCAAATGTCCAGTCATAATGTAAAATTTAAAATAACTATTTAGTACACATACACAAGCTCAAATATATAACAATATGTGAAGAAAAAAATAACCAGACTATTAAAAGTGAAAGTGAATCTGTTATGTCGCGAGGCTTCCAAATTTGCACTTGAGTAGAACATCTTTTAAATATTTTGTAGAAAATAAATGTCAATTTATGTATTGATCCACCTCTAGAACCAATACTCGAACCAAGAAAGTCTCTATATTCTGTTGGCAGTTGTAAGAAAAGAAAATCTAGCAATATTGAATAAGTTGTCTTTTTACACATGGAGGCATATATTGAAGTTTGCATAAAAATACCAACATAGGAAAACACACACAGATACATAAAATGTTTTATCATTGAACATTTGAGTGAGTTGAAATTGATTCCATCAAACATGAGAACAACAGAATTAAATACCAGTTGCGGAACTACAAATAGACAATCATTGTTAATATTAATTTTGGCAATTTCAATATATATATATATATATATATATATATATATATATATATATATATATATATATATATATGAAAATTTCTCACAGTTAACCTGTAGAAAAATACAATATTTATAATGTAAAAGATAATAGAAAAACTGTAATATTAACCGACGCGTTTGGTCCAATGTTTCGTCTTTTCCTTGAAAAAGTCTACATTAGATGAAAAGCTCCGGCTAATATTAGTTTTCGTATTGTCTTATATATATATATATATATATATATATATATATATATATATATATATATATATATATATATTATAAGTTATTATAAAAAAAACATGTTGAAATCGCTACACAAAAGCTTTCATGTTTCAATACTCTTATTGTAATACTTCAGGCGATTGCAAGTAACTGGTGAATAAATTATTTTTAAAGAAATTTGAAAAACAAAGCGTTACCACTTTTCCGAAAGATGAAACATCTAGTTTATACTACGGCTATTCTGAACAAATGATAGTTATATTTTCTGGGAGAGAACGTGTAATCTAATGTTGACAGCAATTTTACACAAGCACAATACACTCAAACACTCGGTCATGATGACCTATGGTGTCTTTGCACAATTATCACCGGCTTTCGAAAATCCCACGTCTTGCGTACACACGCAGTATGGTTTTTACACATTTCACAATGGTGATCTATCTAAATCTTTTCCTATCAATCCATCATAGAATTTTTATACCCATCTATTCTCCTTGTAAGTCGGAAATTAAACTCAAATATTGTTTATCCAAGAACTGCTACTTCGAGAAAAAAGATTACCACGGAGATACATTTCTGAACAGTAAATATGAACCTATTGAAATTCAGTGTCAATAGTGTCGTGTTCGTGTCAAGGGTCAATATATCCTATTTATCCGCAAAGTAATGAGTTCCATTTAGCAACAGTTACATTCATAACACACGATTTATTCAATAACTGTTACCTTCATTGGCACATCAGCCTTATTTTACTTGTGAAGGATTGATAAGTTATGATTGAAAATTTAATGCTTAAAATACGATGTAAATTGTTGTATACTTGTCTCAATGATTATTAAAATTGTTTAATACCATTTGGTATAAGTAGACAGAGCATCAACCAAAGATCTAACGAAAGAATCAAATATCATTATTTTATCTTTCTTGGTTACGCAGACATTTTACCACAGTTCCTCATTTATATAACAAGTTAACTTCTTTTTTTAACCTGGTAAGTGTTACTGAATGAGGAATAACCAAAACGGAGGTTGGAAATGAAATGGTAATCGTTATAACATCTACAAAATACAATACTCGCCAGCGGTGTGAAGTAGGTAAACCACTGCTAGTGGTGGACTAACTAGACAGCATATTGATATTTATTGTATGAAAATACACAATTATGGCACAAGACCGAAATGGTGAAGGCTTTTCCTCACTAACTCTCTTATACTTAGCTAATCCGATTCACGACCCATTCACTCATAACAATTTACACATTCAGTACAAAAACTCGTCCGTCACCAATCAATCCTCCAGATACCATAATATCACATCCTCTCAGCGTGACCAACAAAAACGCACCCCATGATATTAAAAATGCCATGATAATAAAATGCCTGTCTAACCCAGTGAGCAAAAATAAAGGGTTCAGTTCGACATTCCAACCATCTGAATGAAGAAGGCCGGAGCGTACAGCGGCCGAAACGTTGTAATAGATATGGCGAAAAAGATGAGGACAATAGTCCGAATAATGTAAATAATGTAAATAAAATGTCTATATAAAATTTCATGGGTGATTGCATATGAGAGGGGAGGGGATGAGCCCAATAACAAACTAAATATCAAAACAAAGCAAACTAAACACAACTGATGTTAGTAATAATACACAGCAACAAAAACAAAACAGCATATTGCCCCGCCCACTTACAATAGTGTCCAATGTATTTATGAGGATAGGGACATACTCATTAGAATTTATAGGTACGGTATATAACAAGTTGATTTTCCGATGCGCGATTGGAGTATTAATGATAATGATGGCGGCATTGAGAAAACCAATACAAAATCCTAACTAATTATTGCAACTTAGAAAGTGTTACTAAATGAGGAAAAACCAAAACGGAGGTTGGGAATGAAATGGTAATCTGTATAACATCAGAAAAATACAATACTCGCTAGCGGCGTGAAGTAGGTAAACCACTGCTACTAGTGGACTACTTACTTAGCATATTTCCCCACTACCACTTACAATAGTTTCCAACGTATTTATGAAGATTAGGACATACCCATTAGTGTTCAACTTAATATAACTTAAACAGTGAGATTTATATTTAATTTTAATCACATCTTTACTACCTTTTTTAATATAATACTCATTGTGACCCCAGGTGTAATAACAAATTTTACAAAGTTCTGTTTGTTTTGAAGACCTGTTTCTTTATAAATAAGCAAAGAGTAACGATACTTGAGCCAATTCATGAAATGTTAAATGGCGTCATTGCTATATCTATTTGATAGAATTTTCAACCCTGGAGTTATGCCAAATGATTCAGATAAGAATACCTACTGCAAACGCTTGAAGCATATATCACAGCCAAAGGACAGAAACTTTGATGTCTCTCCAGTCAATTTCTCATCAGAGATATCCTCTGAGAGTTCAATGCAAATTTATCGGCCCGCTTGAAATGAAAATGGCCGATCAATAGTAAGGCTTATAGTAAAATTAGACGTTTCCTTATAAGGAAATACTCAGTATTCAGATTACGTTGAAATTGATAAAATCATTACCTTATAACATTTTTCAAGAAAATGGGTTCCTCAAGTATTAATGCCGTTATCGCTCTTTCCAATAATTCGTAGCCTTTTATTTACAGTTGTGCCGAATATATATATATATATATATATATATATATATATATATATATATATATATATATATTAAGATATTTTTATAGGTACAAATATTTAAGTAAATACTCTGTTCATAAACAGTATTAAAGAACATTTACCGGCCTGAATGTCCGAGAAATTTTCACAGAAAATATTCGTCCGTATGGTGAAATAAATGAGACTAAAGCGTTGTTTAAATTAATTTGCACAAGAGAGCATTTCACAATATATATATATATATATATATATATATATATATATATATGTATGTGTGTGTGTGTGTGTGTGTGTGTGTGTGTGTGAAAAGTGTGTGTATATAAATATAAATAAATATATATACATATGTATAATTGTTTATATATTATATGCGCAGTACTTATTAGAAGGCGCTCAATATCAGAGATAGAGCTAACATAAACTCACATCTATCCAACCAAATATATATATATATATATATATATATATATATATATATATATATATATATATATATATATACATATATATATATACTCTTGTGAAAATTAATTGAAACAAAACGAATAATTGCGTTAATGTTTACTTTTTTATTATTCTTCCAATGAAAAATGACAGCATATGTTAATACTTCGTACGTCCATTCCACGAAGTTTTTCCTTGCAGATTGACCACAGATTCTCGATTTGATTTAAATCAGGTGAGTTTCCGGGCCAGTATATAGCACTTTAATTTGCTCACTGGTAAACCTTGCCAGTGTGATCATCCAGCGTTACGATTTTCGTTCACTTACTTGGATTAACGTCCATCGCAAACAATGGCCGTAGGAGAAATAACCGATAGTTGAGACAATAGTGTTTGGGCCTGATAAAATTTCAATACAATCACGATGACGCAGTATTTTCCGTCGACAATTTTCATCATACACACTGAAAATAATGTCATATGGACCGCCGCTTCAAATTACCTAATCTGAGGAAAAAGTAAAAATCTATTACACCCTGTCACTACAGTGGTCTAAAACTGACCGTATTGTGAATAAAGGAGACTAGAGCGTTGTTTTAATTTAATTTGCACAATGGTGTATATTTTATTGAAGTTATTAGATGTATTCTAAAACACTGCCGTCTGAAGTTAGTCGAAACCAAATAATCCCAAATTACTTCAATAAAAAGTTATTAAAATAATCAGAAATTGACCAACAACTATATTTGAACAAATAACAAACATATAGTATAACTCTTTGAATCCTTTATATTTTAGTATAATGTCTCTTCTTCTCAATAACAGTCAGTAATCTATTATCCTCTGATTTTTTTTTTTTACTTTTTACTTTTTTTCACTTTTCGACCATGGTAGTTTTAATTGCTTACTCTATGTCTGATTTTCTGTCATATTGCTTACCACTATCAAATAATTTCTTCTTCACAATTCACCATAGATTTTCGATCGGATTCAGATAAGGACTTGATGGTGGCCATTACATTAGCTTGTCTCCTATAAATCTTTTATGCGCAAAGAATTCACGGGTAAGCTTAGATACATGGGAAAAGAGCACTGTCGTGCATCAACACATACTTAACTTTGAAATTGAGGGATTAGGACTTTTTTTGACCATGCAAAGAAATTATTTTCATAAAATTGCAATAGAACTGATCACTTTAAATCATTCACAGATTTTGAATGGTGCAATAATGGCTTGGTTGACAATTCCAGCTATACCATAACGTTACCGACTCCCTGTTGCCTTCTTTTAAGCAGACGCTCGTCTGAATTGGATAAAATCCATCCTTTCGACCATACCTCAAATGTCAGTCGATATTAGTAGGTGAGAATTATTTTCGAAAAGTCAATTTTCATGTTTTTCTTGCCCAAATTTGACGCTTTAAAATATTGGTTTGAGGAGATCGACTAGGTGAATTCTTACAGACCCCAATCCACAAAGCATTCTACATCTTTCCCCCCTTCCAGTTTGCTTTAATTCCTGTCTTTACAAAGATCTGAGCCCTGGTCAAAAGTGGGTGCCTCGCAATAACTCATTTTAGTTTACGTCCATCTCAAGGTAGCGAGTCTAAAAAGCTTTTCGCTTTCCTTTGAGTTGTCAACTTATATTTTTGGCAGTCTTCTTTATCGTTAGATCATTCTGTAAAGCTCCTTTAAAATCTTCAGTGTACACATTCCCTCATGCAATAAAGTTACTAATTTCTGTTTTTCAGCAGTTTTTGGTCCATACCCTCTACACATGTTTCAACATATATTATGGACAAAAAGAAAAAATAGGTTAATTATATTTCGGAGGTGTTAAATTAATATTAATTTATTCTGAATATTTACTTCAGTCATTTCATTTTCGTAAATTTCAAATATCTGAAGAAGTAACCATTAATATGGAAGAGAATTTTATTAAATATTTTACTCAGGTTGGAAATGGATGTGATTGAATTAGTCAAATATTTGTTCAGAACTTTTTGAGTTATTAAGATTTCTTTGATTTGCATAACATCTTCAGACAGGATGTAGAATAAGTAAATATTAGTCATTTATATTCAAGTCTAAAACATTTAAGTGATTCGAGTATAGACAAATATTGATCGTTTATATTTGACTATTTGTTTCTTGGTTAGATATAACTTAACTGATCATATTTAATCTATAATCATTGCATTAGTTAAATGATATGCTATAATTGATAAATTACAATCGATAAACCATTACTTGATTTGTGGTAAAACAAATATTGCTTATGTTTTTGTCTGTTATAATTTTTAAAATAGTTATAAATCCCCTAAAATTTACATATGAGAAACAGCAAGACTCGAAAATCACAAAGCGTATTATTACATGGTTATGTACTTTTGAATTCACGAGAGACAGTAATACTGAGTAAAATTGTGAATTTCGGATCAAATATAGGTTGAATATAGATTGGAATCAGAGAGAATGATAAGATAAAGAATATGTAATGTCTATACAGTTTTTTTTTATCGCACGTTTTATAAATGTGTGCAATGATAGTCTAGATAATCTAGTTAAAAATACAAGAAGTGACTGGGGTTTTCTTATCTCAAATTTTATTTTAGTTCTGAAAGATAAAGGCTACTATTATGGCCTGAAAAATGAAAAGAAGTCGAAATTTTCGTTAACGCAGGTGTTGACGGTCTGTCCGTGTTGACTGCTTGTCCGATAATGAGAAATATAACGTGTTTGCATGTGGAGAGAAAAAACGTTGGGTTGATTTTCAGTAGTTTAGAAAGAGTTCATTAATTATATTAATGATTAGTCTATAATAATTAACTTAGTTCGATGATTGCGAAAGAGTAGCCAATTATGTTTAGGTTTTAAACATTTACCTGGTTCAGGTATAAGCTTATATTCGTGGTTTATACTTGCATCTGTAAGCATCTACTTAATTGTTGGTTATTTCTAATCGGTTCAAACGCTTCTGCACGAGGTGCACCCCGTCTAATTTAGACCCCGTCGATAGGGCGCGGTAGATGTTCAAGAAAATCTGATTATGCTTTTGCATCAACTTTCGATTCCAATACGATGAATAGGTACAGATAATCTATAGATAAATTGTGTGTGTGTGTGTGTGTGTGTTTTATCGCTATAGATTAGTAATTACGTGCAAGTGACTCTCTTCGCGGAAAGCAGAAAATGTGTCTAGAGGCTAACTACCTGATTAGAGGTGCAGTGGGTCATTTTTGCTTCTCAGTACGAAAAAGAGATCATGTCACAGAACTTTCTTGATGCTCTGCGCCTACGCAAGAATGATATGGCTAACAAGAGCAGCAGAAAGTATTCGATTCTATAAGAATTTGGGAGGGGAAAAAAGGAGTGGTTATCTTAACGGGGATCCTCGGCATTAGCAACATACAGGAATCCCTCGATTAGTGCGACTAATGGGTACTACACACTAATTGAAACGAATTAAACGAATATAATAACGTATAGAAAATGATGTAATTTGTAACACATCTTTAAGTCTCATTCACAATCAATTTCTAATTTGCATACTTTATTTATTAAAATATAGAGTCATATAGGAAGATATAGAAACTATCCTGGGTATGACGATAAACTACATCCGCGTCCTGGGTAAGACGATAAATTCCATCCTCATCCTGGGTATGACGATAAACTACATCCGCGTCCTGGGTAAGACGATAAACTATGTCCGACAGCAAAGTCTCTTATCAGGAGGTTCTGAGGAGCGTGGAACCACCTCTTAATTGCTGGTGTTTCAACGTCCAACCTGACCAAGGGTGGTAGCACCTGTAAGGCTCTCAACTATGGGCAAATAATTAACCCCAGAACTGGGGTCAGAGCACCTTGAAAGTGTAAAAATAGGTTTTAATATCAGAAATACTTTTTTGCAAAAAATTATTACCAGGAATATATTTTTGCAAAAAATTATTACCAGCAATATATTTTTGAAAAAAAATATTACTAGCTATACATTTAAAAAAGAAAACAATATTACCAGCTATACATTTGAAAAAGAAAAAGATATTACCAGCTTTACATTTAAAAAAGAGAAAAATATTACCAGCCTATACATTTAAATAGAAAAAAATATTACCAGTTATACCTTTAAAAAAGAGAAAAATATTACCAGCCTATACATTTAAATAGAAAAAATATTACCAGTTATACCTTTAAAAAAGAGAAAAATATTACCAGCTATACATTTAAAAAAAAACATTTTTTACCAGCTATACATTTAAAAAAGAAAGAATTACATTTAAAAAAGAGAAAAATATTACCAGCTATGCATTTAAAAAAGAAAAAAATTTTTACCAGCCATACATTTAAAAAAACAAAAATATTACCAGCTATACATTTAAAAAAGAAAAAAATATTACCAGCTATACATTTAAAAAGGAAAAAATATTACGAGCTATACATTTAAAAAAGAAAAAAATATTACCAGCTATACATTTAAAAAAGAGAAAAATATTACCAGCTTAACATTTAAAAAAGAGAAAAATATTACCAGCTATACATTTAAATAGAAAAAATATTACCAGCCTATACATTTAAAAAAGAGAAAAATATTACCAGCTATACATTTAAATAGAAAAAATATTACCAGTTATACCTTTAAAAAAGAGAAAAATATTACCAGCTTTACATTTAAAAAAGAGAAAAATATTACCAGCTATACCTTTAAAAAAGAGAAAAATATTACCAGCTTTACATTTAAAAAAGAGAAAAATATTACCAGCTATAGATTTAAAAAAGGAAAAAAATATTACCAGCCTATACATTTAAAAAAGAGAAAAATATTACCAGTTATAGATTTAAAAAAGGAAAAAAATATTACCAGCTATACATTTAAAAAAGAGGAAAATATTACCAGCTTAACATTTAAAAAAGAGAAAAATATTACCAGCTATACATTTAAATAGAAAAAATATTACCAGCTATACCTTTAAAAAAGAGAAAAATATTACCCTGCTATAGATTTAAAAAAGAAAAAAAATATTACCAGCTATACATTTAAAAAGGAAAAAAATTATCAATAGCTATACATTTAAAAAAGAAAAAAATATTACCAGCTATACACTTAAAAAAGAAAAAAATATTACCAGATTTACGTTTAAAAAGAGAAAATATTACAAGCTATACATTTAAAAAAGAAAAAAAAATATTCCCAGTTTTAAAAAGAAAAAAAATATTATCAGCAATAAATTTTTTTATTGGTATTAAGTAATTCATTTAAGTTGAGATGCCGTAAAACAAATGAAACCAAACCAAATACACAAAAATGCTATGAATTAATGCTTAATAATCGGATATTTTATGGAAAAAATATTTTATGTGGCTTTCCTAATTGTATTCTTTTGTTCTTCACATAATTGGCGGTATTGAGTCTTTGTTTCTTCATATTTTCTAACATATAATCATTAGTATTTTAACCTAAGAAATTTATTTATAATTTTTCCATAGTAAATACATATATTTTTCTCATTTCTGTGTTTTAATAAATGGAAATTTCTGTATCTAATTAAATCTTCCATTTTTCATTTAATAAAAAAATAGAAAATATGCAAAACATTTTAATAAAGGCAAATATTCAAATAGGTATTTTATTATTCGCTTCTATTATAAAAAATATTGTCTATTTATAACCGTCCATTTTTTTTTTAACACGGCTGTAATTACTTGTCAAACAAAATAGTTGAGTATTTTCCCGCGCTAATCGTTAATTTGGTATGTACTAATTGAATTTTAGCACATACGGATTTAGCACGCTAATCGAAAACGCATAAATCGGATGCGAATTCATCAAGCGATTTCATGTATTGATTTTTTCTCGTTGTCTCTTCGTTCTATGTTTTAGAACATACAGAGTATTTATTGCAAACATTGAGTAAATGATTAAATGGTTATAGGAATAGAAAGCGACCGTAACAATTTTATAATTATAGATTAATTAAAATCATAAATTTAAGGCAATAGATTAGACAGTTTTTGTTTAATAAGATAAAAATTTTCATAAAACAGATGCCCGTTGTTTTATGACATTTCCATAATGATATCGGCTGCCATCCGGTCTATATGTAATTATAATAAGCGATTTCCTCTACGACAAGACTAATTCTTCTTTTATATTCCAAGACAGTTCAGCGCATGGGTAATAATGGATCTCCACATCTTCTCGGCAATTTGGCTCAAAATAAATGTAGAACCTTTACCAACGAACTTTGTATACGCTCTACTGTCCATTCAGATAGTGATTTTCCAAGCGTAGTTTAGATGTGGCACAAGGCCGAAAGTAGGGGGCACTAAGTGAGGATCGTAGTCAGTCATAATTGTTCTAGCGAGACAAGTTTGCTAACCATTACACCACCTCGTGGTGCCGTTATTTTCCAAGCGTAGCTTAAAATGTGGCACATGGCCGAAAGTATGGAGCACTAAGTAAGTGAGGATCAAACTCAATACTTAATAATTTTTCTAGCAAGAAAAACTTGCTAACCATTATATCGCCTCGAGATGCTCAACGTCAAAACAGATACACCCATTATATTAAATTAATCGTGGTTTTACCTACTTTTGATTTTAATAAAGTTCATGCTCTTTTGGAGATTGTAGACTGGCGCTACACATTCACGAACAAAGAACAGTACTGAATAACAGAAACCACATGAATCAAGGATTACAAACAGCAGCAACAGGTAAAATTAATAGCACATGTAAATCGAAGAGAAAATAATATTAGAGACAGGATATTAACATTCCACGAAACTTTAATAAAAAAAAAAAAAATAAAAATAAAAACAGGAAGGAAACCCCCATCAGTACTGGAAAGAGTGATAACAATTTTCCTAAAACGATTGATTGAAGAAAAAGATTTGATAACTTTAATTCAAAAGCAGTACCGGCTGTTCAGTCAATGAATGTTAAAATGTTTCCTTATAGGGAAACGACTAATATTAATCTTTCCATTACAATATCCAACAGGTATTAAATTAGTTCGGCTATATTTTTTCATTTATTTGTTCTCTGTATTTGAAGGCCCTTTGTTGGAGGTAGACCATGCCATTTTATTTGGAAGGTAGGGGTAATTACCCTATTGCGCTGGACTAGTGGGTGTTGGTACCTGCAGATGAGACACACTTAGCCGATCGTCTCTTTTCGATTCATGCTAAGCCCAAGTTAATGTTGCACCTAAATTGATGTAACGAACACAACATGAATTCGAACGAGGCTATTCGATTTCTTATTGCAAAAATATCATTACACCACCCGCTTAACCAAGCAACTGGTACACTCAAGCAGTCACACATCTAGGTACTAACCATGCTCGAAATTGCTTAACTTCGGTGATCGAACCAGAAGTGCTGTTTCAAAATAATATAGCTTTAACATTCTTCGTTATGTGACCAAACAAACCTTTGAAATGTCTATTTCTGATTAAAAAGAAAGTTTTTCTTTTCCATGTCTCTGAAGAGAATGTCCATTATTCATAGCCATGAAGTAATTCAGTTATTACATATCAGTTGTTTTTTAAAGTTGCTTTATAACGATATTTTCCTCATCTTAATACCATAATTAGATTCAGAAAGGAATGTTTTCGCTATTCCTACATGCCTGCAGATTTCAATCATCTCTATCTGACAGGGTATATATTGTATATAAAATACAATTAGGGCACAAGGCCAAAATGGTGAGGGGTTGAGCCTGGTCATCACTATCTTATACCTAGCTAATCTGATTCACGACCCATTCACACATTACAGTTTCCACATTTACCATAAGAACTCTTCAGTCGCCAATCAATCTTCCATCCACCATAATACCGCATCCTCTCAAGGGGAAACCTACAAAACGCGCCCCCATGCCATAAAACTTTAATGATAATAAATAATTATATTTAAAATTCTATGATGAAAAATGAGAGTGGTGGGAATGAACGGAAAAGTAACTAAACATAGCCACAAAGTAAACTAAACATAGCCACAAAGTAAACTAAACATAACTGAATATTTATTGCATTTTAAAAACACAATTATGGCACAAGGCCGAAAATGGTGAAGGGTTGAGACTAGTCTTAACTAACTATCCTATACCTAGCTAATCCGATTCATGACCCATTCATACATTACAATTTCCACATTCACCACAAGAACTCGTCCGTCACCAATCAATCCTCCATACACCATAATGCCACATTCTTACTAGGGAGACTTACAAAACGCGCCCTAATGACATAAAAATTTAATGATGTTAAAATATATATAAAAATTCATGATGGAAACTGAGAGGGGAGGGAGATGAATCCAATAACAAACTAAAATATAAACACAAATCAAATTAAACATAACTGTTGTTTGTAGGGCCCGTCCAACCCTTAAAACAGAGAGGCCGCTGTATTCTGCCCATTGGACAAAATCAAAGAAGCTCACTCGCTAAGGGAGTGGGAAATGTGAAAATATAGGCGGACATCATCTCTATCTGACGGTTAGCAATAGTTTCGGCAGTGCCTGTTCCTCTTAAAATATTAGACTGGTGCAAAAATAATGACGTAATAATGTCGTTTTCTGACGTATTTTTTAACGTCAAAAAACGATATTATTACGTCATTATTTTTGCACCAGCCTAATATCAGTTAAGTTCCTGTTATGGTAATTTAACCACGCCCTCATGGACTCTCTCGACTATAAATAGGAGCAAGTACTACCTTTTGGAGAGGGAAAGTTTATTTGTGTCTTTATTTATGGCCCTAACAGTTCCTGTCCCCGAATGTTAAGCATTAAGCTCTTAATGCGCTAGTGAGGTGAGCCAAATCTAAGCGCTCTCAAAAGCAGTAACTAGTGCAACGAATTTCTCGTGTGTTCTACAAAATGTTACGTTTATGCTCGATACGAACACGTATTTTACAAAGATTTCCTATATTTTACAAATGAGTACAATTGTATATGACCGAAACGAAGAGAAAGAATGGCCAAAACTGTCTCCTACACCAATTTAGTCCAAAACACAACCCATCCACTACAATGACAAATGACTATAAAATCTGATTCCTCTTTATTCAATCCGAGCATGTTACAAAATGACGAATTTTCCCAGGGGACCTAATAATACACCCATGACCATATATATTATGTTGGTGCAAAAAATAATGACGTAATAATGTCGTTTTTTGACGTATTTCTTAACGTCAAAAAACGACATTATTACGTCATTATTTTTGCACCAGCCTAAGAATATCTGTTCTTACTTCTGAGATGAGTTATTTCAAATATTTACATCGTTCGGGATATTGTCATCTTTATTGCCATAATCACGGCGTTTCGGTCGTGCTAGGCCCCGCCCTTCTTCACATGATATAAGTTGGACTTTTTGGAGAGTTGATTTACTAAAAGGAAATAACTGAAACTGAGATACTCCAAAAGACATGTCATATGGAATAAGAAGAATCTACCCCCACCCCCCGTGGACTAAATAAAGGGTTCGGTTCAAAATTGCAACGTATATCAACTAAATAATTTCGGAACGGACAACGGCCGAAATGTCGTGAATGGGGCAATAAAGATGAGGACAACAGTCCGAAAGGTTTAAATAGTCTAGATATTTACAAAAATATATAAAATTTATAATATGAAATGGAATTGGGTGAAGCCATTTAATGAAGAAAAAAGATAAACTAAACATTTAAATGCCAGTTGTATTCTGCCGATAGACAGAATCAAGAAAGTCACTGGCTAATGGCGGTGTAGTAGAGACAAAAACAGTTTTGGAGTGGAAAAGAATTAATGCTTCTTACTGACAATACTTCACCGTTTTATTATTATTATTATTTAAAATGAATTATTTGCATACGCATGCGTATTTATTCGTAGAACGCTGGTGTTTGGTTAGGATCATTTGCATATTAATGATTGAGCGGAGTGCTTGCTTGCGTGCGTACAACTTTCGCTAATATAATGCCCAGTCGACATACTTTTACGCGTAGACTCATTTTTTCTACTGTGGGAGGGCAAGTTAGTACTTGTTTTATGATAATCAAATTTAAAGCAACCGATTTGATGTCTTCCAATTTCACAACGGAAAACGCTAGTATTTCGATGTCCGATCAACCACCCGGTCTAAATGTGAAAATCAAATTGGATAGGAAAACAGGTGGTAGCAAATTTTAGACTTACCGAATTTGACGGCATATAAGACGCATGGGTGTATCGGACGCACCCCAATTTAACAGGGAAAATCAAGAAAAAATAGTAATTAGTAAAATTATTAGTAAATAATACAAACTCGGCTATATTTATGAAGTATTATTTTAGTTAAACAGGCCATGATTATAATTAAACAAAAAATAATTTGGAAAAAAGAAAACACGCATATAAAAACTTTATTATATCAAAAGATAAGAAAAAAATCTAACAATTATTACAATTGAGCAAAGCAGTACAGTTACCATTAAATTTTATTCATCTTTATATCCATAAAATTCGTCGTCTTCGTTATCAAAATTCTGATACACATTTTCAATATTACTATCATCGTCGTTAAATAAAGCGTCATCTTCCGTTCCATTGTGAGCATTGCTAATGCCACACTTTTTAAAAGATTTCACATTTTCTGGTCTAATATCCCAAGCTTGCTTCACGCATTCGCAGACTTTTGCAATGCTGAGTCATTTTATTCTTCCTGTAAGTTTAAGGTCCTGATCAAGCATTGCCATTCTCGTGTTCTACTGCTCCTTCATGTTTAAGTCTAAGCTAATAGGAGTTGCCAGGTAGCAAATTTCGGCTGACTATAGCGAATTTTAAATCTACGTATGAAATATAAGACGCAACAAATTTTTCATATTTTTCGTAAAAAAATGCGCCTTATATAGCGTCAAATACGGTAACATTAAAAACAGATTACCGGCCGCGAATCCCAGGGATGTAGTTCATAAAGAAAACTTTAATATATCCGAAGATAAGGGTGTACCAAAATTCTGATACACGTTTTCAATACTACTAACATTGTCGTTAAATAATGCGCCATCTTCCATTTAGTTGCCTGTATTTTACAGATATACTATCGCCATTACTTACTCCCCTGTGTTTTTAACTAGGCTGATGTGGACACTTTTTAACAATAAGAAATTAATGATTATTCGCCATATTGTAGCTGATTGCATAAACCTACAATATTTATAAGTGTATGCCTATAGTAGGACTTATATTTGGTGGTTTTCCGCATGTTCATTTAGGAACATCTTTTCGTACATAGCGTTTGATTTGAATAATATACATTAGATTCTTTAAGAATAGATTCAGTCAACGGTTAGTGATGTACTACAGTGTAACCCAGATGTAAGAGAAACCCGGATATAAGAGCGCTTTTCTCTGGTACCAAATTAGACCCATACTTACCTAAACAAAATAGACCAAACCCGGATATAAGAGACTTCTTCTCTGGTCCCGACAACTCTTATATCCGGGGTACACTGTATAAAGTTTTTGATGTCTGTTTTTGATTGGCAATATTTAATATATTTTCTGTTTACACGTTATTTTTATAGATACAACTATTTAAGTAAATGCTCTGTTTACTTGTATCATTTATATTATTCGGACTGTTATCTTCATCTTCGTTTCCATATTCACTACGTTTCGGCCGCTGTACACCTCCGGCTTTCTTAAGGTGATTGGAATTTCAGAACG
The DNA here is from genome assembly GCA_963932145.1 of Acanthosepion lycidas. Classification (NCBI taxonomy): domain Eukaryota; kingdom Metazoa; phylum Mollusca; class Cephalopoda; order Sepiida; family Sepiidae; genus Acanthosepion; species Acanthosepion lycidas. The sequence goes on from OZ010588.1 coordinate 97,360,584, forward strand.
AACCCTTTATTTCGTCCGCAGTGGTAGATTGTTCTAATTTCACGTGCACTGCTTCTTCCGGACGTCTCAGTTATTTCAATCACCTGTAGAAAGCCGGAGATTACAACGACCGAAACGTTGTAAATATGGCAATGCAGAGGAGGATAACAGTCTGAACATAATGCGCTGTATATAATAAACAGTATAAAGAGCATTTACCAGACTGAATGTCCGAGACATTTCATAGAAAATATGTGCCCTCCAACTGGAATCGAACCTGTATCCTAGACGAAACCGTCATATAACCTGACATATAACATCTCGGTATATAACGGTACCGTGTAGGATACAGGTTCGATTCCGGTTGAAAGAAACATATTTTCTGTGAAATTTCTCGGACATTCAGGCTGGTGAATGCTGTTACTACTTTTTATTATAAAGGGAGCATTTACTTAAATATTTTATCTATAAAAAGAACGTATAAACAGAAAATAAATTAAAATAAGTGTGGGAATTAGTCCATAGCATAATAATTGGTAATATTGTTATTAGGTATTCTTCGAAGTACTGAGGTTCTTTTTTTTTTAATTAGGGTGGCTTTTGTAATATCAAAGTTGTGGCCAATTTTGTTCCAATCTATTACAAGTAAGTTTGAATGGCTGTCTAATTGTCGTTCGTAATGTTGAAATCATCTATTTCCCCGCAGATTTGTAGGCCATTGATGACAATAATCAAGAGTCAGATTCTCATGCAGCATCTCATGTGTGAGAGACAGATACGGCCACAGATGTTTCAAGTAACAATTTGCCTTAATACTGTCGATGAAGTGATAGTGGTACTTTTATACAGTTTTTTTTGTTTTGTTTTTTTTACTTCTTTGTTCTCTTGACCTTTCCGTGATGAGCCAAGTGCATTACATATGTCGAAGGCCCGCTGCGGATCAGCTGCTATCACTGAAGACGGTGCTAAGCAGTGTTTTCCAAGGTAGGAATAAGTAAATAAAAAGGGCAAAAAATATTTGAATGTCCTACAAATGTGTTGCTCCTCTGTTCACATGAATATAAACCGACTACAATATATATCACGTGATATGTGATGGCGGAGTGGTTGGATGAGATTATCTACGCGGAATATATTCCCAGAATTATATTAAAGGGAAGTGTGCCAAGAAAAGACGGAAAATGTGTTATACAGTGTAACCTGGATATAAGAGACCCGGATATAAGAGAAACCCGGTTATAAGAGAGATTTTATCCGGTCTCAAATTAGAGCCATACTTACCTAAACAAAATAGACCAAACCCGGATATAAGAGAAACCTGGATATAAGAGACTTCTTCTCCGGTCCCGACAATTCTCTTATATCCAGGTTACACTGTATATCTAAAGCATATCTCGAAAAGAAAATAAGAAAAAAATTATTATGTTGACATTCAAGAAACACCAATCAATACTTGAAAGAAAAATAGCAACTACTGAATGATTTTTCTGAAAATATATTTTAAAAGTCACATTTTATAAATATCAACTTTAATCTTAAAAAAAATTTCAATAAAATATTTTTGTCTTCTTAATTCCTGTTCTTTTATTGTTCTCTCTCCTTAATAATATTTTCTCTTCATGATATTCTCTCACACTTCCTTGCATCTTAGTGGCTTTATTGCCATACATGCGATGAAATGATTTCTAAAAAATCATCAATTCTACCAGTTTTTTTTTTTTTTTTCTTTAAATAATTAATAGACATATGATTGAAAATAAGTAAACATGACTTATTGGCGTATTTTTTTTTTATCTTTCTAATGTTAACAATTGTATATGTTTTAATTCATAAATATTTCCGTTTGCAGGACCACTTTTTTAATATCTTGTATTACTCAAAATGGTTTATTACTTTATATTGATTTGTCTTAAGTATTTTTTTGTGTTCTTATTAAATAAACAACTAGATATCCAAGATGGCATTACAAATTTATTTCACTCAGTTTGTTCCATATTCACGAAGACAAGTTGTTTTTTTGTTTTTGTTTTTTAAATTAATTTCAAAATATCATTTGCAGTTCAGGGATGAATTTGTCCCCAGCGGATCGTTAGGTCACGAAACAAACAACCACCTTTATCTAAGTTGAACCCCCCTCAGTACCACTGTTAATCTTGCTGCTTCTCCAATCGCTCTCTGTTTTGATATATCTTTTTTTTTCTCTCTACTTCACACTATGTCTGTTTATTTTTCGCCAAGCGTTTGCAGCGTATTAACATATAGAGTATTAACCCGGGAACATTACACGGTTTTTCTTGTTGAATATTCTTATATATCATATTTGATAACAAAATAAGCTCATTAGCGGTTCCAGAAATTTGAAATACTGCTGGGAATTAACCTACTGCCTCGTTAAATATTTGGGTTTAACAAAGTCAACTGCCTATTGCAATGAAAATCCTAAGTATGAATGTAGGACAGTATTTTAAAAAGTAAGAAGTAATGAAGTGATTTAAAATCGACAAGATTTACCATTTCACTGAAGCAGACGTTAAAATACGTGAAAGTGTAATCGCTTCCATCTTCTTTCTTTTTTTTCTTTTTTTTTTCTCGTTTTTATACCAGTTCCTAAAATAAAATAGCGCCTTTTATATATGTTTTCATCCTGCTACCGCACAACAAAAAATGAATTGTCCATTGTTTATATGAGGTAAGGACAGGGCGTAATATTGACGCGTCATAATTTTTAAATTAATGATTAAATAAACCCCTTACGATTTCTATTACAATAAAATAGAAGAATTTATCTGTTGCACCGTTAAAACTTTTCACTTAACATCTTTAATAAAATAGTCATAAAAACTCTGAATATGAATCCAGTTTCTAGCAAAAAGAATCTAATTCAAACTTGCTCGTAATAGAATGGAACAAAACTGGCCATAACTTTGATATTACAAAAAACACCCTAATTAAAAAAAAAAGAGCCTAAGTACTACGAATGATTACTAATAACTATATTACTAAGTATTATGCAACAGACTAAGTCAGACAATTTTTCTCCGCGTCTTTTTTTGCCTTGCTTAACATTTGCAAGGTCATTTTCGCTATCGTAATGTGCTTTCGTACAATCTGTTATCCATTCAATAATTTCCACGTATTTAAATTTTGCACTTAATTTCCGGATTACCAATTCGTAATATGCATTTTGGGCTCTTCTTTATGATCTTTAGTGAGTGGATGATGTAGCTGTGTTTGAGAGAGATAACCTAAAGATAATATTAATAAAGAGCTACCAAGTGCAGGAAGTTATGGAGAGCCATGATCGTCAACCTCCTGATAGAACACATCAAAAAGAAAAAGAAACGGGATAAATTATTTGAAACTCATTAGTTTTCCAATTCTTTCTTTGTTTTTTTATAAAAATCGAAAAGTGTTTCTAATATATCTTTTTTTTTTGACTTTCATCGCAATGGAAACTGAATAGTCCATTAATTAGGTGACAGGGCGTAAAGTATATCGTAACTAAAGAAAGAAGGGGCAGACACAATCATATGTGAAATAAGTATTTCCTGAAAATTTTACAAGCATCGATTCGTTAATATAAATTTAATTTTAAAAACATTGAGTCCCATAATCAAATCTGACATAATTTAATAAGATAAAATCTACAGCATCCAATCGTTAGAATTAATTAATCGTCGAGACCAGTGTTCCCGGGCTTTCCTTTATTCAGGGCTCATTTGTAAAATGTCAAAACATCTGAGGCACACTTTAAATTTTAAAAATGACAAATTAGTCATGGCATTTGAAAATAGGGAATTATGATTGAACATCCATAGAGAAAATCATAGCTACGATTCACTTCTTTGGCCAGAAACGCCACTAACTACAAAAACGGGAAAAAACAAAAAGATAGATTTATAGATGGAACAATAACAATTATTTATTAAGTGGAACGCTGGGACTGTGATGACAAAAAAATAAGTCTCTGTCCGAGCAATTAGTTTGTGTTTGGAACAGCAAGGATCAGTAATAATTTAACGGATAACGGCTCGCAAAGAGAAATTGGAGATCGAATTGCAGTCGCGTATGATACATTCATTTACACTCAATTACCCCTTAAAAGTTTATCAATCCATCTCCACCTCCAGCTGTGTTAAATAATATAATTTAAGTCTAGAAATGTGTATGCATTAGTTGTTCTGAATTTAACAGAGGATATTTATTTTATTTGTTTGTATTGCTTTATAGCTTACTACCTTAAAACGATGTCCAAATGGTCTAATAGTTGCTCGGAATGAGAGATCGGAGATACGGATGGCGTAATGGATAACGTCTGTGAGCCATCTGTCTTGAGAAGCTCCAGGTTTTCTTTTTATTGGGTGAATAGTTGTAAAACCAAAAATGCAGTTCCCTTTAAAATACATAACGGATGTCGTAATAGATAACATCTGTGAGCTCATCTGGTTTTAGTATGTGAAGCTCGTTCTTACAAATTAATACACTTATTTATCAGCGTAACTTTAGTTCTCATATGAAGTTCCTCATCCGGAAGTAGTGAGTGAAATTTTACAGCAACGGTTTGTCGTGCATATATTTCGTTCCTGAATCGTCAATGTGATTGCGTCTCCTATGTCTCTATTCCGCTAATTTTCTAAATGCTTCCCCCACACTATGTGCTTATTTTTGTTATCATAAATGTCATCGATATCGAGTCAGTTTAACTCACAATATATGATCTCGATTCCAGGGATCCCCACAACGTTTTCACGTGCTGAGATCGTCTCCACAGGTTGACGGTATCAAGAAGTTACTTTCTTAACAAATCGACAATGGCGGATACTGGAACCCTTGTCGCATCATTTGAAGGTTTAAGTTGCAATCACTAGGGTACCTGCCCACTGCATCCGGTGGAAGCGAACACTTAATATACGGAGTCAGATTATTGAACAAAACTGATGACGTAATTTAATCTAATATGTTCCATTCTGCGAAAATGGAAAATTGTTATTTTACCATAGCATACAAAACGTAATATGGGTAATTTTTTGTTTTTTTTGCACACATGCTCCCTCTCTGTGCGTCTTTGGATGTGCGGATGGCGTAATGGATAACGGCACGCAAAGAGAAATTGGAGATCGAATTGCAGTCGGGTATGATACATTCATTTACACTCAGTTACTCCATAAAAGTTTATCAATTCTTCTCCACCTCCAGCTCTGTTAAATAGTAGAATTTAAGTCTAGAAATGTGGAGGTATTAGTTGTTCTAAATATCACAGGATAATTATTTTATTTGTTTTTATTGCTTTATAGCTTACTACCTTAAAAGGATGTCCGAATGGTCTATTAGTTGCTCGGAATGAGAGATCGGAGATCAACTTTCTAATTGAAGTTTCGTTATTTTTACTTATACGCAAATAACTTTTGAGAAAGATACTAACGCATCTCTTTCCACAGCTGTGATTTAAATGCAAAGACTTGTCCCCCCTTTTAAAAAAATAGTTGATGTTGTATTCATTTGCCTAAAGATTATTGTTAAGATCTAAATTATTTTCGGCTTTAAATAACCCACAAAAGCTTGCCAAGCCGTGAAAAAAAGCCAAAACAGTTAATAAAAACTATACGCACTTTCAAATAACTCGTTTAGTAGCCATCTGTCTTGAGAAGCACCAGGGTTTCTTTTTATTGGGTGAATAGTTGTAAAACCAAAAATGCAGTTCCCTGTAAAATACACAAATCACCAACAAAAGATACCAAGACATTTTGTTATCTTCAGTCTTAGATATCTTATGCGCTTTCCTATGATCTGTCGCCATCTTTCCTCGTATTTTTCACCACAGCCATTTGCGTGCTCTTGGGAGCAACAAATGAAAAGAGACGTTAAATTCAAAAAAGAAGCCATCTTTTCGTCAAGTTTATCATTACTTTTCACGCTTTCGTGAATTCTCTGCACGCAGATATGCTCTGATATTTCACTGCCACAAGTTGTAATTTTAACACTTAAAAAGAAAATGTATTCCAACTAATTTTAAAGATGCAAATCTTTTCCATTAAGCCACTGGTTTTTGCTTGTGGAAACATTTTTTTTTCGTACATTCTTCACAACGATGCCAATGACAAAAATCCATACTACATTTAATTACGTGCCGTGTTTGCTCCGAGAGTTTTGATACGAAAGCGGATTCAATCAGAAAGAAGAAATAGTACCGATATACAAATGAGTCACTTTAGGGATAGAATCAAGAAGAAAAACATAAACATTGAGCAAAATTTTAACTCAATACATGGAAGAAAATAAATTTGTATACAAAGACAGAATTTTTTTTTTTTTTTCATGTTTTGGTTAGAAAAGTGTTTTTCTTTCTTTCTACAAACGTATAATAAATTTTAATTTTTTAGATTAACTTTAAAATATAAAGAAAGACAATTCTACGAGTCGACGAATTAATATCTGAGTGAACATTGATTTATTTCGTAAAAACTACCGTTTTATATTTTTGAATATAATAGGATAATTTTATTGATCTGAAGTTCTTTTTTTTCTAAATTCTATGCCCCGTATTGTATCTAGCTGATCATGGCGCTCCACAGATTCCCTTTTTTTCTTTCTTCTACAGAAATCTTACAGAAATGTTATCTTCAATCTTAGATATCATATGCGCTTTCCTATGATCTGTTTCCATCTTTCCTCGTATTTTTCATCACAGCCATTTCCGTGCTCTTGGGAGCAACAAATGAAAAGGGACGTTAAAAGCAAAAAAGAAGCCATCTTCTGGAACTGGACCAAATAACAGGAAACACATCACTTGACAACTTGCAAGAGCAACTACAATTAAAATGCAGAGAAACATGTAACTTGAAGAGAAAATACTGACATAAGCAAGATGTTGACCTTCAATACCAGTTCAAACAAAAGTTAGTAAGGAACCTCTCCCTCATCAATAGCGGCAGGAGCCATGAGAGTTATTCGAATAAAGAAGCCTACTTCCTCTAAAAATTGTTTTCATAGAAACATTTTATGAATTTCAAACGGAAGTCTCTCTTGATGTTCGGTCAACGAATGCCGAATGTTTCCTTATAAGGAAACGGCTGAAATCACCATACATTTTACCATTATTATCTCAGAAATCTCATTCATTCTTGGAAAGGATAGTGGTGAGGTTGCCGATGCCATCTACACGGGTGTGATTTCCGAGTTGTCCGGCTCTTAGGCCAGCTGCCATCTAAAGATAGAAACCCAGTACACTTAGTACTTAGTTAGTATCTCGGGTAACTACGAAAAAAGATAGTCTGTTATCATTTTACTACCTTAGACAAAATATTTTAGAAAGTCAATTGAATAATAGAAGGATCTATAACAGCGATCAAGGGAAGCCTATTTTTCTGAGGAACACAAAACTGTTTTAAGAAACAGTTTAAACGACATTAACGTTCACTGAATTAATTGACCATTGTTTCCTGTATGGAAACGGATATTTCACTTTTAGCTATATCGTTAGCGCGATAGTGAACGCAATTAAGTTGATCAATTTTACTTCCCGACCTGTAACCGTGACACGAAACTCACTTCAAAAATATCTAGAAAGATCTTTCTGAGGGCAAAAAGCTATTAAAATTAAGCCATTTTCATTTCATTGTATCACTTCAGGTATTCATAAAATATCGATAACTTTTAGGGCGGTAACATATACTTATAAAATCTCGATCACACGAAATATTTGGAAAGGTGGTTATATGCCTTTTCCTTTTTAAAAATCGGTTTCTCAAATGAGGTATCGTAACTAATTACACTTTTTTTTTTCCTTTTTCGGGCTGTTGACCTCATATTTATCGCCATATTTACGGTGTTTGGGCCGTTTTACTCCCCGGCCCACTTCAAGTCATATCCGTTGAAACTTTTGGAGATTTGATTTACTAAAGGGAATTAACTGAAACTAAGATAACCAATAATGCATGTCACGTGGAATTAGAACGATCTACATCCGTGGATCAAATAAAGGGTTCGGTTCTAAGTTCCAAACAATATTACCTGAAGAAAGCCGGAACTTACAACAGCCGAAACGTCGTGGATATGGCAATAAAGTTGAGGAGAACTTCACAAACAATTTAAATAGTGTAAATATTTTTTAAGGTTCTTTTATTCGTGTTGTACAATATGCATACCAATACCTTTGATTTCTCAAATGGGGTATGATCATAAATCCCATCTAAATAAATAGGTATAGAAATGGTATAGAAAATAGGGTATCGTCCGAAATTCCTTTCTAGAAAATGCTATAGAAATATTAGAAAAATATTATAGAATATGTAGTATGGTTATAAATTTCTTCTAGAAATTAGTATAGAAATGGCATAAAATGATATAGAAAATGGCGTATGGTCATAAATTCCTTGTAGAAAAATGGTATAGAAATGATATAACAATGGTAACGAAATGGAATATGGTCATAGATTCCTTCTAGAAAATGGTATAGAAATGGTATAAAAATGGTATAGAAAATATGGTATGGTCATATATACCTTCTAGAAAAAATGGTAGAACAATGTCATAGAAAATAGCTTATAGCCATATCTCCCTTGTAGGAAAATGGTGTAGAAATTGTATAAAAATGTTATCGAAAATGGTGTAAGGTCATACATTAATTTTAGTAAAATGTTATATGAATGTTCTAGAAAATGGTGTATAGTCATAACTCCGTTGTAGAAAAATGTTAAAGAAACATATTTGACGGCTGTGACTATTTTATGATGAATTATAATTCTTAATTTAAAGATTGCGAGTTATATAATTATAAATACTCGTGGAAATTCTATATTGCATCGTTTAAAATTTGAGCTTATTAAAATTACCAAAATACTGCTTTATCAATCGTATATATGAATGCTTTTTTGATAGATTGATTCGTTTTCTACACCTTATCAACTTTTTGAAGCTTATTTAAAGCCAGTAAATATTTTTAGATTGTAAGAATTTTTCTTCGAGTTTATAATGGTTTAGGTTAAAAATGTTACTAATTAACCAATTTGGTTGGGAAGAAATGCATTCATACGTTTCCCAGTGTATTTGCCCGTACGTTAATATAACGAATCTGACTGGAATTCGAACTCGGTTTTCCAATTAAAAATTTCGAGCTATTATCCATTACACCGCCCGCATATACAAGTTTACAGCAGCTGATATTCCCAAACGGTCACTCAACTAAGTAATGACCACGTTCGACCTCGCTTAGTACCGTTCATTGCGCACGAACTGGTGTTTCAACGTGATAATAAAGTAATATACATTTTTAACCTGTGTCCAGGATTTAGGTTTGGCTTGGTTTGTTTTTTTAACGATATAGCAACTCAATATGGCTCATTTACTGTCGAAACCACCAGACCAGACTTTATGGAAACACTGTATAATAATATTTTAATTTGCTGTAAAATAAAACACAGAATGTATGGTTGTCAGAAAATGGGGCAGACTATGATTTGAATTACAAATTAGAGATGTTAGAATCAAACGGGTATGGAAGTTTATATATACCGGTAATGTTTTAACAGAGAGATGGAAATGTTACGCTGAATTCCGACGGTGCATTGGAATATGCTTTCCAAAAGTTAAGCAATTATCATGAAAGAGGGAAATTTCGTTAGAAACAAAGCAAAGACTGCTGAAAGGTTATTTAATATCGGTAATCCTGTGTAGAAGAGAATGAGTTACACTTTCATCACAGATGAAGAAGAGACATGAAGGTATATAAATGTAGGTCTACAGAAGAACGCTGGGATTTTTTTAGCGAAAACATGAACAAAAGGAATAGTTAGAGTTAGAATAAAAAAGAAACTATTGTAATTTTCACGGAAAATAGTGACCATGTAGACTTAGAAAATTCGTCACTCACTGGGCGTATTGAAGGCAAGATGAAAACAATGACATATCCAACAAACTTGTTTAAAGGGTTGGCAGAACAAGGTCTACGAGATATAGCAACAAGACGAAGCTTAAAGCTACAAAAGATAGGATATTGTGGAGAGCCATGATTGCACATATACTGAAAGTACATAATAGAAGAAAGAGTTGTTATCGGATGAATAATTTATGTATTCGTTAATACCAATGTAAACCGATAGCCTACTTTGCCATGAAGTACGTTTTATGACAATAAAATTACTAGAATGTTTTCACATGAGAGTTTTTAAATAGATACGTTTTTATAGCCACTGTACAGAATTATTAAGGGAAATCATCCCCCGTTAATAATAACTTACCCTATACTAAAAATGACGTCTTGTTTTGTTAATACCTTAAAATCTAAAAACAAGTGTTTTCAAATGTGAAACTTTAAATATTTTTTTATTCAAATACTATTGTTGCACTATATCTATTTGACTTTTCCTGTTCCCAGATTCGTAAACATCTTGTAACTTTCCGCCATTGTCATTAGAAGGTTCTAGTAATATTAATACTGTCCATTGCATTTCCCTGTATAGAAATAGCTTGATAAATAATCTTGAAAATCATTGTCAATGAAATCGGTTCGCTACCCAAACAACTCTCCAAGGTTACTTTTCTAATAGTAATGAAAATATTTGTCATTTCCTTATAAGGAAATGATCCGTGTACAGTTACCAAGCAGCCAGTATTAATCTCGGTTTCAATTTATAAAATCTTTCTGATAAAACAATTTTCCAGGAAAAAAAAACAAAACAAAATAAAAAAAAAAAACTGCTTTCTTAAGTCTTCATACTATTTTGTTGTCTTTCTGGTACTCATGGCGGTTTCCTAACTAAACTTTTTTTTGAATTACTCTGCAAGCTGGAAATATTGATTATCGCATTATTTTCTATTCATGTTGTACGTAATATCCATTTTCGTTACAAGTGTGCTGAAAGTCCTCAAATGATATGGGTTCTGTCATTTGGTTCTGTGGTTATATGCAAATTAGATTGAATATAAGTCGGGATGTGTCTGCACTCGGGAGTTGAGTTATATTTCTTGAGTTGTGCTGATTTGGAGTGCCATTTTGATGCCTGTTAGGCATTAAAAATTTTGGGATTGCTGGGCTGAACATTGGCAACCCTTCCCGTGTATAGGTTAGTTTTTGTGTTTTAGTTTTTTTTCTCCTTTTTCAATTTTAACTTAACTAGAGTATCTATGCTTATTGGCCCCTTTATTTCTGGTCCTATTTTTTCTTTTGTTTAATTCCTCATCGTTAGGTGATTAATGATATCAGTTCTGTGGTGGGTGCGGGGTGCCTTTCGTTTCGAGTTTGTCTTTCGTATTTGAGGTGTTTGAATGAGTGTATGTCTTGTATGAATGTTTTATATTTCTAAAGTCCCGCATTGATTTCGCCAGTTGACTGATGTCTCTTTTGGTTTTTCATACTAACAAAATTTTTGTTTAGTTTCTTTTATATAGTTTTGTAAACCTATGTAAATAATCAGTTTTTTTTTTTATTCCCCTCCCCACACAATGAAATGTAAATATGGGGAGTAGTTTAGGATTTATAGAGTTTCTGAGGGATTATGGTGGTTGAGGTGAGAATGGCAAGTAAGAATGTGTTTTGGTGAAAGGAATATTGTTTGTATGTCTGGGTCAGTGATTCTGACTAGCTAAGTTTAATCTTAAGACAGATGATAACCATCCTTTCCCCCTTTTTGGCAAAGTGCCGTATTCGTACAATTTACGTACAATAAATATCGTTGAGTTATATTTCCTTGACAACACTGCGTACTTGGGAGAACTTTACACGACACAGACACATTTCTTTGTAGCTCTTTTGTCTGATAGTAATTTTTTTCGTATGTCAACTGTCTGAGTTGAGCTGGTTTGTACTACCGTTGCATGATGGGGGGCAGCAATTTTTGAGTCTAACGCGAATTCAAGAAAAGGATTTGTAATCACAGAACTGTTTGGCTGAGAGCTGTTTTGAATGACCCGAAAGTTCTGTTATTTGGTAGAGTTGTTATGACTTTCGCGTTAGTTCTTGCCACTCAAAACACTACATGCTTCATTGGCTCGAATTTATTTTTAATCATTGCTCAGAGATAGTTTGCATAAATCTGGCAGTTTCTATAGCTCTAAATGAGTCTGGCGCCATGAATGTATTTACCTGACAAGGAATAAGAAAAAAGATTTTCTGAAAAATTATTTATACTATCAAATAAAATTTTCAAATGCTTTGCTATCAAGTTTATTTAAAAAAAAAAGAAAAAAAAAGTCAACTTTGTATGACGAACATGACACAAGCTTTTAAGTTAAACATTTAAAAGTTAATGATTATGAAAAAAAAAAACAAAAAAAAACGCTATTTCCTTTTATTACATATAAAATTTTGATAGTGAATTCTTCCTATGTTAGCTCTCGGAGTTGAGATACCTTTTTTTACGACTGTTGTAAGTTGGAGACACACAGACAGAATTTAGCCTCCTGCGAATTTATGAAAAAGATTTGTGTTCACGGAAAACTTCGAGGTGATATCTGAATAGATTTCATTAGGTGACATGTTTCGTGGATGGAATAATTGTTCAACAAGCCAGCAGAGGTCGGTTTCGGAAGCGTAGTAAAAGCTGGGTCCCCAAACGATTTGCTCTTTTTATGAAACCCTCCCCGCTTGGAAGATTGCAAAAGGAAGTGGATTCCTACACGACTCCTGGCTACAAATGAGGTGTTTTCCTGTGGAGATGTTCATAGAAAATTTCAGTAAAATCATTCGCTGACAAAATCGTTTTGCCCAAAGCGAAAACGCAAGCAGAAAATGGCAGAGAAACCAATTCTCGTTTGGTACCATCGCGCACGTCAATTAACAGCTGCGTTCTTCTCTCTCCGCCTGGAAGGAAATTCCGGCAAAGTCACAATGATCTTACATTGATATCCCGGTGAGTCAAGCTGTAAATCAAGCATTTATTTCTAAAATTCCCCTTTTGCCAACCTGGTGCACGAACGGTTATTTGATGCCCTTAATCCAATACAGCACTTTCTCGATTATCCGTACCACAATTTTCCAATCTTCGATTATCCGGGAGCATTTCAAATATTATTGGTCGTTTGCTGGCCTCTCCGTTTCACTCATTTTCCAACCACTGTAAGGTAACTTCCCTTTACGTTTCCGACAAATACTTTCATGGTAATGTTTCTGATGTATTTATCTCTATGGTAACTAGGCTTTATGAATTTAAGCGCAGTCCTGGACTGGTGATCAGGTCCCATAATTTTAAATGTGAAATGGCAAGACATAACCATAATTTCTATGCTAAGAGTTTCTTCCATCGCACTTTTCGTTTGTGGGATTCACTTCCGGCTCAACGCTTTCAAGCCGAGTTTGATCTTCAGAAATTTAAATACATTTTCTATCTTCTTAATTCTTGTTCTTTTATTGTTCTCTGTCTATAACCGTATGTGTATCTCATTATCTAATACTTAGTGAAACCTTGCATTTTATTTGTTTTATTGCCTTGCTTGAATTGAAAGGATTAAAAAGAAAATGAAATAAACAAAAGTTGAAATCAGCCGAATAATTTTTCAATTACACAGTGTAACAAAATTTGAAACTTTTTTTTTTTTTTTTTTTTTTTTTTTTAGCATTGATCAGTGTTTTTTCTTACTTTTGTCTAGAAAGCAAAGGGAATGACTATTATTCCTTTCAGTCTTTCATTTTATCATCTGCACATCGACGTTTATATTCCCGACAGATTCAGTGCTCGGTTGCTGAAGGAGAATATTGTACAACTTTCTAGATGTTTAAAGAATTTCCAAGAAGGTTCTAAAAGTTTCAAGTATTTCTAGAACTTTCTAACAGCATAGATAGCAGTATAATTACAGTGAATGTAAGTTCAGTTATCTTCTAGATCCCCATGTGTAGCCAAGTTGTCGTTGATAGATGCATTCGTCACTAATGACATCACGAGTTTGTAAGAATCCGGCAGACGTATTTTGCTGTATGTGGCGAATTTATCAAGACAAGAGCGAAAAAGTTAAAAGGCAAGGAATTTCAGAGATAATCAGTATTCAAGATTACGTATTTTTGTGTCATTTGCAACATTGTGTTCTAAAATCGGAATTTTTGATACCGTAATTATCCATGTATAATACGCATTTTTTCTAAAAACACCACAAATATACGACAATTTGACACTAACATTCAAAAGCTGCGACACAATAATGTTGTCAAATACAATAACATTTATCTATAAATACGTACAAATGTAAAAGAAACTATTTATTATCATAAGAATAAACTAGAATAATATTATTCTGTTTGTAACCATTTTTAAAAAAATAAGGGTAGATAACGATGACCGTAATGAATTTGGAGATGTACAATATATAGGGTTTGATTACAAAACAAGGGGTGAGAGGCAGCATTTCCCCACACTTTCAGCACACATTTACGGTGCGTATTATGGATGATGGTTTATTATACATGAAGAACTTTGGTATTCAACACATAGATAAAATATATTTCTCTGTTTATATTCATACTTTTACTTAGCTCATTTGCAGGAATGGTACAGATGGAAAAACAATGCGATGAATTCGCGAATCCAATGAATTTGGATGGAGCCAACTGACCCCTCAAGCAATTGCTTATTCAGTATGGGGACTCTTCCAAACCTCGACCTAGCAAGAACTCATCTGCTACTATATATCCATACCTTCTGACATCCATCACTCCGGTGTCACACATCACCGAGCTCCCATATCTACTTCCTTAAAGTTATCAGAAGAGAACAGCAATCCCGATTACAGAGGGGCAGCTGAAGAGAGAAACCCATATTAATCAAACCAGAAAGACCTCGGTCACCTGAACACGTATTTTAGTCCTACGAAGTTTAATACTGTGTTTTTAAACTAAGGTAGTAGAATTTGTTGTATGTAAGTCGCAGGTTAGAGAAAACGTCACCAGTATTTTACAAGCATTTTCACTTGTCAAGATAGGCTTTGTTTCTTCTACAATATGACCGGTTGGTTCGAAGCAATTGGAATCGTATGTGGCACTAGCGAGTTGTACCTCTTCTTCGCAATCTCATCCAGGAGCCTCAAACCTTTGCTGCTTCATAGCGGCAACATGTATCCATCTCTTCCCCCGGCTCATTCGGTGCAGCTCAAAAGAGATTACAGCAGTAGTCAAGATCTTGCTAGATGCCTTGAACTATGAAGAGTAGGATAGTGGCCTTCCTGACGCTTCTGCAGGGTGGCCTTAGCAAGCTTCCGTATCATCTTTGCCTTTGGAAAAAAGCAGGGACACTGCAGCACTCTACCACACGCGAGACTGGGGACAGCGGACCGAGATGAATGTGTGGTGTGACAACGTCAAATGGTAGTCACTGTTGTTACCTCCACTACACTTAAAATTGGGCCTTATGAAACATTTTTTCTCTGCTATAGATAAGGAGGCAGTAAACTTCAAGTACATTCTTCTCTAAGCTGACTGTGTCAAAAGTCACAGCCGGTGGCTACATCCGACCAAAAATAAAGAAGATCGTAGGGTGCAAAGCATTCCCTAAGAAACTGAATAGGGTGGAGAAAGCAATGTTCGACAGCTTTTTCGCAGTCTTTCGGAGCTTCTTGGAAGGCCGAAAACTATGTGGAACTTGTGGAGACCATCGTGAAGAACATGGCAAGATAGGCCACAGGATTTCTCTCTTAAGAGCATAGCCTTGATGCTTATCTTGATACATTCAAGAAGAAAATGGGCGCATATTTAGAGGAGCAAGGCGAGCGCTTCTACCAGGATATACTGGACTTTGCACGTCTCTACCAAGTATCGTATAACTGTAATATGATCGGAGATTATATTTGTGAAAGTAACTTACAGCTTTAGCATACTAGCAAATAATACTCGCTTCTAATTTTTTTTTTTTTTTTTTGTGTTCTGTCTTCTATAATCCTAGAATAAATAATTTCTACTTTTGAATCATATATCATTTTGTTCCTAATCTGCGTGAATGAGAATGTTCACGTTCACAAGTTCTCCCAATGGGAATAGGTAAACTTCGGAGATATAACTATTCTTGTCACAAAACAAAGCTTGAAGGAAATATTTACAATTTTTATACTTTCTACGCGTAAACAAATAGGAAATAACTCTTGCTATCCAAGGACAAAAATCGTCCTACTCATTATTATCTGAACTAAACCCATTCTAGTGTTTTATTGATCAATTTGCAGCGTTAAACAAATGAAGCAAAATAAATGACTGGTTCAATGCAGGTGACCTTTGGTATGAACATTGAAGGTAACATGGTATTGTTGAACGTCTAACCGAGCCGGAAAATGTTGAAGAAAAGGGAGAGGATAATGATATTGTCTATGTGGAAGTTCAATGGCCCCAAATGACCCACCGCAAACAAGAAAGCAATGATTATGCATGACATATATTTAAGTTGTTTGTGCTTCCAACCAGAAACAACACTTAAAAATATATCTACTTTAATGCAGCTTCGGTTGTTAATGACAGGGTAAAACGAGGCCAGGCGGAAACAAACAAAACTTTGACACATATTTTTCATTAAAAGAATAAACGGAATAAAAATCTCAAGAGAGAGATTGAAAGATTTATCTGACAATATGTGAAATCTGGTAAATAAGTATCTAGACTATTGCTAGGGTAACGGAGCTATGTTATGCAGAGTAAAGCCCTTTGGCATAGATTTTCCTTGAACTCTGTCTCATAAACAGACTAACTTATAACATTCTCATTCCGGTTTATTATGACAGTGCTTAGAGTGAAAATATGTAGAATATGGTCATCTCGGCACACCACAGAGTTTCCATCCGTGACCACGGCTTGTGGACTTTAACAAAGGGTAATCTTGCCCCTTTGGACTGTTTCCTCGTTCCAAAAGTCAGATCCCACTTGAAAGGAAACTATTTCGAGACGACGAGGAATTCCAAGAGAAGTAAAGGAGGCATTCCTATCAGGGAATTCAAGAAATGGTTCCCTCGATGGAAAAGATAAAATGTGTCCTCAGAAGTGAGATTAAACGCTCTATTGATACGTGTTGTAGGTTATTCTTATATCACCAGTCGTGATACATTTTGATCAGATTGCGTAACTGTTACATTTATTTCCTAAAATTACTTCTTTTAATTCTTTTTCGATCATTTACGTATTAAATTATTCAGAAATTTGCAATATATGAAGATATCTTTTTAATCTCTGTTCCAAGGTGACCGGACAATCAAGGAAGGAGTGAATGTATTCATTGTCGACGGCACTCGCTGTCATCCGGGCATAGGAATCATCATCCTCTCTCTTTATTCCATTTCAGCAACTACCCTGGTGGTGGTGACAGAGATGATTGTGAATTCCCAGACTACTTCTGAAGATACGAGAGCAGGAGTCGCAAAGGTGTGTAGGTGTTGAATGTGGCTGGACGAGTCGGCCTCTCTTGACAGCACGTCGAAGATGCTCTCATATTGATGGTTGGTCTCGAAAATATCGGATGATCCTACGCCAGGAAGGCCGATTTGCAGCAACTGTTTCTCAACAAGCAGTGTCGAACTGTGATGTAATGGAATAATATGCCACCCCCATAAGTGACTACACTATAGGTTGTAACTACTTAGAAGTATCTGTAAGTCAACGGACTACAGAGTCTACCCGAAATATTTTCGGCTAAACGGTCGAACTCTCAGCCTCTGAGCAGAGTGGAACCCGGACGAGGCGCAGCCGGACGGCGGAGTCTCGTTTGGCGAGGTTGACCAACCCGATCCCATTATGCGGGTTCTACGGGCATTTTTTAGCAACCCACGTTAAACCCGGCCTTGTGCCACATGCACCCCTCGTTGGGAGGTGGGGGTGGCTAAATATTGACTACCCGGAATCTCATTCGGGGAGGTTGACTGAACCTGAACCCGTTTATACGCGTACAAAATGGTATACTTTTATCTGAGCCTACGGACTCGAAGAACCCACGTTAAACCTCGCCTTGTGCCATATACAACGCTCGTTGTGGCGGGGCTAACTATAGTCTACCCGAAACTTTTTCGGCTAGACGGTCGAACTCTCAGCCTCTGAGAGTAACCCGGACGAGGTACCGCCGAAGGGCAGAGTCTCGTTCGGTGAGGTTGACCAACCCGATCTCGGTATGCGGTCTCTAGAGGCATTTTTGGCCGAGGATACAGGGTCGGACAACCCACGTTAAACCCGGCCTTGTGACACATGCAACCCTCGTGGGGGTGGCTAAATATTGTCTACCCGAAAACGTTTCGGCTAGACCGTCGAACTCTCAACCTATGAACAGAGATGAACCTGGACGAGACTCCGCTGAAAGGCAGAGTCTCGTTCGGGGAGGTTGACTAACCAGATCCTGTTATGCGGGTTTTACGGGCATTTTTTGGCCGAGCCTATGGGCTCGGAGAACCCTTGCTAAATCCGACCTTGTGCCATATGCAACCTGGTGAGGAGGGATAAATATACTAGCCGAAATATTTTCTGCTGGCAGGTCGCACTCTTGCCTCTGAGGAAAAAGGAATTCGCACGAGGCTATGCCGTAGGGCAGAGCCTCATTGGGGAGGTTGACCAACCCGATACCATTTATGCGGGTCCTACAAGCATTTTTTGACCGAGCCTATGGGCTCGGATGACCCACGTTAAAATCGTCCTCGTGCCACATACAAACCTCGTTGGAGGTGGGCGGTTAAATATACGAAACAAAATTGTTTTCGGCTTGTTGGTCGAACTCTCTGCCTCTGAGCGGAGAGCAACCCGGGCGTGGCTAATACGAAAGGCAGATTCTCGTTCGGGGAGGTTGACCAACCCGATCCCGTTATGCGGTTTCTAGGGGCATTTTTGGCCGGGACTAAGGGCTCGGATGTCCCACGTTGTACTCGGCCTTGTGCCACATGTGACTGCATGGGACAGTTGCTTAATACAATAGCCGAAGGGAAGAGTCTTGTCTGGGGTGTTAGACCGACTCGACACCGTTTTTTACGGGGTCTACTTTAAATTCAACCTTGTGCCACATCCAACCAAGTGTGGCGGTTGGCAATTGAAATCTTTTTCAGATGTACTGTCTAACTCTCTACCTTCGAACAGAAAGGAACCCAGACGATGTAGGCAGACCTGATCCCGTTTATGCGGAGTTTTACGGGGTTTTACGGGGATTTTTTGGACGAGCCTACAGGCTCAGGAAACTTACGTTAAATTCAGCCTTGTGCCACATGTAACTGCGTGGGCCAGTTGCTATGTATCGACTAGCTTGGATTATCTTCCTTCTTTTTTTTTAGAACAGATTGTGTTGCTACAAATGTATGATATCCATCACCCATCTTCCCATATACTGTGATAGCGACTATACACTATTTACATTATTCGGACTATTGTCGCCATATTTATTACAACGTTTCTGTCGTTGTACGCTTCGGCCTTCTTCAGGTGGTTGGAATGTCGAACTGAACCCTTTCGCACACTGTGGTAGACTGTTCTAGTTCCACGTGCCATGTTTAATCGATGTCAGTTATCAGTTATCTCCTGTTAATTCCCCTCTCCAAGTTCTCCACCGCCTTAATAAAGTATTAAATTCACAATGTTTGGGTCCTATCACTGGATCTACCTAACGCATTTATCCACTGTGCAATATGTCCTTAGTCGAATAAAAAAGCCGTCTCCGAAACCTTGTGAGTGACAAATTATTTTCCTACACTGCAACCCATCTCTCACAGATGAGATATGTCAAGGCTCTCACTGCTTTATCTCTACTGTCATGTTCTAGTTCCACGTGCCATGTCTTATTGATGTCAGTTATCAGTTATCCCCTGAATCGGAGAGGGGAATTAAAAGGAGATAACTGATAACTGACATCCATTAAACATGGCTCGTGGAACTAGAACAGTCTAGCCCAGTGAGCGAAATAAAGGGTTCAGCTCGACATTCTAACCACCTAGGGAAGGCCGGAGCGTACAACGGCCGACACGTTGAAATAAACATGGCTACAAAGATGAGGAAATTAGTCCGAACAAAATGTAAATAGTGTGCATAATAGCTCATCTCAGAAATATAGACAGATAACTACAATACATTTTCTACTAAGATATGATATTTACCTATTGCTAGAAGTATGAAACACTAATCCAAATTCTATGTCGTAAAAAGACATCGCTTCGTCTTCAATTGAGTTTATTCTGTAAAAGTCTCTGGCCAGCATGATGCTAGAACAATAAACTAAATGGGCTAGAATTATTTCGTTTGATGCTAGCTTGTCTAAATTGTAATAGAATTACATAAATACCACTTGAATTAATACAAAATAAATACTCACACTCTTTAGGTTAAAATAACGCTGTCTAAAGTTTGAAGAATTAATTG
>OZ010588.1:97391510-97516510 GCA_963932145.1 Acanthosepion lycidas
CCTGGAAAGTTTAACGCTCAGAGAATATGGTGAAAAGAAACAGATGCAGGGGAATCAGCGGGTAAACTGCTTAACAGTTGTGGGCCAATAGAATGACAGAACAGGAATAGTGAAGAGACGGATTTTATTCAGAACAAAAATTAAGATGGAAGGTTATGATCTCTCACATCCCGAAATAACAGAGCAGAAAAAAAAAAGAGAATTAAAAAATAGCTTAGCCTATGAGATACATATTAAATGCTTACTATGCGCCGTCCGGGGTATGACTACAAAATATATCCGGCAGCAAGGCATCTAATCAGGATGTTTTGCTGAGCGTGGAACCACATTGCTATCGTTCATAGGTCCACCCTGACCCGAGATAGTAGCACCTGATATTCAAACTTTGATGAAAATAGTATGAAAGAATAAAAGTGCATTTTTGTAGTGCCAGCAAAGAGTTTTCATAGAATTACCAGCAAAATATTTTTGTAATAAAAAAAGAATAAATATTACCAGCAATACATTTTAAAAAAAGAAAAAAATATTACGAGCAATATATTCTAAAAAGCAGAAAAGAAATATTACTAGGAATATACCAAAAAATAACTATTAGGTTGGTACAAAAATAATGACGTAATGATGTCGTTTTTTGACGTTAAAAAAGATGTCAAAAAACGACATTATTACGACACTACTTTTGCACCAACCTAATATTACCAGCAATACATTTTTCTAAGGCAAAAGCATATTACACTAAAAAAAATAAATATTGCCTGCAATAAATTAAAAAAGAAAAAAATATTACCAGTAATATATTTAGACAAGACAGAAAAAAATATTACCAGCAATATATTAAAAATCTACTATTAGCAGCAACACATTTTTGTAGGGAAAAACACATTACCAGTAATACACTAAAAAAATAAATATAACTTGCAACAAATAAAAAAAAAACAACAGAAAAAATATTACAAGCAATAGTTTTATAAAAAAGACAGTGACAACAATATATTTTTGTAAAAGAAAAATTTCTTGCAGTACATGTTTGAAGAAAAAATATATTGTAAAAGAAATTACTAAAGCTTCCAAGAAAGTTAATTCTGAGCATTAAATGACCCAAAATAATATATAACGAATAAACCAACGATCCTCTTGGGCCAGACTAGCCAGTGTTGAACAATCATTCTAATAGCAGACATGGGGTAATGTGATTTGATCTGTTAAAAATAAGTTGTTAAATTGTCAAAGCTTTCAAGCCAAAAGTGATATTTCATCAGACATTCGATTTATTTTAAGTTTCGTTACTTTCATTTGTCTTGATTTTAGACAAAAGACGGACTAACTATTTCTAAAACACGATATCATGTTGCTTTCGGAAAGATTATGTCTGCTGTAACAGAGAAAAGGATTTTTTTATATCTTAGAATTTCAATATTTTTGCGTATAATCTGCTCATAATGAGGGAATTCAAAGTTATTCGTTTTGTAAACGGAAAATCGTCCAATTTTATGGAAAGCTTTTCCGAAGCGTTGATATTTTTCCTCACGATTATCTCGAGGGCGAACGAAGTTTCAATAATCGTTCATAAAATGTCAGTTATTTTTGTCACAGGTTAAAAAAAAAAGAGAGAAATATTTGAAAGCATTCATTTGCTTTTTGCCTGAGATTCGCACCATGGAAAATAAAATCCAAAATATTTGGAGGTTTATTTCTGGATTGGCTATTCTTCATTGTTTGTTTATTTTTACAGTTTTTTTTTTCTCTCGTTTAGGTGCAATTGTTTTTTTTTTGTTTTTTTTTTCGCTATTATTATCTTTATGAATTCGTCCTTTCCCCAGCATCATTCTTTTCTCCAATATAATTTCAGTCATTTTATACTGTTTGTTGGTTAATTCGTGAGTGCAATTTTTTGTTATATTTTTTTTATATTTCTCTTTTTAGTTTTTGGTTTGGGTGTGTATATATGTTAGAAGCGCTTTTTTTCAAAAAGATTTCCTTTCTAACCAATCTATATATTCTCTTGTTTCTTTTTGTCGTTTTCTCTTTCTTTATGTATTAAATATTTCATTCTAAAATTCTTAGCTATCATATCGTTGTTTTATTTTTTATATATTTTGTTTTATCGATCTCATGGTTGCAAATATTTCCTTATTTTTTCTTTCTTTCATTATGTTCCCTTGTGTTTTTTTTGATAATTTTTATTTTTATCTCTATGGCCATTATTTAATCATTTGTTCGTTTTCTTTTTGTTTTGTCTTCTTCGTATTTCTTGAATCATTTTATCTGAACTTCGGTTTTCTTTCTTGCTTTTTGCTTATTATTCTTTGTCATTTCCATTTTTTCTTTCTTTTTGTTGCTTTATCTGTTCTTCTTTCTCCCATCTTTCATTCGTCTGCTTTATTTGACATTAATTCTTTCACTTTTACTTTCTCCCTGTTTCTCTTTTTTCCGATTTCCTCATTCATAATCTTTTTTATATTTCTTTCTTTCTTTCTTTCCTTCTCTCTTTAATTCTTTAATTCTTTCTTTCTTTCTTCTTCCGCCTGTATATAAAATCTCACGTTTTTACCATTACTATATATCTCACTTTCTTCTTTTTTCTTTCATTCGTTCGTTGTTTCATTCTTTGTATTTCTTTCTCCAATGTATCTAGGACTAATAACATTTTCACAATCCCCGTCATCTTTCTTTCTTTTTTCTTTTTACTTTCTTTCTTTCTTTCTTTCTTTCTTTCTTTCTTTCATTTTCTTTGTGTTTACTCATGCAGTCTTTTTATATTTTTTCTTTCTTTCTTTCTTTCATTTTCTTTGTGTTTACTCATGCAGTCTTTTTATATTTTTTCTTTCTTTCTTTCTTTCTTTCTTTCTTTCTTTGTCACTTTCATTTTTTGCATTCATATTTTTCCCATTTTATTTCTTGCATTATTTTCTTTCTACTCCTTTTTGATTTCGTTGTAGTTCTTGTGTTTCTATCAGTTTCTTTCCCGTTCACTTTTCCTTCTTACTTGAGAGATATTCATTCATTATTTCATGTATCATTTTATACCTTTCTTCCTTTTCTAATTATCGTTCTTGTTTTGCTTGTATGATTTTTTTCATTCAGCCTTTCATTCTTTGATCTTTCGCTGTTTCTCAGTTTTCCCTTAGTTGATTTTTTCATTCTTCAAATCATTATTTATTTTATTCATTCATTAATTCATTCTTTATTCCAATAATTCATTTTTCTTTCATTCCTTCATTGATATATTCTTTCTTTCCATATTTTCTTTAATTAATTCTTTTTTTCTTTCCTTTTACCGTACAGATATTCTTTTTCAAAACATTCTTTAAAATGTTTGCCATCAGCAATACTGTTACAGTACAAAACCTAATTTAAGAAATCTTCATGTTTCTCAGTATTTTTTTCATACACAGTTTTATTCCCACTAACACATTTCACAGGTAAAGCCCTGTTAGATTTTTTCAATTATTCTTTGCTTATTCGCACAGCTGCGTGTTCAGGAGTTTCTTCCCCTCTTTGCTACAGTCGGTCTTTAGTTGAGATGAATATATTCAATATATATGGAGATTAGTTTTCACCCACCTCAGAAAACAACCGTAAATAACTATATATATATATATATATATATATATATATATATATATATATAAAGTCTCTGTGCAAATATTTGTATATATATATATATATATATATATATATATATATATATATATATAAAGTCTCTGTGCAAATATTTGTATATATATATATATATATATATATATATATATATATATATATATATATAAGGTTGTGTACGTGTTTGTATATAGATATGAATTTATGCACTTATAATTCAATTTTATTTTATCAATATTTCACGTATATATATATATATATATATATATATATATATATATATATATATATATGCTGTAAGTTTGGTTTAGAGAGAAGACATTTATCTAATAAAAGAGTCAAACAGGCGTAGACTTAAACACATCTTATGTAAACAACTGGATTTTTTAATTTATTTTTGCCTCATATATATATATATATATATATATATATATATATATATATATGATGTCATACATTGAACTCAACTGTTTATAATACAATGTTCGATGTAATATAATATATATGTATAGATCTCTGTCCCTCTATTTCTCTCTCTCTCTCTTTCTCTCTCTCTCTCTCTCTCTCTCTCTCTCTATATATATATATATATATATATATATATATATATATATATATATATATATATATAGTATTGTGTGCCTGACTCGTTTAAGTTTGTTGATTATATACAAAATTTAAATCCAAACAGCGACACTGAGTATTTTGTGTCGTTTGATATAAGTAGTTTGTTCACGAATGTTCCAATTGATGAAACTATTGACATTTGTGCGGACTTCTTGTATCGTGGGCCTGGTAAATCTCCGTTGTTTCCTGAGAGTGTGTTTGTTGAATTGTTCGGGATGGCGATCAAGTCTGTCTCCTTCAGTTTTGACAATTGCATGTATCAGCAAATCGACGGGGTGGCGATGGGTAGTCCCTTGCGTCCTGTGATGGCCAACATTTTTGTTGGTTTTCATTAAAGGCGACTATTTGAGAGGGTTAACAAACCGTATTGTTACTTCCGCTATGTGGATGATACGTTCGCATCATTTACTAATAGTGCAATAGCGGAAGTGTTCTTTTCATCATTAAATAATCTCCATCCTGCACTTAAATTTACAGTGGAGGTTCAAGAGAACAATTGTTTACCTTTTCTTGATGTCCTTGTGGAGAGAACTCCCTCGAGTTTCTTAACGAGCGTGTACCGGAAGCCCACTTTTACAGGACTTTATTTGGCCTGGGATTCCTTTGCTCCCAGAGCCAGAAAGGTTAACCTTATAAGTTGTCTTACCCATAGGGCATTGAAGATTTGTTCTGAGTGTAGACTTGATGCCGAATTGAGAACAATTAAGGAATTGTTTCTTAAGAACGGTTACCCCGAATTAGTTATTAAAATTGTCATTGAACGTAAGATTAGGAAGTTCAATGAAATTAAGAAATACGGGCCTTCCAAATGTCCTATATATGTCAGGCTCCCTTGGATTGGTCCTGAGAGTCAGACATACGCCGATAAGATCTCTTCATCCATTAAACGGTGTTATAATGCCGTTACAGTCAGGAACATATTTACTACTAGGAGAGCTTCCCCCCCCTTGCCGTAAGGATGTTTTGCCTACCTACCATAATAATTTAGTTATTTATCAATTTAAATGTCGATGCGGGCTCGACTATGTGGTCAAAACTATCCAGAGGCTTGAGGTTAGAATTCCCCAACATGTCCCGGGCTGTGTGCGCAGGCATGAGCTTGTGACATCCGGGTGTTCGCAGACTCATGCCTCTGCTATCGGTGAACATCTATTAAATTCCGGTGTTTGTAGGACTGAGTATTCTCCCCATTTCTTTTTGGTATTGCACAGGGCTAGGAACAAACTCCACCTCGGCATCTTGGAGTCTGTTATCATCAACATACGTAGGCCGGCCCTTTGCGTACAACGGGAGATGAAGTTTAAGTTGGCCTTATTCGGGGAAACGGTTACATGATTTGAGGTAAAAGAATCCCCCCCTTAAATCCTGTTTTATTACGGTATTAATAAAAGTTTTTCTTGTAAGGTCGAAAGGTACCTTACATTTTAAACGTGGATATTATTGTATCTTATGTTTAATATGATCCCATATTTTTTATTCCTCAAATATATATATATATATATATATATATATATATATATATATATATATATGTCTGTGTGGGTGTGTATGTGTATAGGCGGTGCTTGCCAACACACACACACACATATATTGTAAATAACGTTTGTTTAATATATATATAAACACATATATACAGTGTAACCCGGATATAAGAGAGTTGTCGGGACCGGAGAAGAAGTCTCTTATATCCGAGTTTCTCTTATATCCGGGTTTCTCTTATATCCAGGTTTGGTCTATTTTGTTTATGTAAGTATGGCTCTAATTTGGGACTAGAGAAAATCTCTCTTATATCCTTGTCTCTTATATCCGGGCTTTCACCTAAGCGGATCGTCAGGGAAAGGTGGCTGAAGAGGCAAAGGGAAACGCATATTTTTGGCGATTTGTTTATTGGCAAATCAAAAATTCGAGGGTTTTTCGAAACGAGTATAATTACTTATATATATATATATATATATATATATATATATATATATATATATATTCATACACATCCACTCCATTAAGGCCTTTCTGTCTTTATCTCGTCTTTTACCCCTCTCTAGAGCTTTCATTTACATCTCACATTCGTCCCCCCACTCTCATTCATACATACACTCTCACTAAATTTAATTTTTATTACAGGAGTTATTTTTTCTGATTTCTTTTTGAATTTGTAGATGTGATGAATTGGATCGTAATTACGATTCCAATGTAATAAATTATAACCATGGAATATTTACTATATTCTTTCTCTGTCCTGGACTTTGAGTTCTACCTGGATTCTATCCTCTTGGAAATCTTTATATGTATTTGTATGTGTATGTATGTATGTACATATATTTATATACTATAGGAGACCAATAGGGAGATAGTTAGAGGGGCCAGAATGTTCTCCAGAATTCAAAATGCAGGGGCTACACACGATGAGTTCCAACAAGCTTGAAACCTAGAATGGAGTTAATTCTACTTATTTTCCTGAAACATATACGGACTATAAATATTCTACGATATTTTTCTCACTATTTTCTTATTTTCCGCTCACACATCAACATATAACTCTCTAGTGGAAAACCTGTTTTTACTTGAGAAACGCAGTAACAGACCAACAAAACACACACATAAACACAAGTACGTACGCACTTTCACTCACTTCCTATCCTTTGAACTTTAAATGTTTTCATATTCCTTTTTTTAAACATATCATTGTCTTTGTCACTTGTATACCTCTGGTGTTAATACATCAACATTTTTTTGTACATATATATTGCTTCTTGTTGTTTCTTGAGATTTTACCATGGAGGGTATACATGCATGTTCTCCATTTTTGTTATTGGAATTCAAGGAAGCACGTGTTTTTCCCAACTGTAACACATGACGCCCTCAACATGTATATACATATCGTTGACGTCGGCCTTATCTCGTATCCAAGACGTATCCAAGAATTTAATTTCTCCTATGCTGATCATTTCCTTTATGATAATGACGTTGATAAATAAATTCGCCGTCAGCGTTGATGTTCTGGACTGGGTGCTTACAGTTTCACCAGAATCTACTATGAACAACGATTCCCTATCACCATTTTGCTTACAAGAGTTGATTGGATGTTAGGGTCGGTGGATTTTTAAAGTAGACTCTTGAAGAAGCCTAGATAGTTGGGACATGATATCATAAAATCACACACAAATTTCGATTCCATTCGAGGAAATGCAATTAAAATCAGATTAAATAATATTGCGTAGATTGTTGCGGTGTTAACGGAAAAAAATAAGCAGGCCGGATTTTTTCTAGGATAAGAAATAAGCTCTCTTTGTATTAATATCCTCCTATGAATTAATGTAATGCAAGCTGAGTTCGAATAAGGGTGATATCGCACAAGTAGATGTAAAAGAAAATAAAATAATAACTCGAAAAGTTCAAATGTGTAAAAAAAGGATAACAATATTTTATATATGGTTGCTGGATACAGGACTGCGTCTACTTCCCAACCCGCTATATGGATTCGTGACACTTTGTGTTTGTTAGGCGAGTCTTAACATCTTAAGTTGTTTGTTCTTTTAAGAAACTGGTTCTTGGTGTGTCTTCAGGCGATATTCGTAAAACTTGTATTGGTGGTGTGAGTCTAAGTCGTTCTTCAAAAATAACTTGTTCTTGATTAGAAGATGAGTTCGGAATTGCGTGAATTTTAGTTAGCTTCTGTGAGGCTGGTGCAACTTCAACTACGAACTTTGAACTTAACTCAACTGTCTCCCAACTGGAACTCGAACTGAACTGATTTTCGCTCGCTGCGACTTTGCTTATATGGACGCCGACCAAAACCGGGGTGGGCTTGTCGGGGTTTGAAGTTGCTTCATAATTCTCAACCCACATTCCACTTATTTGGGTTTGGTCAGGAAAATTTTTATTATTTTCCATTTTTGGAAGTCTTCTCGTCCCCCCATCTTTCTCTGTTCTCGTATTGGTATCTCACCATCCCCTCAGAGGGTGTCAAAGGGTTTCCCCTCTCTCTCACAGTGGCATCTCACACCTATCTCCTCCTGCTTCACATGATTACCTCCGCCTAGCTCTCGTTATCATTCAGCCAATGGACCTTCAGCAGCGTGGGTGTGGCCAGACTAGCCTCGATTTAAAAATCTTGCTCCAAGAAAAAAAAAGAAAATCTTTTTCTTTTCACTTTTCCCTTTCCTACTTCTCTTCGAGGAGACCTCAGTCCCTAGACTCCTTATCTTTAACCGTATTACCTGAAATTCGTCAATTAGCTTTTCGCCAGCATCAAGTGGGTGGCCATTTAGACATATTTGCATTCTTGGTGCCAATTTCTGATCCGATAAAATAATTTCGCCACCACAGTCAGTTTTCGACACAAAACAGATGTCTTTTTCCAAACGATTATCTGCCCATAGACAAAGGCTTAACCTTTCCTTCATGGTGGTCAGCGGACACTTTTGTTTTTGTAATTTTGCGACACAGTTAATTTTTATCTATTTAGAATTATGTCTCTGAGGTTATTTGGCCAACCTGGAATTCGTCAATTAGCTTTTCGCCATCACCAAGCGGGTGGCCCATTAGACGTTTTTGCATTCTGGCGCTATCTATTCCCGATAAAATAATTTCGCCACCATGGCCAGGTTTCGACACAAAACAGATGTCTTTTCTCTCAAGGATTTCTACATATAGATAAGGGCATAACCTTTCCTTCATGGTGGTCATCGGACACTTTTGTTTTTGTAATTTTGCGACACAGTTAATTTTATCAATTTAGAATTCTGTCTCTGAGGTTATTTGGCTAACCTGGAATTTCCACCCACCCCGTAACCTAAATCAGATTAAATCCAGTATCTTCCATTCTCGACAATGGAAATAAAAAAATCTTACTACTTTTCCTTGTCAGAAAAATGACACCGCTTAGTGTCCTTTTCGTAATGTCTTCTTATCACCTAAATTTAATTCTCACCTTTCCTTTTTTTTTTCTTTTTCTTTTCTTCTTTCTCCCTTTTAGCAAGCCAAATAGTGTCACAGATCGCTTTTCTTCTATACATTTACGCATTATGCGCGTTGAATTTAAAATTATGGAATCCATCAAACTATTACTGAGAGGAATCAGTTAAAATAGGTTTCGCATTAAGACTCATTCTAAAAGGAGAAAATTAACATTTATCGTTAAAGTTAAACATGCTAAATTTTTCTCTCCATATATAACTATAATCGGCCTTTATTATATTTTGTTAAATCCCTCGACATATATATCATACAATCTTCTTTGATGTGTCACGTTCGTTTATTTCAGGGCTTATCACGGCTCTCACAATCTTTTTATAGTAAGTAACTCTTTACAATATTTTATTTATTTATTCTGATTAGGCTTCCTGAAACATACGCAACTCCCTTTCTATGTAACGTTCGGACGTCTATCCTCCTTACTAGTGAATGATTATCTATTCAAACGAACCTTTTAGGAAGTTAAACGTTGCTCCTCTCTTTGTTTCTCTTGCCTCAAGAATCCCTTGTGAATGTAAGATTATAGGAATCCTTTTTGCTAATTATGTATGTAAGTATGATTAGAGTCAGTTTAATTATTGCTGGATTAATTAATCTTCTGCTGTCTAGTATTTCTGGTATTCTTCAACAGAAAGATATTTGAAACGATTCAATTCTCTTGTTCAGCACTGTCCGCCATATAAATGATATTACATAGGATTTCAGCAGACGTTTCTCCGTTTCTCATATATATTCCTTATGACTTTATTTTCTTCCTACTTCTCGAAGACAATGTAAGCTTTTCGGTAGGATTTCCGATTCCTCTGCCATTTTCTGTCGTGTGTCACTCGACTATAATAGATTATACTGAAAGAGATAAGTGAAAGAATCAGTGACCAAAAGGAAAACAGATGCATTTTTATAGCATAGTTTTCTTCTCTTTTGATTGTTCATTCTGGTTGGCTTGTAATATGTAGAATTTGCGTAGGAAAAAATGTCTATACAACGTTTTCAAATGTAGATGGTTTAACTGCCTTTAAAATCAGCATTCAAAAACGTGCTTTTTGAATTCGATTGACAACGTCTAGCAAGAATTAAACGTATGTAACTACCTTTGCCAGAAAGCGTCAATTTTTTTTTTACTTTGACTTTACACGTTTCTATAATATAAAGCTAGTACCGTAATTCCCCATGTATAATAGGCCTTCATCCATAATACGCACCACTAAAGCTCTGTTGAAAGTGTGGGGAAAAGCTTCTAATTACGCATAATACGCACCTCTTGGTTGGTAATCAAACCCTAAAAATTGTACCTCTCCAATTTCATTACGGCCAGCGTTTCCTACTCTTATTTAAAAAAAATGGTTTTAAACATAGAATGATATTATTCTAATTTAATTTTATGATAATACTTATTTTATTTTACCGCAATTTTCTAAAGATTTTATTTTTAGCTGTCCATAATAAGCACATCTGACTTTGTTTATTATTTTTAGAAAAAATGCGTATTATACCTGGGGAATTACGGTAATTATCTATTTCAAATCTATGAATTTATGAGTCAACCAACACTGGTTGAATTGTTTGAAACTGGCATCTATAATTAGTTTAACATGTCTTCTTTCCGACAATGTATTGGGGATACGGCATTTCAAGGTTTAATTAGGAAAATCTAAGCGGGATTTCGGATCCTATTGGCTCTTCCGTTGAGATCTGAGTTCAACATTTTTCACATAATCGCATCCCATTGGTACAACTGTTGAAAAATATATTTTGCATATAGAACGAAAATCAGAAAATGAGAAATCAATGCTAATGCCAAAATGAAGCCCTCATCTACTGATTTCCTTTATGTCACGTGGAATATAGAAGGTGTCGTTCATAACGATCTATGGTAACATAGAAGGATCATCTCCTCGCATCTTTATTGCTAGCAACTTGACGAAGTGAACGAAGGATTGCATCGAAAGTGTCCTTCTTCGAAAAGCAGAAAAGGTAGTATTATCTTGCATGACAGTGCAAGGGTACATTGTACAAAACAAATCCCCTAATGAAAATAATCTTTAAAATTCGGAGATTTTTCTGCATTGTTCATACTCGCCAGATGTAACATCTCACCTGCATATTTCCTAAGTCGAAAAATGAACATTACTTAAGCAGCAGGTCTTTCAGAGAAGAACAAGCTTAGAATTCTTTCAAAATTATTTTTCCAGGGAAAATCCACCACCATAGTTCCATCCGTGTGAAGTACGCTGTTACGATTATGTCCGTCGATATTGAATGGAAGAAAAAGCAGTTGCTGCCCCATATGTTTCATAAGACGCGACCTCTGTTTCATACTTACTTAAATTTAAGAAGCATATATTCTTATATGTGACGCCATGTTTAAAAATCTATACTATTCGACAATTATTAGTGCAGAAATTTTCACCGTGACTAAAAGTTCTTCAATAGCCAGTTTCACCTTCATAAAATAATTATACCTGCAAAATTTAATTTCTAAAAATATGTCTGTACTTCTATACGACTTTAACAGTTTCTATATATTTCTTCTTTTATTACCGTGCCACTTCAAGACCTATGTGATCATGACACTCTAATCTTTCTAATCCCTTGTACAATGTTAGTCGTTTTGACATATCTCCCACCGCCCGTCCCGCCATACATTCACACAAAATCTTCCAGCAGTTGCTCCTTTGCCTAAACCCTGTCTCTGCTACACTCACTATGTTTTATGGGTTTCAGATTCGCCACACCGTCCTTTCTCGTTATATGTCCTAGAATTTTCAAATATTTTTTTCTAATCCTGAGTATTAATATCCTGTATATTTACAATTTCCATAAACAATCTTCGTTGCTTACGCTGCATGGAATCCTTACTATCCTTCTTTAGAACAACATGTCAGCTGCCTCCGATCTCCTCTTCCTTTGTGAATAGAACGCCCAGCATTTACTACTATATAGAAGGATTGATTCAGCAATTCTTGGTTTCTAGCGACATTTTTTTTCTGTTTCTTAATATTCTGCATCGTTTTGGAAACACGGGGAGGTGTGAACACGGTGATAGGCGTGTCCATTTATCTCTCTCAGATAGAAAAAAATAAATAGAAAATAAATTTTCAGTGTTTATAAGGAGCCGTTAGAACTGCTGATTTGAAATAAGCATTAGAAGGAACTGGAAACTCACTTGTAAACAGAAAACTCGGTATAAATCTCTACTGCAATCAAAATACTGGGGAAAAGTGTAAACCGTGCGATAGCTGAACCTATCTAACGATATTGATACAAAATATATAAATGAATAAAAACAACAACTTCAGTGTTTAAGATTAGACGTAAGAAGTGTAGATTTGAAGTAGGATTTAGAAGGAACCTGAAATCCAATCCTAAACAGTAAATAAGGGATAAACCTCTACTCCTTATCAAAAGACCAGCGAGGATTGTGAACCCGATGGGCAAACCTATCTACTTCTATTGTTAGGTTGTTGTTGTGGAGTAGATGAACACCTCCACGAAATTGACTGGTCTAAGACTATTTAAACAGCACTATCTCTTACTGAAACAGAGAAATTAATGATTAACTGTTTATTACATTATTCTGTGTTCTCAACCGTGTACCATAAGGTCAGCAATGACTGAGGATTAGAGTTTAAAGAAATTTACAGTCATATACAAGAAATTGTTGACGACGACTCAATGTCTACATAACAGATTGGCATGTTAAAAACAAGGAAGGTTTTTATTTGTTCAGTAAATCTTTATAGCGACTACAGAGATAAACCCGAAAAGTAACATGTATGACTTCCAGAGGAAGGAGTCAATTCACAAAAGGGGGATATTATGGAGTAGCTGATTACCACTACAAGATGGACTGGTTTAAGAATATTTAAACCGCACTCCCTCTTACAGAGGGAGAAGAGCTTACGATTAACTGTTTATTACATTAGTCTGTGTTCTAAGGCGTGCATAATATCATTCTCTGGAATAAACTATTTCTTACTTGCTATATGTGTGACATCTTTTCCTATTTACGACACAACAGTTGTAATAACTGAAAATAAAGATTATTACATATTTTATTAATAATAGTTGAATACATTTAACTTCCATTGCTAATAAACTATCTGTGATTAGGAGGAGAAGAAATACGTATCCAGTAGTAATATGAAGGACTTAGGACTTCACAACAATATGATTTATCTGGATAAAATTTTCAAGCTATCAGACATGCTCATTTGGGAAGTAAAACCAACATTTTTTTCTGTTCGCTTTAGATTCATAATATTTGTCTTATTTCTAGACAACGCTAAGCTCTATTAAATGTGCTGTGAAGAGAAACCGGACATTAATTCCAGAATTTTGAAGACTAGAGATAATCTGAATGAAATTTTGAATACGTTCCCCATCGAAGGAAATCCTTAAAAGAAAATCAAAAGATATTACCTGATTATACAAAAGCAGAATTTGATAAATTATCTCGTCGCTAAGTGAATTATTCGATTATTCTTTTCAATGACATCATTGCATTTAATTACGCTATTTAACTCACAGTTACATAAAAGAAGACTGTTTTTCTTTGATCTCTCCTATTCGATTTGATCTTCTCGTGGATAATGATTTCACACTGACAAGCATTCTCATAGTCAGCTTTTAACATCGTGCCAATATCTTATTCGGATTCTGACATTAAATCCGCCGACCTTGAAGCAAGGCGACGACTTTCTAGAATACGATCGAGTAGAAATATAATTGCATTACATAAAGTGGGGGAATTTAGTATATGCTAACATTTTTATCTAAATATAATAGCACCGATCCTATTGGATTATAAAAAACGTTTTGTTTACGCTAATTGCATTCTAAACAAATTTATTTTCATTGATTTGAAGGTGTAAAAACGCAACGTTCCTTTCTTCAAAACAGATCGATTTATACATATTCACATTTAAATTCAACCATGAACATATAAATTAAAATTTCTCCAATGCTAACAATTTCTTTCTGTCTTCATGCTTTCTCTCTGTGAACACAGGTACTGCCAAATATATCGATAAAATCAACGTGAATTTGCATAAGTAAAAGACAAATCTCACATGGAGAAAAATCTATGAAATCATTATATCTATATGCTATATCATATAGACAGACGATAATGGGCATGTCTCCATTCGCATAAATACAGTAGTAAATACTGTATGTTGATCTACAGTTGAAGATTGGTCTCCATCTGAGCCAGTCGAACT
This sequence comes from Acanthosepion lycidas, assembly GCA_963932145.1. Classification (NCBI taxonomy): domain Eukaryota; kingdom Metazoa; phylum Mollusca; class Cephalopoda; order Sepiida; family Sepiidae; genus Acanthosepion; species Acanthosepion lycidas. The sequence continues at coordinate 97,405,934 of OZ010588.1, forward strand.
CCGGGCAGAGAGGATGCCGAAACGAGGCTATGTCGAAAGGACAGAGTCTCGGCACGGGAAATGGATACCCGAACCCGTTTTATACGGGGTCTACGGGGAATTTTTGCCCGAGCCTACGGGCTCGGATAACCCACGTTTAATTCGGGCTTGTGCCACATCTAACTGCGTGAGGCTGTTGGTGGATATCCTGAAGTTGGAGATTCCTTTCTAGTTGTGCTGGTCAAACTCTCTGCTTCAGGGCAGAGTGGATCCTCAAACGAGGCTATGCCAAAGGGCAGAGTCTCGTCTCGGGAAAAGGCTACCCGAACCCGTTTTATACGGGGTCCATGGATAATTTTTGGTAGAGTCAAATTCGGCTTTGTGTCACATTTGACCGCGTGGGGTGATAGGCAGATATTCTACAGTTGAAGGTTTATTGGCTCACATCCAGTAGTTGTCTTACGAGCCGCTGGCAATTCGTATATGTGTTGTTCTTGTCCTAAGTATTATCGTTCCGTACCAATCTTTGTTTGACTATTCTATTCAGTAACCTGCTTTAGGTTACAACACTATGTGGCGTTTTCCATAAGGATTTCTTAAGACTAAATGTTTTTACTAACAGAAACATATTACCCCGAGTCTCTAAAGTCTGGACACATAAGCAAAAAAATCATATTTTCAAGAAATTAAATTTTCAACATTTTATTTAATAAGAATATTAACAAAAAGCATCTTCAATACGATTTCCATCATCTGAAATACAAATGTTCATGCGCTTTAACCAATTCACGTGAACGTTTTCTTTTAAAATCAATATCACCCCTTGCATGACGGGAAAGTCACAAGTGGTTACAGTGTGGAAGCATTAGGTACCTAACTATTAATAATGAGAAGGAAAAAGAAAAAGTAATCAGGAGCACAGGAGATAGCGATTGACATTGCATTTAAATAGTTTCAGATTAAAGTTGCCTGGGATGCATGCAGCCGGAAGAGAGTTCCACAAGGGATAAATGCGGAAAAAATAAATTGTTAGGATATAACTTATGGCTACATCTAGCAATCTCAACTGTAAATTGATGAGATCTCGACGCAGGTCTAATACTTTGCTTAAATTCAAAATGTCAAGGTACCATTGCAAAAAGTGGTATTCATTTTGTAAAATTATGTAAAATGTAGCATAACACCAAAAGGAGGAATGGAGAAATGGTGAACTTCTTGTGTTTTAACATTAAACTTAGCTAGCCACAATCACTGACCCAAATAAACAACAGTATTTCTTACGCCAAAACAACACCTTCTTGCATACAATTCTTACAACATCCACAATAATATCTCAAAATCTCTATGAATTTCTAGCTAGTTACAATATGCGCATTTTTTCTCTCTGATGGAAAGCGAAATAAAACAAACATTTTAAAAATCCCATGTGTATTTTTTAATACGTGAAAAGGCATGAAACTAAACAAATATCTGTTAATAATAAAACACCCCACATTCCTCAATTCTGAGAGAAACATCAGTTAACTGGACGAAACTAATGCAGGTCAAAGATACTTGAACAGTCATTTGTCCAAATACTCAAACAATCATGCACTTAGTTAAAAAAATCCGAAAAACACATTCAGAATACGAAAAGCGTCTCGCATTCACGAGAGAAATGATACTTCTGGTCACCTAATGGCGTAAGGGAGGGTGAATTAAACTAAAGCCTGCTGGGACAGAAATAAAATTCGACCTCTAGCTAAGCTACATTCGAAAGATCAAACTAAGTGAGTAACGTAATTTAAAGTAACCTAATTTAGTAAGGGTCGCCAACGGTCATTTCAGCTAGAACAATTTTCTTATGCCTAACAAACCACGTTTTTCCAAATTCTGATGGAGGGAACCAAAGTCTTCCCGTCCTAATCTTTACTTTAATCTGGTGCTTAAAGAACAAGATCAATTGAGAAAAGGCGAAATTCTCGTCTTCATAGAATTCCTCCTGACGAGTCCTCCATAACGCCTCGTAAGCAAAAAAAAAATTAAAGAATTATCCAAGTCATCTTGCTTCATCGATTCCCAGATGTCTAACTCTATGATGGCACCCTTGCACCCCGCCGTTCCATCCCACTTGAGGCGGGGGAAACTGGTCAAATAGGCGTCGAACTGAGCAGAGCTCAGACACTTCTCCCTGTTGAACAGATCCTGAAATTAATCACGAAAAGCCTCACATATATTCCCGCGTTTGAGGTCACGGTCCGTTTATCCGTCAATCAGATGCACGTGAAATATCTATCGGGTGAAGTCCTCACTTCCTCTGCACGCAATTCAACGGCCATATTTTTCGTCTAGGAAAACATTCTTTTAAACTTAGCCCTAAATACGAGTTCCTGATCCTTCTTGATAAGCAAGGACGCCAACACTGACCTAGCTAAGTCTAACGACCATTAATACGGTATTAAATTGCCCGTCGACTATAATCAGCAGCGAACGACCTAATATTGGATTTTAATTGTCACGCCATATATTCGCAACTAGAGCCTGTATCAATTCCCGTTATAGCATTTGTAGTAGCTGCTCCTGGAAATCCCGCTCACCAAATAATTGCTAGTATCCAGCCATCCAAACATTAGGCTTATCTAAATTTACATGAATCTGGAGGGGCTATGATCTGAGTAAATTATCGAATGAAAATTTGGTCAACCTAAGTGCCCTGCATTGACTGCCTTAACTTGGAGTTGGTCGAAGTTGCGAGAAAGCACCGCCATTGCGGAGCCGCCATAATTGGACCAAGTCCAAAAGACCTCCCGGATGTGCTCCTCACGGAACTTATCGACACGTTCAAACTTGTGAATGTTCCGAAATATTATGATGGTGCAAAAATAATGACGTAACAATGTCGTTTTTTGAAGTTAAAAATACATCAAAAAACGATATTATTACGTCATTATTTTTGAACCAGCGTAATATTTTCTCATCCCGGTTGTTAGTACCCTATTTTCCCCCTATACGACCTATGTGTTGGTCAAGGGCGGTATTCAAATCTGCCGCTAAAACTACCCGATGAGATGTCGTCAGAAGCTGCTTGATCAACCGAAGGAAATCAAACCACTTAGTATGGTCATTACGCGCAAAAAATCCGATTAGACGATGAGCCTTAACCTTTATCGAAATATATCAGTTGGTTTTAAGCTTTAAGGATTTCTTTAATTCTTGGAAGTGTCATAAGTTTTGGTGAGTGCGAAGGTGTGTGAGAAGAAGTGAAAAGAAGTGTGATTTGTGTTGACAAGAAGATGGTGTTTTTCTTTCTCTGACTTGTCATTTTGGAAAGGGTAGGGATTCGCAATCTAGTCATTGGCGGAGAAGCCATGATCTTTTTTGATGATGGGGAAGATGAAGAAGAAAATAAAGAGGCCTGGCGCCTCCACTGACTTTGATTTTTTTTTACCCCGATTTACTACAAGATCTTTTAAATTTTAAAACTTTTCTACCTTCTCCCAAATTGGTTCACTATTATTCTGTATTTCGCTTGCATAATTAGCATACAGCGGCTGGGCGTCGCCCTTAGTTATAGTAGATGGGCTGGGACAGTAGGTAATTTTTGCCCTGGGGGCATCAGGGAGCCGAGGCCCCACTTTTTGGCGCTTCCCTTATCAAAGATACGTCATTCTCCTCTTTCCGTTTCCTTAATCGCACGTGCGAGTGGCGCATGTTTTTAGGGCAATTTGGGATGACCTCCAGGGTGTTTTTCCGCACTGGTCCGTATCACTAGTAGGCCCATTATAGGCGCCGCAGAACTATCAGTAACAACCAGAGGAGAATTTTGGTCAACAGAGCCAGAACGGTAGTGGCCTTATTCTCTGGACAGGAAGAGGCGAGATGACCAGTTATCCACACTACCAACAACTTGATTTTCTGATGTCACAATGACTTGCATTTTCGATCACAAAAGTCAAAACATTTGGAAGGCCAAATTATCGAGCATAATAACGAAGCTCAATCAACCGTTGTCAGAGGTGTCACCTAGTATTTGAACATATTGACTTAAGTAGGCCGCTAAGTTTTCTCTTATTGGAAGAGGAAGGCCTTAGCATACTGCTAAATTGGTCAACCGACACTAGAATTACGATTATGATAATTTTCTTTATAAATTCGCTGCGTGAAATCTGTATTCAATCTTCCGGTGTGTGTAGCAGTACCGGTACCTTTTATAATTCTTTAGGTTTTGACATTCAGAGACATTAGTGATCGAATCAATGTGTCATTCATGGAGCGACAAATTTTGCGCGTATGCTTGTTGACCACGAAGACTGACATCATTTTCTTCATGAACTTCTGTAATTCTTGTGAGTCTTCTAACAGTCAGAATTCTTTTATAAGATGTTCTTCAGTTTTAGCCCTTTCCAAAACTTCCGCGATATTATTTAACGATGTGGGGACTTCTAACAAGACGGCGATTCCAATAAGAGGCTGCCGTCTTATCTGATGCCTCTGACGGATTACCTTCATTAGTAGCATTTCGGCTTTTACTTTTTCTCTGGCCTTTTTTGTCATTTGCTTGAGTTTTGGTTGTCGAGTCCAACCATTTTTTAAAATAAAAGAAATGTCGGTTGAAAACTGAGGAGGTAAAACTAAAAAATCGAACGACTGACAAGAAAAAATAATCTGTTCAAATGTCAAAAAAAAAAAGGAAATAAAAAGGTTTTAGTTCAAAAATTCCTCAAATGTAGATAATGAAGAAAAGAGTAAATTAAATTAAACAAAAACGCAAAACCGTAGTCTGGTAAAACTTTGCACAAACCAGAAAAAATAAAGATGGCGGCTAAAGTCGACAGGAAGACTGATGAAAAAAAGACTGAAAATAAAAAAATAAAAAATTAAATTAAAGCAAAAAACGAATAAACGAACAAAGGGGAAAGTAAGTTAAATCAACAAAGTTCATTCTGGTGAAAAAGAAAGACCTTAGTAACTGTTTCCAAAAGGTCCCTGTTAAACTCGAACTCTGTTTAACTACACCGGTCTGCAAATGATGTCAGTTAACGTCAAAAACGAAACTTAAACATACCATGGCGAAGACCTCATCCGCACAATTACCATGAAGGTAATTATAGAAAAGACAGAGAGAAGCAACCTTACGGCGGCAGGAAAGGGACTGAAGCCGAGCCGCCAGACTAGGACCAATAATATTGCTCGTTTTTTTTTGTTTTTTTTTTTTAGTATTCTATCAAGGAACTCAAAGTTAAAAACTGGAGCACCGAACCACATGCAATAATTCGATGCAATAATTCTACAATGCCGTAAATTTTAGCATTACGCGTTCAATCAAGTGTGTTGCATATGTGAATTTCATTGACTACACCTTCTTTAATATACCTCAGAAAAAGAGGCCAGTCATGTTTAATATATGGCGGTATGTGTTCGGACATTAGGGACGTCCTAATTTGGCGGAGAACGAAATATGGCAAACGTATTAACGTCGGTTAAATGTCTAACTCAGCAAAAAAAAAAAAAAAATAATGAAAGAACGCTCAATCTGGCGTCCACTCTGTCTAGATAGACAACCAAGTTATTCATTACATTTTTTAATAACAAGAAGCACAGAAGATGCCCTAAATTTCAGTTGCATCTCTCTGTATATGAATACATTTTGTTTCAAATCTCCTTAAAACTTCCTCTTCCCTCACATGCTCTGTCTATTGCATTCTCCGTATACTTTCGTAAAAACTAAATCTTTGTTGCCTCACATCATCTTTTCATTTGCAAGAAAATTTTCAAGAATTTCCTGGCATATTAAAGGCTTGATATTATTACATAGTTGTTCACCACACTTCTTTGTTTCTAAAGAAAGTTTTCAGGTTTTTTTGCTAAGATTTCGGAAGACATATTTTGTGTTCGAATTAAGGTGACACGTTAAAAGTCGTCTGTTGAAACCCTTTCCAGATATGTAAATTTAATAAAAGCGTACAACAGAGACTTATTTAAAACATTTAGTAAAAACAAGAAAAAAATTGAAGCATTTTTATTAAATTTCAATTTATTTTTTTATTTAATTCAACTATGCAATTTACATTGTTCGGACTATCGTCCTCATCTTTCTCTCTAAGTTCTCCACAGACTTGTTAAGCTTAAAGCGAAATAAAGGGTTCAATTCAACATTCCAACCACCTGAAGCTGGCCGGTGCGTACAACAGTCGAAACGTTGTGATAAATATGGCAACAAGGATGAGGACGATAGAACAATTTAAATAGTGTACATAATGCCTCGTCTCAGAAACATAGATAGATTCAGTATATATATTCTATATTTTAAATATGTCTGTGCCATACGCCATTATGGAATTTTGCCCAGGAAACATAATTGCTTAAAATATCATTTAGACTGATGAAGTCCTTTCGATGAACGAATCGCGTCGTATAGACGTTTTCCATTTTTTATACAATTACTCACGATTAGTATAATATATATATATATATATATATATATATATATATATATATATATATATATATATATATAGCAAGTCCCCGGGTAAAGACAATCCCAACCTACGATTATTCGTGGTTACGACGGAATCTACATTAGACTTGTTTCGTAAATTCAGAGCGATGGAATAATTCGTGGTCACACGTCATTCGAGTGAGGAAGGCGGCTTGGGTCATGTGTACACCATATTGGATGGTTGTACACACATTTGTGCTGTGTCTGTGGAAACATTTTGTCCTTAATTATGGTTTCCAAGCGGAGTGAACCATTTCTGATAGTGGTGCTTCGTAGAAATAAAAAAAATAAAAAAAATCATCACCATGGAAGGGAAATTAGACATTTTTAAACGCATTGAAAATGGAGAAATCGCGGCGAACATTGACCGGTTTCTTGGCTTAAGTTTTTAAAAGATATACATTCATACATACATACATACATACATACATACATATATATATATATATATATATATATATATATATATATATATATATTGAATTTTCCTTTCATAGATAAGGACATTTTCTTATTAAACTACTTGGCACACTCCGTATAAAAAAGAAAAACAAACCTAGATTTGTTCTTCTTAATTCTGAGGAGAATGTTGGGCTTTCAGTGTCATATTATAAGCAATTTGAGCAGCTTGAACGTGTATCGTCTGCTTTTCTGAGAGAAAACAGACGCTGCGTTGCGCGCTGGATTAAACATTTAAAATTGAAAAATATTTTTGGTACATTTCGAGTTGTGGGAAAATAGTTCCGTATGTTTTTCATTCGGAACCAGTCAAAAAGTTTCCCTCCAAATTCTGAGAAGTGAATCTAGAGTCTATCTTTATGAATGAATAGAGGGCCTGGAATCGAATTCAAGGAGTCGACAAACAGCTGCTGCAAGTGCCCATGTTGTCTCGGTCCACCAAGACAGAAATATGACGACCACAAGACGAAAATTGAAAGGAACAGCAATGTGTCTACCATATCAAAGAAAATTCTTCAGCTGGTTTCATTGTTCTGTTCTTTGCAGTTACCTGGAAACTTGCTTTGAAAATTGTACATATTCTTTCAAAACTTTTCAGAAAAGTACAGTGCTGTGCAAAAAGTGACTTAGTCACATTTGTATTTGGAATTTTTTCTGGAAGAAATCTTGATTTTTTTTTAATATTTTAGATAAAATAGAGTTAAAAAATGTGTTTAATTAAATGATGCACTGTCCTTAATTTTACAAAATCATCTTAAAAGACAAACCTAAAGCATGTTATTTTTTGTTTTTAAGATAAATATTTACTGTGCAAAATAGTAATAATTTTTTTTATACTGTATTAATTATGTACAAATTTAATTTAATATTTTCTTAAAAAAATAAAATTTAGTCAAATAAAAACACAGAAGAAAATTTTCATTAATACTTTCACTTTTGTCTTTCATAACTTTCTTGACTCTGTCCGGCATACTCCTATTAAGATTTTTGTAGATTTCCTCACCTAGCAAATGTTTACACACCGCAATAAAATTTTCAATCAAAACTTCTTTATTTAAATTATTCGGACTACTGTCCTCATCTTTGTCGCCATATTTATTACAACGTTTTGGCCGTTGTACGCTCCGGCCTTCTTCAGGTGGTTGGAATCTCGAACTGAACCCTTTATTTCGCTCATTAGGTAGACTGTTCTAGTTGCACGTGCCAGGACACATGGCACAGTGGATAAAGGCATTAGTAAGATCCTGTGACTGGACTCAAAGAGTTTGAGTTCAATACCCGGTTAAGGCAGTGCAGAACGTTCAGAGGCAAATTAACAGGGGGTAACTGATAACTGACATCCATTAGACATGGAACGTGGAAGTAGAACAGCCTACGCCAGTGAGCGAAATAAAGGGTTCAGTTCGATATGTCAACCACCTGAAAAAGTTCGGAGCGTACAACGGCCATAACGTTGCAATTATTATGGCGACAAACATGAGGACAATAGTCCCAATAATGCAAATAATGTTCATACTACCTCATCTCGGAAATATTGACAGATACTGAAGAAGGCCGGGGCGTACAACGGCCGAAATGTTTCAATAAATATGGCGACAAAGATGAGGACAATAGTCCGAATAATGTAAATACTGTACATAATAAATCATCTCGGAAATATAGACAGATACTGAAGAAGGCCGGAGGGTACAACGGCCGACATGTTTTAATAAATATGGCGACAAAGATGAGGACAATAGTCCGAATAATGTAAATAATGTACATATCTCATCTCAGGAATATACCCAAATAACAAAGCTTCTTTGTTTTGAAAGATTTTCTTTGAATGTCTCAATTTTACTACGCTCCATAAATTCTCGATTGGGCTTAGGTCAGGTGACTGCGATCACCATAGCATAACATTGACAGTTTTTCGGAAAAAATAATTTTTCATTTGCTTTGATGTCTGGAAGGCAGCATTGTCTTGCATGAAAATGACATTTGATTGATCAATTCCTCCATCTGATTTTCGATCTTTTGTCATTGAAAACATTTTAATTTTTGTCTCGTCGGAGAAAAGAACATTGTTCTAATCAGACTCAGTGAAGGACTTGTGAGTGCTTGCCCATGCTAATCGTTTAGCCTTCTGGGTTTTATTCAGCAGTGGCTTAAAATCTTTTGAATAGGATTTGTAATCTTCGTTCAAGAGCCTTCTGCTTGCATTAGACTAGTTGACATTTACTTTGAGATCATTTTTCAATTTAGCAGCAATTTCTGTACTCGTAATTAACTGGTTTTATTTAATTTCTCTACTGATTTTGCGGTCGGCTCTTTCATCGACCTTGTGATTTCTACCTCTGTTTTCTACGTTGACAAATGTTTTAATGGAAGTGAAGCTTCTCCAAGCCCTCAAGACAGTTGATTTAGAAGTGTTGATACTATTTGCAATTTCTCGTGTTGATTTACTAGCTACTGATAGGAAACTATTACTACATTAAGAGACTGCGGTGTGTGCTTTTCATAACAAATTAATAAATAATTATTATTTTTTTTTTTTTTATCTAGCTTAAAATAAGTATGGAAATGAAATTACAAGGTGGTTTGAAATAATGACACGTTTTTAATGTGTCGCTTTTTTTCACAGTTGAAAACTTGTTAAATACTCAAAAATGTTTTTTTTTTAAATGATAGTTACGAATTATTTTTTTTAATTTTACTAATATGTATATTTTTAATTGAAAAATAAAGTTCAAAAAAATATGTGTGATTAGATTAAAATAATAATTAAAAATTATTGCTGAGTCAGATTTTTTGCACAATCATGTAGTTTTTCCTTTCTTTCTTTCTTTTTTATGTTGTTTGCATTTTCTGAGGACCTTATGCAGCATTGTAATATCTATTGTAAAAGAGGTATATTTTATTTGCAGTGATTATTTTAGGTACGTGTTATTGGCGATCATTTTGCACAAAGTGCACTTAATTTTGTGTAAATCTTTCATTTTTGTGTTACCAATGTATTTTCCGTTATTTTTTATTTTATTTTTCCAAATTCGTTGTTGTTGTGTGCCTAATGAATTAATATTGCCAAAAACGTTTGTTTAATCAATATTTTTGCATATTTGTTCGTATCCATTTTTACTAAAAAAAAAAAAAAAATATAGGGTGCTAATATTACGTAATAGCTGAGTACTCATTTCTATGTTACACTTTAGCATAAGTATCTATGCGGGAACTAATGAAATTGGAATGTTTGCTGATGAAGACAACATGAAAGGTAGATTAAAGGGATCTACATTAATGTGAAGTACTGGCAAATCATGCCCGTTAAATATAACATTCGGTTACGAGATTTGTTAAGAAATATTGCTATCGACAAATATCCAGCCAGATAGACCTTGAGTTTATGGGGAGGGACGGTATGCCAGACTCTCTCAGACACCTTCCAGATATCTAAAGCCACAGCCAGAGCCTTGCCGTTCTTATCTTTATCTTGATTGACAAATTCAGTGACAATAATAAACAAATGGGCGCTTTATCTAGAGAAACGAAAGCTAGAGAAAGAAAGTGATGTGATGTGAGATGCTTATGAAAATTCGGAGTTGTCTAAGGTCTCAGGTTACTTGACCTTGAGTTTACGGAAAAGGACAGTATTCAAACTCTGTCAAACTCCTTCCAGATATCTAAAAACCAAGGCCAGAGCCTTGCCGTTCTCATCTATATCTTCATGGACAAATTCAGTGACAATATTAAACACATGGGCAGTTTATCTACGGAAACGAATGCTTAACGTAAATCTTGTGAAGTGAGATGCTCATGAAATTCAGAGTTGAATAAAGCCTCTGGTACTTGACCTTGAGTTTACGGAAAAGGACAGTATGCCAGAATCTGTCAAACTCCTTCCAGATATCAAAAGCCACGACCAGAGCCTTGCCGTTTTCATCTATATCTTCATGGACAGATTCAGTGAAAATAATAAACACCCGGGCGCTTTATCTCGAGAAACGGAACTTAAAGAAAGTCGTGTGAAGCGAGATGCTTATGAAAATTCAGAGCTGAATAAAATCTTTGGTACATTGCCAAAAATCGATAAAAGTTTATCGTAAAATGATTCTACTGCCGATAGATTTACTATCATTTCTGTTGTTTCTTGAATGTTTTTGATGATGTTTTAAAGTAACACATAATTTTGTGATAGACTATTAAGAAAATGAAAATATTTCGGTTGTGTTTTTTTCGTGGTTTTCGTCAGTTAATTAATTCACTTCTATTCATGATTGTAACTGTTATTGGCGTTGAAAAATGAAATCGGCGAGACCAGTTCATATATCCGCCGATCCTGTTTCATGTTAATAATCTTGGAAAAGGCATGAATCGATCTTCCCCTAAACTTGGGTCAGATAGCATTGTAGACTAGGCTGAAATTAGCAATAAGGCTAGTAGCTACTGATTCATTTTCTTTTTTAATGATGTTGGCTTTTTTCTTATCTCTCCTGAATCCGCTTTCGCAATCTATTTAGTCAAGGTGTTGTATACACCCTTTTCTTCTGGAGAAATTAAATGATGTCAAAGTCGAATCAATAATTAAGCTGCTTTCTTTTCTCTCATTCGTCTTTTCCTGGAGGTGTTTCAAAATGTTTTTTTTGGGGGGGTAGATTTGGAGGTAAAGCAAAAGGGATTTTGAAACTTATTTGTTTTATTAACACGTTGACGTGTACATTTTTAACCAGTCAGTGGGGTCGCTCTATCAGCTCCACTGGAAAGCAAGGTAAATAACCACGTCTAATGTGTATGACTTATAAAAATTAACTCCACGAAATAACTTTCTGTCTCCTTGACATTTCCACGTTCAGATCAGCCAATCAAAATCGACATTCCAATATTTAGTCTACCATCTGACCTCAAAGCTCAAAATGTGAAAGTCAGAGGAAATACAAATCTTTAAAAATAATATTATGCATACTGTTATTTACAAAGGTCAATAGATATGTTATGCGTTGTATTCTTTCATTACTCTAGCTTTTAAACTATCCTATGAACGTGAAAACCTTTCAAGCCTTGTTTCCTTATTCCGTTCACTAGAAGATAACGCCTAAGAGCCACTTGTGGTCGGGGATTACGGAGTATGATGGCAATTGTCTGGGGATATTTGGGGAAGATAACAGTGGATCCTAGGCTTAAACAGGTTAAGATTTTAGCGATCGGGGAAGCATCTTCTTGGGAGTCGGTCCTACAAAACATCTCTTCAGAGAAAAAAGTTGCTCAAGTGGGACTTACATTTCACGAAAAGAATAAAGTTGGTTCCAAAGAATGGGCGTGGAATCGTAGGTCTTAGGCGTGAAGGTTAGCACTGGGGGGAACTGAGGAATGTACTCCCGTCTGAACACTTCCCATGGAAATAACGATAGGGTAGGTTTTGTGACGTTTTGCCTGTGGGAAGAGGGGTTGTAAGATAGAAACCATTTAATCGGCCACAAAGAACGCGGTGACAATTTTAAGACTATATCCAGATTGGAAAGTGAGGATAAAGTATCTCCTATCGATATATGTCAACACTACTCAATTTTCGGTCTAATCTGGCTCTTATAACGCTAGAGAATAGTACGGGGTGTCAGGTTTTTACTGGATCGGTACAGGAAACAGACCATCTTTGCAGCATCTTTAACGGCGGATCGTATGTACAAGTTCAACTTGATGTCTGGGTTGTATTTATATGCCAATATGTGCTCAGTGCATGGGGTTTCCCTGAGGGAATATCCGTTCATTGGGATCAGCGAAAGTTATTACAAAACCAGTTATTACAGCGTAGAGATGGGCTACGTCTGGCTATCTTGTCTTATACATACACTCTACTTCCACAGCCGCAGTTCATTTGATGCCCATACAACACTAAGTGGCGCTATCTACGTGCGTGATGACCTTGTGCCAATCTAGGCCACACCGAGTAATTATTTGTATCAGGCATTTACAGACGAAGAGTTAAAATTCTAATAAATGTCCACTTTTGCTGTTGGAGTCTCTGAGGAGTGGCTGTTCAAATACCTGACTGCCCTGGGAAGAAATCTGGCGCTGTCCAACAAATATCTGCGGGACTGGCTTGCTCTTGGGAAATAGGCATAACGTTACGCTTCTGTATGCTTGACAGAAAAAACCCTTAGAGACATCGAAGTCACAAGCATCCGTGCTAATATGTCACCTCCATCATATAAAATTGAAGTCGTATGCACGCTAATACGTGATCAATGTTGAGAAAAACATTGTCGAAGTGCACACAAACATAGAATTTAAAAAAAATGATCACGTCATCAGGGAATAAAATCTATTTCTAAATATGTGAACCCCTACACAGAGGATTCCTGTTCTTTTGGCGAGATAACAATGTCTTTAATTCAAATCAGAATAGATAAAGTGATTGCACTTTTAAGAACAGGATATTTGCTCTAAAACTATAATCTTATTTACGACTCAAGTTGAGATATGATTTTGAAAATTAGTGTAGTATCAGACGACTCAAGCTGAGATATGATTTTGAAAATTAATGTAGTATCAGACGACGGTAAGTGTGACTGAAACGTGAAGGCGGTGAGCAAGGGAGAAAGGTGACTTAAAGAAATTAAGGAAAATATTAAGAAATAAGAAGACATCAAAATTAATATTTTATAAGGGCGTGAAAAATCACTTGTGAGACGAAACAGAAACTTAAAGCACCAGAGATGTTCTACCGATGAATGCTGAGACTATCATGGATTAAGCACTGTGTTTGTGTTCTGGTAGTAACTACTGTTAAATATAAGGATTGGTAACGCTTGATTCCAGACAAAGAGCTGGAGATTGTGATGATCATAGAAGCATCCACTTGGGATTTGGTTCCATAAAACTGTAGCATTTTGGAAAGAATCAATCCCAGAAGAATTTCCACTATGTATAGTGTCAGTTGTAAATGTCTTAACTACTGGAATGAGGCAATAGACCGGCCCCGCGGACACTCCGTCAAGAGCAATTTAGGAAGCGAAACGGCAGACCACACACGCACGCAAAACGGACGCAAAGAAAAACGAGTAGGGCCGGAGGAAAACGGAAAGATGTCGTAGTCGCGTGGTCAGGAAGAGTGACAACGACGAGAGGCCTTTTACTGACGACTTTAGAGCAGACGATGAAGAAACAACCACTCTAGCGATAGAAAGATGACTGAAAACAAGTTATAATGAGGAGAATAATTCGCCACCTACAAGTGCGGCTAAACATTTTTGAAGTTTCGCAATGTTTGAAAGAGATGACTGGACAACTCCAACCCAAATATGGTATCAATACTCCATTTTCGGTCAGATAGATTATAGCAGGTGCTTTTGGAAACGATACAAGTAACTAGCAGTTGTTCCAGAATCTTTTGCAATAGATTGTATATACAGTGTAAGATGGGTAAATTGTTGCCATTTTATATTTTTACTTTCGCGCATGCGCTTTGTTTTTATTTTATTTTGCCGACTGTCCAGTGAAGTAGGTTCAGTTGGGAACCGTCTACGAGAAAAGAGTCAATTGACGCAATTCACTGCGCCAGAAATTTGGCAAGAGCATGCTATATTGCTTGGTATTCGTACCGGAAACTCGATTACAAATATTTTCAGAGAGTTTGGGAGTCAATTCGAAAAGAGTTGCATGAGTCTAATGGTGATTATGAAGGTGTAGCCGCCCGGAAAACTGATCGTTCTGATAAGAAATGATATACCGAATTTGTTGGTGAGAGCCTCAAACCCAACACAGAGGACTACATCAAGTGCTTTGAGAAGGTAGTCCTGCCATTAGTCAAGAGGGTGGCTGTTGGAAGACCTATGTCTGGACACAGGATTCTGAACAATGCTACAGAAAGAGGAGAAACCAATAATGTCTGGCAGGCAATTTCTGTGAGTACATCATCCTTTACATCTGGGCACCTAACTCCCCACATAACAAACCCCTTGATTATTATGGTTGGGGCGTAGTTGAACGTGAGACCAAAAATATTTCCTTGTAAAACCAAAGACGAACTGAAGCCAAGGATTATGACAGAATTCACTAACTTAAAGAAGGAGACCGTCCAGAAGAGATGCAGGAGATTCCAAAGTGGCCTGGAGGCTGTGGTTGTAACAAATGTCGATTTTATTCCATTTAATCTTTAATATTTCAAGATATTTTTGAGTAATTTTAGTAGTATATAGGTTACAATGAGATATCAGTGTTATTTTCCTTTTTGCGTAATATAGGCGAAAATTTACCATCGCGCCCTGTATGAGTCTGGGATGAACTCAAATCTCAACAGACGCCCGAATCAAGGACTATCTTTAATAGTGTAACCTTCTACCTCACTGATAAAAATTCTTTGATAAATATTGTTTTCATTGATAATTCAAAAGAAATCCCACCAGTCCTATTCAGTGGTTGCAGTAAAACGCTACAAACATATAATTGGAAAAATCCTTATATCAGAATGTGTGTAATGGTATTTTTGTATAGCAAGATGACAGTCTTACGCAAAAAGGTTTCTGCTTTCATTCAATGAACAGCTTATCTCAGTCTGTTCAATGTGCCACTGTATGCGACGGCGTTAAGTGTTTGACCATGCAATTTAGAGTCTGTAAGTAACACATCTTTTATATCCAAGAACACAGTAGCCATCAATTTCTTCTCTGACTGCTGAACTTTGAAGTATTATGGAGTCAGCGGCAATGGATGTTAGCAGGTGATGGGATCAACCTTTGTCTCTGGGATAACGCGATGAATTCAAGTCTTATCACTCATGATCATAGGTTCCATAAAATTCCCATTAGCTCTCGTATAACTTTAGAGAAGATAAAAAGAAATGGTTCTTTCTTATATCCTTCAGACAGTTGCTTTGGGACCAAATGCAGACAAAAATATTAGGACACCTTCCATGTCTCGGTTCGTCGACTGTTTTCTCGTGTCAAGGAATATAGTTGGTTTCATTGATAATGACTCGCAATTAGAAATTGGAGTGTAATATTTTTGATGCTGTTAAATATCATCGTTTAAAATGAAGTATAAAATACCGAGAGGTATGAATCCATCTACTCCTCTATCTATGGATTAAATAGCAGAATTTCCGTTTGGAAGAATCATACATATTCTAACGAAATGACAATGCAATTTCGCTCGAAACAATATTTTTAAAAATATTTTACAATCCTAAATATTTCGGTTTTAAATAACCCACAAATAATCGATGATCCGTAAAAAGCATAACTTTATAGATGTCATCACTGTTGCATGTTTTACATCTTACATCTCAGGGGGCACGGTGGAGTAATGGATTGAGGAATCAAAGAGCCGAGTTCGAATTCCAGTCGAATCAATTACATTCACTTACGTGCTAATACTCCTGGGAAAAGTATGAATCCTCTTCTTCTCCACCCCAGCTATAGGTAAACAGCAGGTAAACGATTTCTATAGCCTTGGGGTTGCAACTGGTCAAGGAGAATTACAACTCAGAATATCAAAACCTGATGTTCCAGGATTCGTGTCAGTCAGCTGTTGGTTCTTAAGCTGGCAAATAGAATCTTCCTGCCTATTCGTGGCAGCCAACTATAGGCTCTCACTCCGGCCAGTACAAAATGGCCGCAAACTACATGAAAACGTCCGTAGAAGCATGAAAAAATTGATTATTTCCACTATCGATAGGAGTTGGGAAGTGCAAAGTCGGTCTTGGCCTTCCCGCTAACATGGAGCATGTGCATGTAAATTTGGGTGCAAATCCGTCGAACACTGCGGCCGTGCATTCGTTACTTACACACACACACACACACACATACACACACACACATCCTGCCTTTTATAGATAGAGATTTGGCAAAATGCATTGACAACATAACGTTTTGCTAGTGAGAGGTTCTTGGAGAAACACTGAAAAATTAAAGCAAATACACTTTTATCTTTTACCTTAATATATAAAAAAATATTTTAAAACTTTAAGCCCTGAAAACCGCTTTATCGATGGTAGAGAAAAATAAAGTAATGCCCAGCCAACGACTGAAAAGTAATAGAGAAAAATGACTTAATACCCAGCCACCGTTTGAACTGTGGGGAAACACTTGTAACTGTTTCAATATATACCCTGAAACATTGCATACACATTATTTGCGAATTTTGATTCAGGATCGCAGGCAGAAGGGTTAAAATTGTCCAGGAACTCAGGACTCAAAGGGTTAACGCGCTTTTTAAAAGAAAATGACGGATTTCCCCAAAATATTTACTGCATTGTAAGTAGATTATTTATTAATGTGTTTATTTCTTTAGATTAAATTAAAATAGCCGATAGTTCAACGATTGGTCACATCTGCATCCAAGAATATTTCAATTTTCACTTTTTTTTTCTGATTGGATCAATATTTTACTTGGATGTAAGATATGGCTTTGTTTGTTTATTTGTTTTAAATAGGAAGATTACTAAACGTTCGTAATTATCATTTTATTTCTTTAATTATATTGTTACGTGCGCTTTGTGAGATAAACGCGTATGTCTCCCGAAATGCCCACAACAAACATGGCGGAATCCGAATATGAGTCCACCTAAAAGAAATATAAATAAACGACAAGAACTGAAATATATATATATATATATATATATATATATATATATATATATATATATATATATATATGTGTGTGTGTATGTGTGTGTGAAAAGTGTGTGTATATATATATATATATATATATATATATATATATATATATATATATATATATATATATATATATATATATATATATATATATATATATATATATATATATAATTATTTATATATTATATGCGCGGTACTTATTAGAAAGCGCTCAATATCAGAGAACATTATATATATATATATATATATATATATATATATATATATGTGTGTGTGTGTGTGTGTGTGTGTGTGTGTGTGTGTCTGTGTGTCTGTGTGTGTCTGTGTATGTGTGTGTGATTATACATACATAGATATATACATACATACATATATATATGATTATACATACATATATACATACACACATATAGATATGCATAATATATATATGTGTGTTTGTGTAAGTGTGTGTGTGTGTGTTTGTGTGTGTGTGTGCAAACAAATTAATATTTTATTAACCGTAAAAGTGTTACAAATGACGAAAACAATAATGCAACAAATGAATGTGGGAGCTTTGTGGTTCAAAATATGTGTAATGAGGAACCCTGATTACGTACGCGTGTGTGTGTGTGTGTGTGTGTGTATGAAATGTTCATGCGTATATGCATTTTCTCATGGTGGGAATAACGAAATCCTCTGCTAGAGATTTACATTGTTGTCGTATAAGCTGAAAATGTAAGAAGACAGCAGGAATAGTTGTAGCCGAGTATTTATAGTTTTTGCGAGCGCCCCCTTGTAACGGTTTCGGAAATTAGGAGGAAATAACCCGACAGTATAACAATCATTTACAACATAAATACGTATTACTTGAGTAAAAAAAAAAAATACTAAATGTATGTGAGTTTTATTACAATTCTTAAACTGATCCTCTCAAATGACAGAATTTATTCTAGAATTGTTTTTTAATCAATACACCCCAAACAAGGAGATATTTACATTAAAACGCAACGGAGATAATAAGAGTGAAATTGAATAAAAATAATTTAGAAGGAACCGGAAACACAATTCTGACCTGGAAACAAATGATAAAGCTCTACTCCTGTTCAAAAGACGGGGGAAGATAGTGAACCGAACAATTGCCGGACCTATGTATTCACATTGAAATTTGAAAAAAAAACAAAAAAAAAAAAAACATTGAATAAATAATAAATAACATCTCAGTGTTTAGAGGGAGACGTTAGAAGAATTGTGTTTAAGTAGAATTTAGAAGGAACCGGAAGTTCAATCCTAAACAAGAAACAGGGGATAAAAACTTCTACTCCTGTTGAAAATTGCGGTTAGGAGTGTGAACCGGATGATAAGCAAATCTATTGACACGTATTGGAAGTCAATTAAGTAATCTATTTAAATAATTATATAATTGATTTATTAAAAATAAATTGTTGTACAATGTTAAAAAAAAAATATGGTAATCAAATAATTACAGAGAATTAATATGTTTAAAAACATAAAATATTGATTTTAATTAAGCCCCCGGAACATTTACAAACGGAAGCAATTATGTTCTCAACATGACTTGTTGTCACAGATGGTCAGACAGTAATTCAAATTATCTCCCCCACACAAATTGACCTTTGACTCGGACTGAATGATGCTAGCCACCTTTGTTATTAGGTCGGTGCAAAAATAATATCGTTTTCTCACATATGTTACTATGTGAGAAAACGACATTATTTTTGGACCAACCTAATATAAAATAGGTTCTTTATTGTTTCTTTTTCTTTTAATAAGATGTGGGTATTTTCTTACGACTCATATGTTTAACTTACATTTTCTAGTGTCCTTCTAAAAAACATCAATTCTATAAGAATTTCTATAATAAATTTTATAATAAAATTAGTTTGCATCTCACAGTAACATCAATAATAATAATAAACACAATAATGACAACGATTATTATTAGTAGTATTATTATTGTTGTTGTTGTTATTATTATCATTGTTTTTATTTTCTTTGATTTCTGCCGTTTACACATTTCTTTCCGGGTTCCGCCCAGGGACCTAAGGTTAGAAATGGCATCATGACACTTTCCAATGACAAAACAATATATATATATATATATATATATATATATATATATATATATATTACATAGATAAAGTCCTTCGTAAAGTGTGGGATGTACTTGTCAGAACAATTTTTTGTATCTCCTTGAGGCATGGACTTCAAGGAATCCAACCAGACCTAGGACTCTAACTACAACAGGGATTGTTGATGTTCCTAAATGCCACATTTTCTAGATTTCTATTTCAAGGTCCTTGTATTTTGACAGCTTCTTGAATATCTTCAAATTTACATTGCAGTCTGCAGGGACTGCCATATCAATAAGGAGGTACTTTTTTTTGTTTGTGGTCTCTAATATGAATATCTGCGCGGTTGGCTTTGATTGTTCTGTCAGTGTGTATTGTGTAGTCCCATAGAATTGTAACAGGTCCTATCTCCGTAACCGGGTCTGGGTGGTGTTCATACCAGTTTCTTTCACTTTCCTCCCCGTAGAAGTTGCAGATTTTCCAGTGCAGATATTGGCCGATTCTGTCATATTATTATTAATTATTATTTCTATTATTATTATATCTTCTGATTTCTGCAGTATACACATTTCGCTTCGGGTCCCAACCAGAAACCTAAGGTCAAAAATGGCTCCCTGGCATTTTCCACTGAACATTTTTGCAAAAAACTAAATAAATAAAATAAAACAATCCAGAAACACATTTAATATAGATAAAGCTCTTCGAAGGGAGTGAGTTGTGTATGTTTGAAGGTTTTTTATAGCACGAAACTGCTAGGGATCCCTTCAATGAGTTTACCAGAATTATTATTATTATTATTATTATTATTATTATTATTATTATTTCCGTGTATTTCTGTTGGATGCACATTTTCATCCGGGTTCCACCCAGAGACCTAAGGTCAGAAATAGCTTCATGACATTTTCCACTGATCATTTCAGTAAAGAAAACACACACACACACAAACCCATACACACACAGATTTTACATTAATAAAACTATTTGTAATGTGTGAGCTGTATTTGTGAGAACAATTTATTGTATTTCTTTAAGGCATGGTGTACCAGGAATCCCTTTAGTGAGTCTATCGGAATATTTTCCAAAAGATCAGACGGCTTCGTCTACAATTGGAATTATTGATGTCCTCGTGTGCCCCTTTTTTAAGATTTCTAATTCAAGGTCATTGATTTTTTATATTTTTTTTGGGGGGGGGAGATTTTCAATTTTGGGAGATTTTCAACAACCTGCGAGGACAGCCATTAGAAAACATATTTTGTTTATGTGGTTTTTGATCAAAATGTCTCTGCGATTAGATTTGATTATCCTGTGTATATAGTAAATTCCCATAAAATTTTTATAGGTCCTGTCTCTGTATCCGTGTCTGAGTGATGTTCATACCAGTTCCCAGCAGTTTCCTTCCCGTAAAAATGGCATATTTTCCAATGCGGTATTTGCCAACTCTATCATGCCGAGTTTTATATTCAGTGGGGTCTAACACCGTGCAATCTGATATAAAATCGTCAATTGCTTCTGGATATTTACTACATAATCTGTATGTTGGATTAGCACAATTTTTCAGTATATCTTTGGTATGGCCTAGTTGGTCTTGTGGAGAAATAGCAAAACCTTCGGATTCAGCTTTTAACCCTATACCGCGTAACCACTGATGGGTATGGAGTGTGTCTACACCAGCTTATTACTATTATTATCACATTTTCGAATTTCTTTCAACTACCTGCTATAACCAATTTATCTATCTATCTATCTATCTATCTATCTATATATATATATATATATATATATATATATATATATACCTACCTACCTAGATAGATAGATCGATAGATAGATAGATCGATATATAGATAGATATTAAGTTAGTGCAAAAATAATGTCGTTTTCTCACATAGTAACATATGTTAGAAAA
Source organism: Acanthosepion lycidas (assembly GCA_963932145.1). NCBI lineage: Eukaryota > Metazoa > Mollusca > Cephalopoda > Sepiida > Sepiidae > Acanthosepion > Acanthosepion lycidas. The sequence goes on from OZ010588.1 coordinate 97,427,420, forward strand.
CGACATTATTTTTGCACCAACCTAATAGATAGATAGATAGATAGATAGATAATTATTTAAATCTGTGAAAACATGTGCCTGTTACTCTAGGGTTCACACTTCTCTGTACCGGAGTGTAAAGGGAGTTGTTTAAATTCTAGTGATATCTTTAGAAATGATTAATGATTCTGTCGCAGTCAGAAAGCTAATACATACAAATCTTCACTGAGTGAAATCGTCACATGATAAATGCAACGCGAACAACAGTCAGCAAATTCTAAGTTTGAAATCTTTCGCAATTCTTTCTACTTTCTCTCATTCAGCAATCGGTACGTAAAGCCGGTATATGAAAAAAAAAACAAAAACAAAAAAGAAAACAAAAAACAACAAACAAACCCAAAAAACAGGTCCGCTAGACATGGAAACAATATTATTATTATAACCTCCTGATTCGTTATTTTTCTATATTATTTTTTCTTGGAAATTATTTTGATTTCGTTCCTTTTCTACATTTTGATCTTTCATTTACTTGTTTGTTTAGCCTCATATCAACTCCTTGTGGGTCATTTAATGCCAAAATTTAATTTTCTTCGGAGTATTAATAATTTTATTTACAAAAATGTATTGCTGGGAAATTTTCTATTATTTTTTTACAAAATAGTAATGCAGGTCATTTGATTTTTGAAAAAAAAAATATTGCTGCTATTTTATAATCTGTCAATTATTGCTGGTATTTTCAATATATAAGTGTATTTTTTATATATTAATGGTATTTAACTCCAATTTGAGGGGTTAGCTATTTTCCTATATATCCTCAACCGGCACAACCACTCCAGATCTGAGTGGACCTGGGAACAACAGCAATTAAGACGTGGTTCCCAAGCTAATCGAAAAATTCCATTCTCTCGATTATAGGGGTCGTTGACGGATGCAGTTTATTGTCATGCCCAAGAAATTCTTCTCTTCCTTTCTTTTTTAATATATATATATATATATATATATATATATATATATAGAGAGAGAGAGAGAGAGAGAGAGAGATGGAGAAAGAAAGAAAGAAAGAAAGAAAGAAAGAAAGAAAGAAAGAAAGAAAGCGAGTGCGTCGTAAACTATTTTTCTTTTTATAATTTTTCTCTATTTCCTTTTTCTCTTTTTTTCCAACACTTTTATATTTCTTTAAACTTTTTCTATTCATCTTTCTTTTCTGTCTCTGTTTCGTTTTTCTCTTTTCTTTCCGCATATATTTCTTTCTTTTTTTTACTTCTCGTGTTTTTTTTTCTTTTTGTCTTGCGGTATTTTATCATTTCAAGTTCAATTTCGGATTAATCAAACTTTGCAAATATCTTTATATTTGGGGACTTCAATGACATTCAATCATGTCAAATAACTTCATCATTCTATCTGAAATGAGTTCTGATCGTTTATTTAGTAGTTTGTTTTGTTCTGGGAAGGTAATAATAGCTATTTTTCTTCCAAGCAAAGTTTACAGCTTTTCGATTGATTGTTGTAGGCTGATGTTCTTTTGTACTTTTTCCATGTTATTTGGGTGTGATTTGCGTTTTGCTTTTAATTTCCCAGATATACTTAGAAAGTATTGTGCTGTTCACGTATTTTCTGTTTGTGGAATATATATCACGTATTTACTATTTGTATATATATATATATATATATATATATATATATATATATATATATATATATATATATATATATATATATATATATATGTGTGTGTGTGTGTGCGCGTGTGTGTGTGTGTAATAGAAATTATTAGGAGGATTTGAGATAATCATAAGTAATTCATCGAGTCTAGAGTGTCCAAATAATTTATATCACTTGTATATCCTTGCTTAAACTGGCTCCTAACGCTCTGGGTGGAGCGGCTTGGGATAGTAGTCGTGACTCGTGTGGGCATAATCCAATTGTTAAGGGAGACTCGGATGAGTTCCACCACGGAATATATGATCGAGCGGCGTTATACCGAGTCTAATTCGTTACATCTTCATCCCCGAGGCCCGTTGGTATGACGCTTGCCTGATATGGTAACAGTCCAGGTTTCAATTCTTGATAGTGGATACGCACTGCTGATGTGTCCCAAATATAGAACGAAACGAATGTCTAGTGCTTGCTCCATTCTGTTGAGGTTTCTTTTAGATTCGATGAATTATATATATATATAGATAGATAGATAGATAAAGTGAAATAGATCTATTCTATACTTTCAGATGAAAGTATATATATATATATATATATATATATATATATATATATATATGTGTGTGTGTGTGTGTGTGTGTGTATATTCATTTCCGTATGACATCTTACAATTAGTTCATTCAGGGTTAAAATGTTATTAGTTGTATTTTGTAGACAAGAGAAGTTCATCTCTCCTGATATTTGATTGTATAGTATTATCTTACTTTTTTCTCCAAATATCATAACAAGATCCATGTTATTTAGCTTCATTAATTTGATATCTGATTTTTTTTTTTTTTGTGAGTAGAATATTATCCCATAAACCTTTGACAAAAATTTGGTCGCTTATCAATTTTAGACGCTAAAATGAAGAGGGCCACACAACTTTGATATTGGAAACTTGGTAACATATTCAGATTAAAATAGAAAACAAAATGATAAATTCATTAAAGACAGGTTCTAATGATAGGAGAAGTAAAATAAATAATTGATATTTTATAAGGCAAGACAGAAACCTATATAAAAGCAATCCCTACACTCAGGAGACAAATACATTGACCTTGGGAGATTTTTCTAGTCATAAACACAGAAGGCACTCATGTTCACAGCAAAATGCTTTCAATAAAGGACACGATAGCCAGCAAGAGAGAATTCACTGGCAGAGATTGTGGAGTTAATTTAAGTTTCACAGAGTGCTCCAAGAAAAACGTTTCTATACTATTGAAAGTCGTACGGTGGTGTAATAAGACTGAGGAGCCTAGGAGTTGTTTTTTTTTGTTGTTGTTTGCAAACCGGCTCAGTTTTATTCTGATAAACCTTTGGCGTCACAAGATAAGATTTTGGGGCGTAAAAGGCCAAGGATGAAAGTTACCTGTTGAACAGAGAAAACTCTCTAAGCGCTGCCAAATTGTTCAGGCAAATTGAAGCCAGTTGGGATGCAGCAACCAGATAATCACCAACCCCCACAACGAATCGACTTTAATAACATTTTAATAAGATATTTATAAGATATCTTTGTTTATAAGACATGCTTATAAGATATTTACTACTGACTTACGTTCGGCAAGGACAAACTTCCCATTGAGGATTAATCTCAGTCATAAGGATCTCCGATGTTACCTTTTTAATCATTACAACGAGGTACTCTGTGCTAGATGACCATATATTTTAACGACTACACCCCACATTACTGAGGCACAAGGGGTTACAAGGTTAGAAACGGAAATATTGCTTCAGAGCGAGAACAAAAGAAGAGTAATCAGAGATTGACATTAGATTTAAATTTTTGAAGATTAATGTTGCCTGGGGCGAAAGGGATTTCCACAAGCGAGAAGTAAGAAAAAAGAAAATGTTGGCGTAGAACGTATAGTTACGTCTAGCTAACTAAATCGTAAATTAGTGAGACTTCGACGCTAGTGTAGTACTACGTTTAAATTGAAATAGTCTAGGCACTCATCCGACCTATTACCATGAAAGTTTTTATAGAAAAGACGCCGGGAAACAACTTTACAGCGGTTGGAAAATTACCGAAGCCGAGAGACCAGATCAGTGCCAATAAACCTGCTGACTCTTCTGTGATCAAGCATCTCTAGATAAATTGCAGGAGCACCGGACCATATATGGCAGCAATATCCTAAGCATAGAGTCTCATTTCAGCGTAAAAAATGAAAAAAATAAACATAAAACAAAAACTGAGAGCCGATTTGACCGACCGACCGTCCGCCGACAGCTTCAAAGGGACAATGTTGTCTCAGTCGGCTTTCTATTTCATTCCTCTAACAGCGACACCCCATCGCTTACCTCTGCCACCTACCCTATGTAAGTTGCTGGAATCTTTCAATGGGCCATGTTCTTATCTTATCATACGCCTCTTCTTCTGAAAGAAGAGTATTTCACTGATTTTTTTGCATGCGGCTTGGCTCGACTCGTCACGGGCCATATGTCCCGCTTTTTAAAGCTTATTTACTCTGCAAATTGAAAACAGTTTCAAACCTACACGTCATAATTTCATCCATTTCACTTCGGTTGATTTTCTTCACTTTCAAGTATTTTATCGTTCCTTGAGGAAAAGTAATTTTTGTTAGGTGTTTTTTTTTTTAATTTTAGATTTTCTTTTGTTTTCTGATTTCTCAATGTTTATTTTCATTATGGTTTTAAATATTTAGGTTGACAGGGGTCTGCATATGTAATTTTTCTTTAATTTTTCAATAATGGCCTTCGTCCGGCCCGCGACCAGTCATTATAACACAACCAGTATCGCGGGGTCGTATCAGTTGCCGTCCTCTGGCATAGACGAACGGTAGACTTATAGATATGTTCGATAGATTCTGGAGAGAAATGAAGCCATATTACTCGTCTAAAAAAGGCTCTGCGATGTGAAATATTTAACCAATTCACCATTGATTCTATTTACTAAGGTGTGCTTAGGTGAACACAGGGTCAAATTATAACGATATGAGTTTTAATAAAACCGATTAAACGTCCGGAGGGGGGCACTTTGTTAAGTCTAGCTCGAAGGTTGGATTGCTTTTTTCCTTTTTGAATTTTTACATATAAATGAAAAGTTTCGATGTACTTTCAGACATTCTCAGAACTGAAGATGTTCGTTCAAAAGGAGAAAGTAGAAAGTACACAGGTGACATTTATCGAGGAGGTTTTCTTTATTTAATAATGTGCAAAGCTTTCAGGAATATACCAGAAATATTTCCGAAGACATTTTCTTTATTTATTTATGTATTTTATTTATTTATTTTTTTAAATTTTTTTCTTTGTTTTTAGAATTTATTTAGAGACTGGTGTTAAAGTAAAGGGCATTAATAAATCAACAATCGCAGACACCAGAATTGGTGCATTTCGGTTCACAGAAACCAGAGCCAAATATGAAGCGCAAAAAAGAAATAGAACTCAAAGACAAACTAAGGTATGAACAGAAAGAAAGAAAGAAAGAAAGAAAGAAAGAAAGAAAGAAAGAAAGAAAGAAAGAAAGAAAACGGGGATTTTGAAAAGGTATCGATACATGGGAGGAGGAAATGCAAGAAAGAAAGAAAGAAGGAAAGAGAGAGAGAGAGAAAGAAAAAAGAAAGAAAGAAGGAGAGAAAGAAAGAAAGAAAGAAAACGGGGATTTTGAAAAGGTATCGATACATGGGAGGAGGAAATGCAAGAAAGAAGGAGAGAGAGAGAAAGAGAAGAAGAAAGAAAGAAGGAGAGAGTGAAAGAAAGAAAGAAATAGAGAGATAAATTGTAATGTGTAAAACTTAAAATGTCATAAACAAACTGCAAGTTTAAATGCAAAAGAAAGAACGAGAGAAAGAAAGATGAAAGGAATAAGATGGGGATTGTGATAATGTTATAATTCATGATACATTGGAGAAAGAAAAGCAAAGAAAGAAACAACGAAAGAAAGAAAGCAAAAAAGAAAGAGAGAAAGAAAAAAAGAAAGAAAGAAAACGGGGATTTTGAAAAGGTATAGATACACGGGAGGAAGTACTGCAAGAAAGAAAGAAAGAAAGTGAGAGTGACAAAGAAAAAAGAAAGAAAGATTAATTGTAATGTGAAAAACGTAAAATGTTATAAACAGTGTGCAAGTTTAAATGCAAAAGAAAGAACGAAAGAAAGAAAGAATAAAGAAAGACTGAGACAGAGATTGTGAAAATGTTATAAGTCATAGATACAGTGAAGAAAGAAATGCAAAGAAAGAAATAACGATAGAAAGAAACAACGAAAGAAAGAAAAAAAATGAATAAATACCTAAAAAGAGAAGAAAGAAAGAAAGAAAGGAATATAGAAAAAAGATAGAAATAAAGAGACAGAGAGAACGAAAAAGAATGAAAGACAGACAAATTGCAATGTGTAAAACATAAAATGTTATAAACAGTCTGCAAGAGTAAATGCAAAAGAAAACAAAATGAAAGAATGAAAGAAAGAAGGAAAGAATACGGTGATTTTGAAAATGTTATAAATTATATATACATTAGAGAAAGAAATGCAAAGGAAGAAACAAAGAAAGAAATCAAAAAAGAAAGAAGGGAGAATGAAAGAAAACAAAAAAAAAACAATGAATACATAGAAACAGAAGAAAGAAATAAAGAACGAAAAAAGAAAGAAAGAAAAATAAAAAGAATGAATAAAACTGTAAAAGATAAACTAATGGTACTAATAATGAAATAAAGTGAAATGAAATAAAAATGAAATAAATGTTACAACAAAAAATGAAAGTAAAAATTAACGTAAAAGAAACAAATAAAAAAACTAAACAAAGAAAGAAAAGAAATTTATACAAGATAAATAATGAAACATACATTGAAAAAGAAAAGACTGGAAGGAATAAGATAAGCAAAAGAAAACAGTAAGATAAAAAAGAACGTAAAAAGAAAAAAAAAGTAATGAAGAAGAAATAAAAGAAAGAAAGAAATAGAGAGAGTGGGTGGAATGAAATAAAAAATTAAAAAAAAGGAAATGTTGAGGAGAAAAATGGAAGCTAAATATTAAAATCAAAACTGATATGAAACGCCTCAAGAAGGAAGGAAATTAAATGAAAGAAAAAAAACAATATAACTGTTTCGCACGCAGTAAAAAAAAGAAAAAAAGAATATACTGGATAAATATAGAATGATTGGGAAACGCCTACAAAATGCAATAACCAAACTGACGAAGGAAAAATATATAAAAAAGTCGTAGACCAAAATAGAAAAAAAATCGTGGAACAGAGCGAAGAAAAAAAAAGACATGAGGTTGTTAATAAATATCAACAAATTGTGTTAAAATGAAGGCGAAAAAACGAGACTAAATATAGGTGAAAAATAAATAATATGCAGAAAAATAGCTTTTTAAAAAAATTGGTAAAAGGAAGAGGAAAGACTTAAACAAATACAGAGTAGGATGAAAAGAAAGAAGGAAGTAAACGTAAGATGTTCAAACAAAACGTAAAAGGAAGAAAGAAAGAAAGAACGAACGAACGAACGAAAGAAAGAAAGAAAGAAAGAAAACAAAACAAAAAAAGAAATATAAGTGTTAATGTGAAAAACATAAGATGTTGTAGACATACTGCAGAGGCAAAACGCAAAAGAAAGAAAGAAAGAAAGAAAGAAAGAAAGAAAGGAGACGGGTTTTGTGAAAAGGTCTTAAGTCATAGATATATTAAAGAAAGAAAGAAAGAAAAGGATGAAACAACGAAAGAAAAAAGGACGAAAGAAAGGAAGTGAAATGTGAGAAACGTAAAATGTTATAATCAATCTGCAAGAGTAAATGTAAAAGAAAGAATGGAAGAAGGAAAAAAGGGGATTGTGAAAAGGTAATAAGTCAGAGAAATATTCGAGAAAGAAATACAGAGAAGACAACAAAGAAAGAAAAAAAAAAGCCAAAATGTAAGAAAGTGAGAAGCAGTAATGTTAAAAATGTTGAAGATCGAATCACTGTCCTGGAGACGAACAAAAAAAAAACTCTGAAAAGTTTGGCTCTGTATATTATGTCTATGAAGTGAGAAAGACGAGAGTATCTTTGAAGCAACAACAGGCTTTTGAGGGTTAAGATGTTCTTTGAAGCTGTGTCATGTGAAGGCAGAAAAAAAGGGCAATAATAGAATTTTGTCTCAAGCAAGTTTAGAAAAAAAGTGTAGATAAAAATAGAATGAATAAAAGAAAAGGAATGTAAAAAAAAAATCAATGAATGCCTGCAAAAGGAAATATTAAGGATACTTTGAGAGAAACAGACGAAAACGAAGTCAAACCACTTTAATCGATAAAGTAGAGAGAACATTAAAAGAAAAGGTAAGATACCATTGAAGAAAAAACTTAAGAAAGAAAGAAAGAAAGAAAGAAAGAAAGAAAGAAAGAAATAGTATAACCTCTAAAAGAAAGAAACAACAAAATATAAATTGGGTAATGGCTAAAGAAAAAGACAAAAATTAAAACATATGGACAGAGGAAAAAGAAAGAAAGAAAGAAAGAAAGAAAGAAAAATTAAAGGCAAGGCGGAGGGAAGGAAAAACGATAAAACGGGAAAACAGACATAGCAAACTAAAGAAAGAAAGAATAAATGAATCAAAAGAAGGCATCAAATAGAAGGAAGAAAGAAAGAAACTAGTAAACAATGAAAAATGAAACATGAAACAGGTAAATAAACAATTACAGAATTAATGTGAGTTCGGAATTTTAAAAAAAATAAAGAAAAAGGTCAAGAAGTAAGGAAGGAAAAAAACGAAAGACAGAAATATATACAGAAAGAATGAAAGGAAAAATAAGCAAGGGGTAATAGAAAGAAAGAAAGAAAGGAAAGAAGTAGAAAAATAAATAAAGGAAGAAAATGTAAATACAGAATTTAACAAAGAAAGAAGGAAAGAATGAATAAAAGAATGGAACGAAATGAAAATAAAAAAAGAGAAAGGAAAGAAAAATAAAAATTATGGACGAGAAGAAAGAAAGGGAAAAATAAAAGTAGAAAGAATGAAAAGAAGAAAGACCAGTCAGAGGGAAAAAATGAGGAATAAGCAAATAAACGATTTTAACAGAAAAAAGAAAAAGAAAAAAAAAAAACAGAAACAAACAATTATTAAAACGAAAGCAAAATATAGATTAAGGAAAGAAAGTCTAGATGGAGGGAAGGTCGAAATTAAAAACGACAGAAAGACCATGACGGATGAAAGAAAGAAAGAAAGCAAGAAAGAAATGGAGAAAAGATCTAAAGATAAATGAAGAAGCAACGGAAAGCAAGAAACTATGAAGAAATGCCATGAATCATGACATAACAGAATGGAAAACGGAAAATGAATAGAAACAATTGAATAAATAAAAATTCATGAGAATTAAAACATGGTCGAATATAAAAAGAAAGAAATGCGAATGAAGTACGCAAATAAAAGAAATCAAAGAAAAAGAAATGAAAGGAAGTATAAAACTAAGGAAAGATTAAGGAAACATCGTTAACAACTGTAGTCAAAGTTATCATTAAGATGTTAAATAAATAGTGGAAAATGAAAGTGGAATTATACGATTCTGCGAATAAAGAAAGGAAGAAGGAACAGAGTTTGAGAGAAACAAACGGAAGAATAAAGCAAATGAAACAAAATCGTATCATGAATAATGAATTAAAGGAGAAAGAAATGGCAGAATGGTACCATTTGCACCATGAAACAAAGGAAAATGTAAAAAGGGAGGTAATAAAGAGCCAAATGGCGGGAAAAGGATTTATGACATTCAGCCCTTTTTGTACATCTTCCGAAAACACTCGCGTTGGATAGAATCTGTTCTAACACCATTATGATTAATGGACACAATTTTTACGATTTCTCTCTCTCTCTCTCACACACACAAACACACACACACACATACACACACACACACACACACATATATATATATATATATATATATATATATATATATATATATATATATATATATGAGAGAGAGTGTGTGTGTGTGTGTATGCGCACGCGTGCAAATGTGTTGTAGGTGACACGTTGAGGGTAAAGGCGAACAAAAAAAAAAAAAAAAAACGAAGCCTTCCCAATGTCAGCCTGACGATGGATAATGGAGCCTTCAAATCGAGTTACAGTTCTGTTTTACGTTGTTTCTTCTTTCTTGAATGGCTTGGCCGTTTTATTCGACCAACATCTTAGCAAGAAGAGCTGCCGTGATTATATGCTTTTTGCGCACATGACGCTTCGCCAGTCCCGTTTCACCAGTGGGATATATTAGTCTTCTGGCCTCGCTAATTTGATTGATTTCTACGTTTCTAAGACATGTGCCACTAGTAGTTGCGTTATATTAAGGTTTGCTTCATGATTTAAAAGCCGTGTTGTAGAAATGGGAGTCAGGACGAGTGTGATGTACCCATCTTCCAAGTATAGATGAAATGCCTGCATTAACATTGCGCAAATAATAGATTTTACCACCACTGAAACAACGAACTTTGTATAACGTTGATCAAAAATACGTGATAATCTCAACCGTAATAATAATAAAAAACGCAAATAAAACGAGTTGAAGAAACAGAAATGAAAGGTAGTATAAAAGTAAGGTATGAGTAAGGACATAATAACAATGCATACATATATATATATATATATATATATATATATATATATATATATATATATTCCCAAGAGGATAGAATCAAGGTAGAACTCAATGTCCAGGACAGAGTAAGAATATAATATAAAAGGCTCAAATACTAATATTCCATGGTTATAATTTCTTACATTCATCAGACCTACAAATTATATATATATATATATATTGATATAATTGAATATGCATACACCTGTGTTCCCCTCACTGGAATATGATTGGTTGATGTCAGTCATAAATACAGACGCTCGTGAAGGTACGACAGAGTGTAAGTGTATGACGACGCCCATTGGACTACGCCATGGGCTATCCTATTAGTCTACACCTATTACCTGCGACTACGACGAGTACCAGCAGATTACTGCTACCGTGTACTACTTGATTACAGTAACCAAAACCCACTTAGCTACTTCGATCAAATATATCCCTTTCCGGGACATATCATATATATATATATATATATATATATATATGTGTGTGTGTGTGTGTGTTTGTCTGTGTGTGTGTGAAAATATATAGAAAATAGGAAAGAACTGGTTAGGTAAATAATCAAAAGTTCTTTAGTATTTTTGTTATCATTTTTAAAAAATAGTGCTCGATACAAATGTAGAGCATAAATATAATTATTTATTTAAAAATATGATGCCAACACGCGTGTTGGAATCATATTTTTAAATAAATAATTATATATATATATATATATATATATATATATATATATATATATATATATATATATATATATATATATGGATGTGTGTGTATGTATGTATGTATAGACTAATAAACGGAGTCTGATTATGCCATAGTTAAAATTACTGTAATTATTACAGTTATTCAGTTACTATCACTGAGTGGCTTGCGGCTTCGATGATTACAATGGTCAAACGCGATTTTTAGTGCTAAGAAAGAAAACATGTTTTTTTAGCTACTTTGATGGTGTTGTTTCCGAAAATAACTTTAGATTCTCATGGTTAGCTACTATAGACAATCTAATCTCAGGATGTTCTGTAGTTGCGCTAAATGAATATAAAAGTCGTCACGATAGAGTGTGCGAATATTTACACTGGCCAATGCGCAAACACTTTGGAAAAAATGTTAACACTGGTATGAACATCACTCAGCACCAGTTACAGGAATAAAATAAAATTGGATTACACCATCTTTACAGAAATTAAGATTGTAGCAAATAGGCTGGACATTAATCTCAAAAACAGAAAAAAAAAGAAAAAAATTCCTAATAATTGATATGGCTTGCCCAGCATGCTGTAAAATAGCAACATTTTTTTTTTAAATATCGAAGTATAAAGACATGGAAATCGAAATAAAAAATGTCGATAGTACCAGTCATAGTAGGTCCGCTTGGAATACGAAAACAAGAAGACAAGGACACATCGAAAAAATCTTTGGATATCGAGCTTAAGAGAAATACAAAATATTGTTTTGATAAGTACAGACCACACACTTTGTACATGTAACGCTAGTGATATTATAAGAGTTATGAAATCATGAAATGTTGCCATAACAACAAACCACTACCTGCCTTAGGCCTCCCCATAAACTTGGTATTCAGTGTGCCTAAAGCAGAAATCGAAATAATAATAATAATAATAATAATAATAATAATAATAATAATGATAATAATAATAATAATAATAATAATGGAGTTTCAAATGGGCGCAGAAATACAAGTAAAGCACACTACACCGGCTGAAGCTGCAAAATACTTAAAAAAGAAAGCAAATACAAATGCGACCGACCAGATACAGAAACAATGGCAAGATAAACCGCTTCATGTCCAATACTCTGCCCGTACCAGACAAGATGACGTAGACAAAACCCGTACCCATCAGTGGCTACGTAGTGCAGGGTTGAAAGCTGAAACTGAAGGTTTTATCCTTGCTGCACAGACCAATGCTTGTTAACTAGAAATTATCAAGCACATATACTAAAATATTGTGTTAGTCCAAAATGCAGATTCTGTGATAAATATCCAGAAACGATTGATCATCTTGTATCAGGTTGCACGATATTGGCACCCACTGAGTATAAAATCCGACATGAAAGAGTGGGCCAATGTCTGCACTGGAATATCTGCAACTTCTACGGGAAGGAAACTGAAAGAAACTGGTATGAACACCACCCATACCCGGTTACGGAGATAGGACCTGTTACAATTCTATGGGACTACACAATACACACTAACAGAACAATCAAAGCCAACCGCCGAGATATTGTTATTAAAGACCACAAACAAAAAATAGTGCCTCCTTATTGATATGGCAGTCCCAGCAGACTCAATATATTATGTTGGTGCAAAAATAATGTCGTTTTTTACGTAATTTTTAACGTCAAAAACGACATTATTTTTGCACCAACCTAATATCTTTGAAGATATTAAAAAATCTGTCAAAATACAAGGACCTTGAAATCGAAATCTCAAAAATGTGGTACGTGGGAACATCAACAATCCCTGTTGTAGTTAAAGCCTTAGGATTGGTTTGAATAGATTCAAGTAGACTAATTGAAGGGATTCCTGGAAGTCCATTCCTCAAAGAGATACAAAAAAATGTTTTGACAAGTACAACCCACACTTTACGAAGGGTCTTATCTATGTATTTTTTTTTTCAGTGAAAAGTGTCATGATGCCATTTCTAACCTTAGGTCCCTTGGCGGGAACCGGAAAGAAATGTGTCAACGCCAGAACACAAAGGTAATAATAATAATAATAATAATAATAATAATAATAATAATAATAATAATAATAATTTTTAGTGTTCGGAATTTGAGAAATGGCCCCAAATGTACAATCTTTTTATTGTTTATTTTCCGATATTTAATGAATTCCTTGTTGTCTCTTCTGCTAACTAATATGGGTGATGGGATGACCTAGACTTTAAAAATTACTATCACTCACATTGGCGTCGGATACTTGAACATTTCCCGGATGGCATTCTGTGTCCGCCTTTCAACATGTAAGCTATACCAAATCTTATGCAATTTGAAATTATATTTTTTTTTCTTTAATTTATTTTAAGTCTCTTTGCCCTTATGTAACTTTAAATCTCGTTTTATTTGTTTTTTACTTTATTTTTTATCTATATTTTAACTCTCCTTTTCGACACTTTTAGCGGAAACCTTTGTCGATTTGTATATATGTATGTGTGTTTATGCATACATACATACATATATATATATATGGGGGGGTACCTCGAGCCGGTGTAATGTTTAGCAAGCTTGGCTCGCTAAAAACAATTGCGACTGAGTAGTGAGTTGGTTTCTCACTGGGCGCCCTCTAATTTCGGCCTTGTGCCACATCTAATCTACGCTTGGAAAATTAATATTGGGCACCTCGAGGTGGTGTAATGGTTAGCAAGCTTGTCTCGCTAGAACAATTACAAATGAGTAGTGAGTTCGATTCTCACTGTGTGCCTCTTACTTTCGGCCTTGTGCCTATCCAAGCTACGCTTGGAAAATCACTTATATATATATATATATATATATATATATATATATATATATATATATATATGTGTGTGTGCGTGCGCATGGGTAAGGATAGTATTGGCTGATTTTTTTCACTCTCATTCCACCGTTCGCATATGGCTACAGGAAGATTAATCCGACCATGATCTGCTTTTAGACAGACATTTTTTTTTGTTTGAGAATTTTAATTTTAGGGGCTAGGAGGTTGAGAAATGATTCAAAATGTAAAATATATTTTCTTTTTTCCTTTACTTTATTAACGAATTCCTTGATGACAGTTCTGTGTCTGCCTTTCAACATATAAGCTAGGCTAAATTTTATATAATTACAAATTACATTTTTCCTTTCTTTAATTCTAAGTCTCTTTGAATTTATTTGTCTTTATTTAAATTTAATGTAATTTTTTTTTTTTTAAACGATTATGTCCATCTCTAACATTTCATCTGGTAGGCGTCATTGTGACTTATACAAGTTAAAACATATTACAATCAATACAATGTCCATATCCTTATGCTACCGACCTGAATACGATACTAGAGGATAAAACCATGGATATCTGAATATAACCCCACCGATGCATCGTGAGCAGGACGAGTTCCTTATTCTTGATCGACAGTCGTCCAAGAGATGGTACCTTGAACAAAATGACCTCTCTGCGGTCAAGGATAAAACAAAAAATGACAAATCACAGTGAACAGGAACAATTACTCATAATGGACCGGCCGTAATCCGGGTCATGAAAGGCTGCATATCTCCAAGAGAAACCAGTCTGAGGCAGAAAACAAATAAACAAAAAAACACTTTCAACAACGAGGAGACACTAGGTCACCAAACCCGGACTATTCCCAACCTTGGATCAAGTGACTCAATGCCAAATCAATTAAAAAAAGAAAGCGAACAAAATAGTCAAAGGAGAGGTATCAACAAGTCATGACTTCCCTTTTCATCACACTCGAAAATCCACTAAAAGAACATTATGGGTCAGACATATGAAATCTGGATAATTATAGTAGGAAGTGGAACGAAACATCATCCCCACCCAAACATGCTTGCCAATGTCCACAGGAACTTCTGAGAAACGAAAGTTTCTCAAATGCTGAAATAGATAATATAAAAGTAGATACAAATTAGAATACAATAACCTATCATACAAACAATAAAGAGATGAGAGTAAAGAGAAAAATATGATAGTGGAAGAGGTGAAAAATTAAATAAATAAATAAAATACGAAATAATAATCTTAGGAAATAAAACCAAAGGATCTACATTTAGCATGAGCTACAGTTGTACAGATTATGTCAGTGAACATAACTCTAAATACTTTAGGGTAGGATTCCCTAAAAAGAACAGAGGTGAAATCACCGAAAGGAAAAACCACATCATCCAAGTACTCAGCAGAGTAACTCTCTCGCAAATGATAAATAGTGACCAGCTCTCATAAATTCATATGACAAAGTTCAATCAGCACATTGTGCAAATATACAACGCTGCACTGGAAACATTGTTAAGGGGAAAACATTGGGAAACATCACAAAAGTAAATACTGTCATATACGCAGCAGGTTTAGAAGCTACTGAGAAGGTTGGGGTCAAATTAACGAGAAAAAATATCAAAATAAGACAAAAAAGAGCCAGCTTGGGAGACAAAATTGATGCGAGAAATAAAGGAAGTTGATATGACAAGGAACCCAAATATCTTAACACGAAAATGCAGGAAGAGCATGTAGAGTTATAAAATTAAATGAATAAATGCTATTCGAGCAATCAAAGAAATGCTAAAACAGAAACTGTATTTAACCCTAGAATACTAACTATCAATTAATGTTACACCACTGCTAAACATGGTTATATCATACCCGGTTTTGAAAATATCAAAAAAATATCAAATATAAATCTTTATTTGAAATATTTTACATGCCGACACGTCTAACTTTGTACTTTGGGTTAACATTCATAGGAACCGGAAAACATTATTTAGGTAAGAAAATCAGGTACTGAAAATTGTAATTAAAAATAGGAAATTAGCGCTAGGTATATTATAACCATGGTTATGTTTAAAGGCACGGAGAACAAGACAATACGAAAGGCTTTGTCGGTTATATCGCCAAAATAACATATTCCAAACGGATCTTAAGAAATTTTAAAGGGAAATTGGAAAATCAGTTATACATGTCAAAATGCCACCAACTATTGACAAAGTATAAAAATGTTTGGAGAGTATTTTGAGTAAGTCAAAGGAATATAACACAAATGCAGAATGAATACAACGATAAGAAGAACAAATGATGGATAAACCTCTACGAGAATGGGAAATATAACGATGTACAATGTAAGGCAAGCTCTAAAGACATCCTCAACATGGAAATATCCAAGTAAAGACAAGATACACAATTTATGAATTTATCGTAATGAAGTCCCAGTATCGATCTCTATAATATTTTCTGCCAAAAATGGGTGAAACAGCGAATCCAACAAATTATAGACCAATGACATGTCTGTCCACCGCGTATAAATTGATTCTGTTTGTCCTGAGGAATCATAGTTACTGTTTTCTTGAAGCAGACATCATTCTTCCACTGGAACAGATGGGATATCGGAGAGGTCCATGTGGTTTCAAAGATTAACTACTGACAAGCAAAGCGGTAGAAATCTCAACAAACATTATCTATGTATACATTATCTATGTATACATTATTTATGTATACATTATCGTAAAACATTTGATAGTGTGCCATATTCTTGATCTTTAAGATTTGCGGAATGTACAAATTATCTTTGGTTGTATTAAATTTCCTTAAATACAACATGGGGATATGGAAAACGGTATGATACTTAAATCACACAAAAGGCACTGCCATCTCCAAATATCTGAATATCCGACGAGGAATCTTTCAAGGAGACTCCCTGTCATCCCTTCCATTTTCTCTGTCTTTTACACCCCCCTTACAAATGGCATAAGCAATAAGAGCTATCGATGCAAAGTAAACAAGAATGCATCTACTCTATATAGATGATTTCAAACTCTTTGTAAAAGACGACAATGAGTTGAAGGGTTTCCTTAATAGTGTAAAATGATTCTGGAAAATTGAAGGAAAAGAGATAGAATGCACAGCATAGATAGATTCCCTTAACGCCTTTGTTAATGTGCCACACTTTTGCATCCTTAAGGCTTTGGAAATGTAAAATGTCCCATCTGCCATAGCAAAATTCCATCAACACAGCATGGAAATGCGGATAACCACACCCAACTGGCTGAATATCCGACCAATAATCATTTAATGTGACACTCCGTCACCCCTGTTGTTTTTCCTATCTTTAATTCCCCTTACGCATGAACTAAACGACAATTGCTACGGTTTCAAACTAAACAAGAAAGTATTCAACCATCTACTCTGAATGGATGATCTCGAATTCTTTGCCAAAGACAACAATGAGTTGAATGGTCTCCTCGATAGTGTAAAATGTTTCAGTGACAGCATAGGTCTGGATTTTGTATTAGATAAATGTGCAAAAGTAACATTCAACAAAGGGAGAATGACAGAAACATACTCATTAGATATAGATTTTATCACAAGTATTAGGGAACTGGAACAAGAAGAATCCTATAGTTACCTAAGAATTAGCGAACGATATTGAATACAGCATAGGCAAATGAAGGAGAAGATAAGAAAGGTCTACTACAGGCGTCTGCGTCTGGTACTGAATACCGAGCTGAATTTTTAAAAAAAGAGAAAGAATACAAGACATAAAAACCTTGGCTGTTAATGTGATGCAATTCAGTTTCAACATTATCAACTGGACCATAGCTGACATTAAGCGATGTTGATTGTCTCTATATATCCAGATCCGAAGGATTTAGAGGATTAGTTCAAGTAGGTCTTAAAAAACTACAACAACTTGCCTTCAGAGATACCTGGAAACTACTGAAGCCTGGATGGAGTTTGAAATCAAAATATGAAAAATATGATTAGATGAAGACATCAACAATCCAGTTGTAATTAGAGCCCTCGGAGTGGTTGGAATATATTCTAATAGACACATTTTAGGGATTCGTGGTAGCCCATGGCTTAAAGAAATATAAAAATATATTCTCATAAGTAGGACCTACACCTTACGAAGGGCTTTAGCTATGTAAAATATGTTTGATTTTTTTTTCAAAATTGGTCTGTGAAAAATCTCATGTTGTCTTTTCTGACCCGAGTTCTCTGTGGCCACGACCCGCAAAGAATTGAGTAAACACCAAAAATCATAGGAAATAATAATAATAATAATAATAATAATAATAATAATAATAATAATAATAATAAGTAGAAGAAGAAGAAGAAGAAGAAAAAGAACAACAACAACAATCAAAACTAACCGTCCAGACATTGTTATTAGAGGGCACAAACAAAATAGTTGTCTCCTTATTGATATGGCAGTCCCTGCAGACTACAATGTATTTTAGAAGATCTTCAAAAAGCTATCAAAATACAAGGACCTTGAAATCAAAATCTCAAAAATCTGGCACATGGGAACATCAACAATCACAACAATTGTAGTTGGATCCTTCGGATTGTTTGGAAAAGATTCCAGTAGATTCATTGAAGGGATTCCTGGAAGCCCATGCCATAAAGAAATATAAAAAAAAATTGTTCTCACGAGTACAGCCCACACCTTACGAAAGGCTTTGTCTATGTAAAAAAAAAAAAATTGTTTCTTTTTTTGTCCGTGGAAAATGTCATGATTCCATAACCCGGAAAGAAATATATACACACTAGAAATCAAAGGAAATAAAATAATAATAATAATAATAATAATAATAATAATAAAAATCTGCAACTTCTACGGGAAGGAAACTGAAAGAAACTGGTACCAACACCACCCAGACCCAGTTACGGAGATAGGACCTGTTACAATTCTATGGGACTACACAATTCACACTGACAGAACAATCAAGGCCAACCGACCAGATATTGTTATTAAAGAACACAAACAAAAACGGTGCCTCCTTATTGATATGGCAGTTCCTGCTGACTGCAATGTATCTTTGAAGATATTCAAAAAGCTGTCAAAATACAAGGACCTTGAAATAGAGGTCTCGAAAATGTGGCATATGGGAACATCAACAATCCCTGTTGTAGTTGGAGCCCTAGGACTGGTTGGAAAAGATTGCAGTAGACTAATTGCAGGGATTCCTGGAAGCCCATGCCTCAAGGAGATACAAAAAATTGTTCTGACAAGTACAGCCCACACTTTACGAAGGGCTCTATCTATGTAATTTTTTTTTTTTTTTTTTTTTTTTTGTCAGTGAAAAGTGTCATGATGCCATTTCTAACCTTAGGTCCCTGGGTGGGACCCGGAAAGAAATGTGTAAACGCCAGAAAGCAAAGAAAATAAAAATAATAATAATAATAATAATAATAATAATAATAATAATAATAATAATAATAAGCGCTACCTGCCTTAGGTTTTCCCGCAGACTTGGGAGGTTGTGTGACTATAGCAGTAATCAAAATATAATAATAATAATAATAATAATAATAATAATAATAATAATAATAATAATTATAATTACTGCCATTATTATTATTATTATTATTATTATTATTATTATTGATGTTATTGTGAGATGTAAATTAACTTTATTACAGAATTCATGCTTGTTAGCAAAAAGGACACTAGATAATATGAGTTGCAACTCGTAGGCGTAATATGTGTGCCTTCTAATGTAATACAATAGAACATTTGATATGAATTTGAAATAAAAAATCCAGAAATGTAGCTCTAGATATCACGTATTGATTATTAAATGAGAACATTTAGTTTTCTTTTAATGATTATCTTATATTTATAGCAAGATAAATAACAAAGAATAGAAAATATAAGAAGGAAAGAAAAAAGAAAAAGACTGAACAAAAGAAAAAGAAGAAAAAGAAGTAAAAGAAATATAGACATGAGATGAAAGAAAGAAAGAAAGAAAGAAAGAAAGAAAGACAGAAAGAAAGAAAAGGAAAAACAGCCAAAGGGAAGAAGAAACAAAATAATAAAAAGTGAAAAAAAAAAAAAATACGCTATGCAGGTACAGGAACGAAACAAAGAAAAAAAAAAAAAGAAAAACAAAGAAACATATTTATTAAAGAACATTTTCAATGGCGAACTACTTAATTCAAGCATTGGTAACCTTTTTTCAAGTGGTGGGCCGAAGGATCTCTGGCCCATCAGCAGGTGGGCCGCAAAACTAAAAAGATACGCGTTACTTTTTCGTAGTAGGTACCTATGTTATTGTCACTACAGCATATACCTTAACCATGGGGATTATTTTTCTTTGGAGAAAAGATTTTTTCTAGAATTTGAGCTTGTGAATTTTGAAAACGTTAATTTGCTGCATGTGATCTTTGAAAATGTTACTTTCGCCGAAAGTTTACAAAATTGAAGAAACATTGTTCTTAATCCCTTTTTTCACGCATGAAGTTATGTATAAGAACGTTTCAGTGGAAAATTCAAAACGAAAGGAAACAACATTTTAAGAAACTTTTTTCTTATGGAAATATGTGTGATATTCAGAAATAATTTACGATCCATTTGCCCATGTGGGACTAACTTGTTTCCATAAAGAAAACGTTCTCCATTTATTGAAAATATATTGATTATTGAAATCGTTTTTTTTTTTTTTCTTATTGTCCAGTGAAATGTATAAATCATTTTATTACGTGATTTTTAAGGGATTTTTAATCATCGAAATTTAATTTCCAGAAAAGTTGTTCTGAAAAGTATTTTATAAATTTCAACCAATAGTAACACGAATTGTTTGCTCAATGTATGTATACATTCCACTTCAAGGATAGTCGTTCAGAGCTTAGAGCCTCGTTGTGAGTGTAAACGAACTTTTTTTATAACTAAGTTCACTCTTAACAAGGCCCCGGGAGTTACAATTAGGGTGTCCATTTTGTGTATAGGAGTGGAAAATACTGATTAATCCTGACCTTGATCAATTTATAGATTGTAGTGATCGGGGAAACATCCTGTTGGGTGTCGGATACTCAGGGTATTATTTCGCGGGACAAAAGCTACACGAGTGGAACTTACTTCTTAACGATTGAATACAGAGAGAATGTTGCTGGATTGCTAGTATGTAAGTGACAATGCGTGTTCTTGCTGTGAAGGTTTGCCTCGGCGGGTCCAGAGAATGTAGTTTGTCAGAGCCTCTTCTGTGGTAGTAGTTGTAGAGCAGTGTGAAACGTGCTATATCGCGCCTGTGGGAGAGAAGTTAAAGGGTGGGAAAATTTGTCACACACAAGTGCTTGGAGACGCTTTTGATCACTGTCAAAGCTGGTGAGTGATGTCTGGGCAGCACCCACCCAAATATGACGACGGTACTCCATTTTTAGCTTGATCTTGCTCTTGTAATTGATTATGTTTTAATGTGATATGTAAAATTGATTTGAAATGCACACTAAATAATAAGAGTTTTGAAAAAACATATAGGAGATGAGAGTAATTAAAATTACAAATCCGCTCACAGTCATAGAACTTTAATGTATTGATGGGAATTGCCTGTTTGCATTTTGGTAATGTGGGAAGTTAACAGTTTACTAATTAACTACTTCAATAATTAAATGCGTAAGTTGTCTTTCGGGAACATTTTATAGTACATGAAATAAAGGTGTTGAAAAATATTGCATACCCAAATTAACAGAGAGCGATTGAATTACAACGCAATGGTAACATTTATGAAAACAAAATTAACAAAAAGTTCAAAACAAGAGTTACTTTTCTTAGACATAAATTGTATATAAAAAAAAATGTTCTTTAATATGTTATAGTGGGAACTTATTATGTTAGTGTGTTTTAGTGAGAAGAAATTCGCAGCCCTCTTAGCTTCAGTGTGGAAAGTTCATGTTAGGAGTTCGAAAGGGAAAAACTCGGAAAAAGAGTTATACTTTACGGTTCACGTGTCACTATATTCAGGATCTGCTGCTTTAGGCGGTTTATTTAGAGCTACTACTGCTACCATGTTTAATATCACTACAGTAGCTTGATTATACCCTTATTTTGCTTCTACTTATTTCTGCTCTGGGAAGTGTTCAGGTTTTGTCGTCTGCTTATTTGATAAGCTCTACGATTTTCGAGTGCATATATTTCAGGTGTAATAATAAATCGTCCTAATAATTTCCATGACTAATTCGTTGGAAGGCATTTTTAAACATTGATATACGAAAACAATTGTATGATAATGTTAAAATAAAATGCTGAGAATTTCAATAAATGAATATTCCATCATTAATAATAAAAAGAAATAAGGAAAGAAGTACACTTGGATATATTTAAACAAAATGTTATATAATGTCATCAATGGAGAGCAAATTTCAAACCATATTCATCACAGACATCTCTTGGAGATTTCGGCACTACCTCAGCAGAATAAAACCATATTTTTCAATTCCATCATTGTCATTGTATTTTATGTTTTTTTTAGCTTCTCCTTCTCTTCCTAATAACTGAATATTAATTGACTGTATCAAGAAAATTGTTCGAAAATAATTTTTTCGAAAACAACTATAGGAAATACATTGATTCGATTTGTAAATTATTTGAATGAAAATTAATCCAAAGGACAATTATAGTAAATGTTAATTATTCGAAATACCTATGTTTGAAATACTTATGTGGTCTTGCGTTGAGAGAGTCTATTCTGATTTAACTAGAATTAATAACGCCCTTGAAGTATGGCATAAGACTTTTTTGCAGCATGTGTCATCCCACTATCCCATAATATGAAAAATCTTAGATGCTCTTAAAAGAGAAGAGGACTTGCAAGAAATTCATATTTTAAAAGTAAGAGCAGGTTGCCAAAATATCATGAGCGCCAAGAGATACCGCTACGTAAATGGAAAACTTTAAAAAATAGTGGCATCCTTTAACATGTACTCTTTAGTATCTGTCTATATTTCTGAGATGAGGTATTATGTACATTATTTAAGTTATTCGGACTATTGTTCTCATCTTTGTCGCCATATTTATTACAACGTTTCGGCCGTTGTAGTGTCCGGCCTTCTTCAGGTTGTTGGAATGTCGAACTTAACACTTTATTTCGCTCACTGGGGTAGACTGTTCTATTTCAATGTGTCATGTGACAGTTATTAGTTATCTCCTGTTAATTTCCCTCTGAAAGTTCTCCACTGCCTTAATCGGGTATTGAACTCACACTCTTTTGGTCCAGTCACTGGATCTAACCAACGCCTTTATCCACTGTGCCATGTGTCCTCAAGGACAGATGACATAGTGGATAAAGGACACAGGACACAGTGGATAAAGGCGTTGGTTAGATCCAGTGACAGAACCCAAAGAGTGTGAGTTCAATACCCGGTTAAGGCAGTAGAGAACTTTCAGTGGGGAATTAACAGGAGATAACTGATAACTGACATCCATTAGACATGGCACGTGGAACTAGAACAGTCTATCCCAGTCAGCGAAATAAAGGGTTAGTTCGACATTCCAAACACCTGAAGAGGGCCGGATCGTACAACGGCCGAAACGTTGTAATAAATATGGCGACAACGATGAGGATAATAGTCCGAATAATGTAATAATACAATTATTAATTGATATATAATGTAAATAATTATTAATTATTAATATATAATGTAAATAATGTATTCTTTTGTAGTTAACTATTGCTGTGTAGTATCAAATAACTTAAGTTTATAGGGAATTATTCTCACTAAATTGTTTCATTAATGATATTTATATTTCAAATTATTATCATTTTCTCCTTTAATTTTTACATTTTTTTTTACAATAAAGAATTTTGCATTTCGTATAATTATCACGTAGTCTCCTTGCCCTTTTGATTAATTCTTCATTCAAACAATTTAGACTTCAAATAAATGTTTTTCGTATAATTGCTTTTGAATAAATATTTTCGAGCAATGTTCACATAATTTGATTGACTGATTAATTTCCTACGACTTATCAACCATTTGTAGGTTACAAAAAGGAAGAAAATATTGTTAAATTGTAAGAATTTTTTTTTTTATAATGTTTTAGAAAAACACGTCTTAATTATGGTTTATTTAATCCATAGGAGGGCGGCGAGAAGAATCGATTCATACCTTTCTTAACGTTATGTCTGCATAGCTGGAATATAACGAACTCGACTGGAAATAAAATTCAACTCTCCGATTAACAATTCCGTGCCTGCATTTATTAAACCATCCAGAGTAACAGTACCTGGTATTGCCTAGCGGTCAGCCATCCAGTTACTGGCCGGGCTCGATGTTGTTTAATTCCAGTTATCGTGCGGGAACCGATATTTCAACGGAATGTGGCCATAAGTCACTTTTCCCAATAAGTGTTTCATTTATTCCATCATATATTTGTTTTATCTTAATATTTATATCTTGAGTTAAATTTAATTATTAAGGGCCATCATACGTCACAATAAAAAAAAATAATAATAATCATAATATATCAATAATTATAACGAAAATAATAATAATAATAGCATATATTGTGTTTGTGTGTGTGCAATTTATTTTAGAATACAGTGTGTCTGAGAAAGAATAAAATAAAATTAAAAATTACACGAATAAAAACTATTCTTCACCAACGCGTTTCGTCCTCTGAGCGACACTTGCCTGGTTAAAATCACTCCGAGGACGGAACGCGTTGGTAAAGAATAGTTTTCCTTCTTGTCATTTTATTTTTCTCGCCGATTTAGACGGATGTAAGTTGAAATTTTATTTCCATAATTATAATTTATAATTATATTTTAAATACGAGTATATGGAAAGAAAAAGACGTCAGGTCAAATGGATGACAGTAGTATACAAAATGTGGAAGATTAAATAGCATACGCAAGCTCCAAATGCACAGCTGAACGCATATTAATACATATCGTCCTGGCATTAGTTTAAACTGACACTTTCGTTTATTGTTCAAATATTCTGGACATTTTGCTTTAAGATTTTATTGTCATGATATCAAATTAAAACTTGAAAATCTTCCAAAATATTTCAGTGAAAATTTCATATTCCACTCTTATACTTTATAATTAGATTCTAGATATACGGAAAATAGGTGTCAGTTGAAAATTAAAATATTGATACTGCTGCTATAGTCAGGAATTTATAAAAAAAAAATAAAAGAGTTCACCTTTAAAGAATTTCAAATTTGTTTTATTGATATTCTAGGTCTATTTTCTGTAACAAAAAAAAAAAAAAAAAAGAAAAACAGAAACTTTATAGTTTCGGGTGATAATTTTATATTTCAAAACTTTTCTTTATTCACTGGAAAAGGTGAACCACACTGGGACTTGGCTTTTAAAAAGCTTAATGTTATTTAATAAACACAATGATATTGGGAGAAACACAATGATAAAATACAATGATATTGGGAAAATAATGCATGCAACTATTTTTTTGAAATAATTATTCAAAAATTATTACACGGTTGTTGATTGGATTATAACCTTGTGGATTATTATTACCTTGCGTTGCGACGAATTTTAATTATTTCTGTTTTACATTTTCATTATTCTTGCATTAACTACACTGAAAATATAAAAAAAATGATTGAAAGATAAATAAATGCATATCTCATATTATTTTCGAAATAATTTTTCTTCAGGTTATGTAGAAGAATTAACCATTTTATTACAAGAAAATCTTGTTCACATAGATTTACATCATAATCGGAATTGCAGTGTAGTGTTTAAGTAATTGATTTTAAATTTCACTAAAATAATTATAAAATGATCTATTTTACAGATGAAGATGATGTCAATGAGGATTTCAAAATATTACTTAAGAATACATTATATAAATAAAAAAATAATTATTTTTATGAAACTCTTAGTACATACAAAACAAATGATTTGAAATTGACTAAAAATGTAAATTACCTTTGATGATTTCTCTATAGTAAATAACTTTGAAATGTAATTTTCTTGTGTATAAAAAGTGTTTTTAGCTACTATAGTAGGATATATGCCGAACCATTTGTTACCTACCGTAAATGACGATGCACTATAGATAAAAACCCATTTACAGCTTACAGCAATTAATTCTTTAAACTATATAGAGTTTATTTTAACCTAAAGAGTGGGGTAATTATTTAATTTGTGTTGACAATGGAGGTATTTATATAGAAAATGAATAGTAGATATCATACTATAGCAGAAAATAAGGGCTAAATATCATACCATAGTAGAAAATGTACAGTAGATATCATACTATAGTAAGGAATAGACAGTAAATATCATACTATTGCAGAAAATGAGCGGTCAGTATCATAACGGAGAAGAAAACAGATATTAGATATCCATACTATAGTAGCAAATATATATATTTTTTTTTTCAAATAAAATAATTTGCTTCTTAAATTTTATCATAGTGAAAATTCTTCTCTATAACTATCATAATAATCATTATTTACAGAATCTATTGTTTTGTTATTGTTATACAACATTTTGGCTGTTGTGTCTCCGGTCTTCCTCCGGTGTATATCGATCTTGTTAACTTACAGGGAATGATGAACTGAACCCCTTGTTTCATGTACGGGTTTAGACTGCCCTTGTTCTTCTGCTCCTGTCTCGGGATATCTTGTCTAGTTCTTATTTTTATTTTGTTCAGTACAATAGCCTAGTGGTTCAAAGCGTTTGCGAGTTTGCTGACATAGGGACAGTAGATTCAAATCTTGGGTCGAGCAGTATGTAATTGCACTTAGTGAATATGAGCGAGCAATAACTGTGCAGAACTAAATAAAAAATAACACCGAGATATAAGCAGTGGAAGGAGAACAGAATTCTTTACGCAGATCGGTGTACACCTGTGGAAGGCCGAAGGCCATAACTGCCGAAGGTTTATGGTAACAACAACAAAGAAGAGGACAATATTCCGAATATAAATACTGTAAATCTCTATCTATAAAAGGCAGGATGTGTGTGTGTGTGTGTGTGTGTGTGTGTGTGTGTGTGTGTGTGTAACGAATGCTCGGCCGCAATTTTCGACGGATTTGCACTAAAATTTACATACACATGCTCCAAGTTAGCGGAAAGATCAAGACTGACGTTGCATTTCCCAACTCCCATCAATAGTGGAAATAATCGATTTTTCTTGCTTCTACGGCAGTTTTCATGTAGTTTGCGGCCATTTTCTACTGACCAGAGTGAGAGCCTATAGCTGACTGCCACGAATAGGCAGGAAGATTCTATTGGCCAGCATGAGAGCCAACAGCTGACTGACACGAATGTTAACTAGCATGCTAGCATACAAAAAAAAATCGATAGCTGCATTGGTTACAAGTGGGAAAAATTTAAATCTGCATGGCACTTTACTTCAATTGACTCATTCGCTTGCTTAAACTCAACGTTGATTCTGATTCCGCAGAACTGGGTTCGGTGTGAAAAAGTATTTGTTGTTAACATTCTTTTTTCATTCGGTTTTTCCAGTTATAAGTCCTTTTTTTTTAAAGCTGGTCGTTTTGTGTGCATTTTGTTTAGTTCTTTTTTCGTAACAGATTTAATGTTTAGTATAGAGTTTAGAAAAAATTCACAGTGTGAAATAGGCAAGAAGTAAGGCATGTAGCAACATCAGCACAGCAAAGGGCACTCCTTTAAAGGCAAGGAAGGGCAAAAATAATTTAAGTCACGTAATAACGATTGCTCTATGAGTCGTACCATTTTTGCATTAAGCACGGGCAACGCCGGACCATGCTGCTATTAATAACTAATTCTAGAAATTCAGATAGAAAGCATTTTACAAAATATTATGTTGGTGCAAAAATAATGACGTAACAATGTCGTTTTTGACGTATTTTCTAACGTCAAAAACGACATTATTTTTGCACCAACCAAATATTTGATTAAATTCGGTTATCAAATAGTAAATGCATTTGAGATTTTATCGGGATTTCTGCGAGTCATTCTTCGTTCTGATATTTAGATGTGGACTATTGTCCTCGTCATTGTTGTTACTCTTCCAACGTTTTAAACGGATGGCAAACGGAGTGTAGGAGTAACTTTGCCAAAATCAGCACCGGTAGACAGATGTAGATTGCTACGATCGCCCACATTCTGAAAGGACACGGTACACAGAAGAAGTAATAGACGGAGGACAAATGTTATCAATTGCAAGCATTTCACAAAAGTTTGCAGACATTTTACTCATCCTTGGTAAGTCGTATATTCGTCTTGTTCTCACAAAATAATGCTAGACAACACCGATGGCTCGAGTTACTCAAGAAAAGAGTTTACATTAAATACAGCAGTTTGATTATCATCTCCATTCTGACAACGATGCTCAATCTGGCTATTGTATTTTTTTTTGTGGGGGGCGGCTATGAAGACAGGTTCTTTCTTTACTTTGTGCCACATTTTTTTATTATTTCATTTTCTCTGCACATTCGCAAAACCATCTTTTGTTTTTGATCCTTTATTATTCGATTCTTGTATTATTTCCTATTTTTTGTAACTTTTATTATTATTTTGTCGTTTATTTATTCTTTAGTTCCTTTCCCCATCCTTCTACAATGCCATTTTCTTTCTTATATATTTTATGTCTCCTTTTGTATACTTTTGTTCATTATTTCTTTACATTTTCTCGTCTTTCCATACCATTATTCTTATATTCGTTTATTCTTTTAAGTTCAATTCTATAGGTTCTCGTTTATCTACGTATGTTTTTCTTTTTAATCATACGTTCTTCAATTTCTTTATTTTCTTCATCGTCCCATCGTTTATTCTTCTCTTTTTTTCATTCTTTTGTTTTTTTTCATCCTTCCTTTTATACATGTATTCTTTTATTCATCAATTCTCTTACACTTCTATTCGTTTATACAACCGCTCTTTTTTTAACATCCATTCTTTTATTCATATGTTCTCATATACTTATATTCTTTTATTCATATATTCTATTATACTTACATTTTTTTTTTATTCACCCGTTCATTGCATTCTTTTTGTAATATAGTAACAACTCTAGAATCTTATGAATCGTTATTTGACTAATTCAGATTTCGCACTGAAAAAGATTATTTCATTATAGCGGATGATTATTCATTCTTTATTTTATTCTTACGTGTTTTTTTTTAACCGTTCGTGTTTTGTTTTTTTTGTTCTTCCAATCGTTTATTCCTTCTTTTTGTATTCTCCAGGTATTTTGTTATTACATTCCTACATTCTGCAGTGTTAGTTTATTTTCTGTTTTTTGTGTTTGTCCCGATTTATCATTATCCGACTTGAACATTTCTGATCTGTTATATTTCTTCTTCTTTTATTCTCTCTCTCATTCTTCTATTATGCCATTCATTTGGTTTCTCGTTCAAGCGATCTTCCTTTATATTTTTGAGCCCTCCATCGCCATCCTGTTCATTTAAGCTCTCGTTATTTTATACTTTCATTCTGTGATTGTACAATTTTGACACTTATTTTTTCCTTTGATTCAACCATTGTTTTTTCATCATTTTCTAAAATTAGAAATTTGTTAACATTTTATCCTTTTATTATTCCATTGTTACAGGACTTCTATCTTTCTCACCGTTCATCTATTCTTTCATTCTTCTATTCTTTCATTCTTCTATTCTTCCATTCATAATTTATTCCACTTTTTCTGGCCTTCAGTTTTTTTTTTTTTTTTTTTGGTTCGCTCCATTCATTCATTCCTCCGTTCTTTTATTATTCCATTGTTCCCCGCCTTCTATCTTTCCTACATTCTTCAATTCTTCTTTTCTTCCAATTTTCAATTATTCCACTCTTTCTGTCCTTTTGTTGTTTTTTGTTTATTTTTGTTGTTCTTTTTTGGCTCCGTTCCTTTATTTTTTCATTCATTTATTCTCTCATTCTTTTATTATTCCATTGTTTCAATCCATCTATCTTTCGATCCGTTCGTTTTTTCTTCTATTCCTCCATTCTTCAATTCTTCCATTATTTCTATCCTTCTGTTTTTGTCTCCTTCTTTTTCTATACGCCGTATCTCTTCATGACGAAGATATTTACGTTTTCCACAGCTTCCGATTCCTTGTAGGTTTTTATGTAGTTGTACAAACATCCATTTCCATAAGTTCATTGGATGGATTACTCGACGCTTTACATCATCCCTTATAGCTTCAAATGTTCTGTGAGTCTCAAGTTTCCTAAACCCTATTGCTTCATCACTTATCCTAGAATTTTCAACAGTCCATGTTTCTATCCGCAAACTTCTGGAGAATCACCTTCTTTGCCCCAAGTAGCAAGTATTAGTTTGGTGAAAATATAATGACGTAACAATGTCGTTTTTTGACGTTAAAAACACGTCAAAAAACGACATTATTACGTCATTATTTTTGCACCAAACTAATAGATTGCCAGCATTCACTGACATATAGGAGGACTGACATTACATCCAGCACTCTTGTCTTTGTTTATGATTAATTTTTCTTGTTTCTTAATACTCTACTTAGCTTTTAGAAGGCAACTTTCTAATGCGGTTTCGGATATTTTGATGTTACCGATTTCCGTCCTCTCTTAAAAAAACCGCCAAAATATTTAAATATTCGTACTTACTTGATTTTGGCATCACCAATTCAGTTATGTGCTATGCGTGATACATGCGTAGAAGATCATGTATGTTTCGATAAATGACTGACGAAGCAGATTTTTTTTCCCGTAGTAGGTTGGTATTTCTCTCTGCGGTAGACATCCAATGACATAGAACCGGTTTGTCCTGTTATTTACCCGTAGCTGGGGTGATAAGAGGATTCATACCTTTCCCAAGAGTATTAGCACGTAAGTGAATGTAATGAATTCGACTAGAAATCGAACACGGCTCTTCAGCTCCTCGGGCTGAGCCATTACGCCACTGTAGTTTGCATTATAGGTTGTTTCTCTTGCTGTCAATCATTCATTCTCTCTTACGACAAGACTGTCTTTTTTTGCCTCCACCCGTGGTGCATGCTGTTTCCTTTCACCAATAATAAACCTAGTATGTACTTCTAGTTCTCACAGGATCTCAGAATGTTACTGATTAGAATTCTTCTGTGCCTTGTCCCTTGCGAACGTTTTCGAGGAAGGTTTTCCAGTAGTTCTTATTCTTCGTTCCTCTTAATAAATATCTTATTTTTTATCTCTCGTGAAGCATCCGGCATCTTTTTACACAAGCACGTTATGTAGGTTATGTTCTGTTTCCTCTTCTTTTCAGTCTGACTTATGAGTATCACATTTTCCAAGGCCGCTTGCCACATTAGCAATTTCAACTAGCTCTTTCTGGCGTTACCCATTACGAACACAACTAGGAACGTTGTAAATGTAGCACCAAATATATTCGTACTATTCCGAATAGTAAAATAAAATATATTTTCTGCAAGACGTTTTAGAAAAGAAAAAAAAAATCTACTATTTCTTTATCCATATACAAGTGCGGATATGTTTAAATATCTGAGTAAACGGGCTCCAGGTTCAACAATAAAGTATTAATTATATATATATATATATATATATATATATATATATATATATATATATATATATATATTATGAACGAGGGACATTATTCACCAGCTAAATACACATCAATGTATATGTAAGTTGTATACATATTTAATTGTCTTGCTAGCAGCTGCGATTGGAGGTTTATGCAATCAACTACAATACGGCGAATAATCCTTGCTTTCTTAATGTGTAAACGTGTCCTGATCAGCTCAGTTAAAAAATACAGGATAGTATGTAATGGCGACATTATATCTGCAAAATAGATTTGTAATACACCCATGTGCAAATGAATTGAAACAAAACGAATAATTCCGTTATTATTTACATTTTTTTAAAATATTTTTTCAATGAAACATGACTCAGTGCATATGTTAGTATTTTGTAAGTCCATTCCACAGAGTTGTTCTTTGCACAGATTATCGATTGGATTTCAGGGCCATTCTATAGTAATTTGATTTTCTCACTGGTATCATTTGCCATTGTGTTCGTACAGAGTTAAAATATTCGTACGCTTCCTTGGCACATTCGCATACAATGGTATTAGGACAATTAATCGACAGTCTAGACAATATGGTCTGGGCGTGATCAAAATCTTATGCAATCACGAATGACGCAATATTTTTCAAGGCCAAACAAATTTCATCATACATCATAAATAGATTCATATTACTGCACACCCCTGCAAATAACGTAATCTGAAAATAATAAAAAAAAGTAATCGATTACACCCTTTCACTTAAGTGGGTTTAAAACCGAAGCATGGTTAAAGAAAGGAAGCTAAAGTGCTTGTTTCAATTAATCTGTACAAGGGTGTAGAACGTATTTGGCATTATCACTATTTATAATTATGAGAGAACAAGCGAATTTATCCTTTCGTTGATATCAGTAACCAAATTTTTCATGATTGATATCATTAAAAAAAAATATCACTGATTAACTATGTTTTGCTTTTTGCTTTGTGAGTAAAACAAAAAACGTCCGCTGGTATAATCGGTAAAACAACAGACGACTTTGAATAATCTGTTAACGTATTACGGTAATTCCACATGCATAATGCGCATTTTTTTTTAAATAATAAGCAAAATCAGGGGTTCGTATTATACACAGTCTCAAAAAAAACATTTAAAAATTGCTGTAAAATAAAATGAGAATTATCATACAACCAAATTAGAATAATATTATTCTATTTTTAAACCATTTTTTTTTTCAAAATAAAAGTCGGAAACGCTGGCTGTAATGAAATTGTAAAGGTATAATTTATAGGGTTTGCTTACCAGACAAGAGGGGCGTATTATACATGAGTAGAAACATTTTTCCACACTTTCAGAATAATTTCAGGTGTACATATTATGACTAGAGGCATATTATACATGGGGAATTACGGTATCATTATGCAAGTACTTTGTAAAACCATGATGCAAAATGTCCATTTTCAAGAGAAGTCGTTACTTTTTACATTTGACGCCTTCTTTAAACAGGTGTCTGTTAACTGGGAAATAAACAATGAATATATTAATAAGAAGAGTCGAAATTAAAGCATACAAGGTTTTACATCTCTAGCATCACTCATAAAGTGTCAGCCTATGAACTTCTCAGACCACACTCGTATGTAGAAATGAAATTTATACGACAATTTGCTTAAACTGGTGATATATAATAATGTTTTATACAATGATGTTCAGTGTGTATAAAGTGTAAGTACCACTCTAGATAGAAGGTTACAGAGTAAGATGTACAGTTTATGGGCATATATGAGAAAGATAAATGTTAACTATAGACGTGAACAGGTTAAGATTTTAATGTTAGGGGAAACATTCTTTTGGGAGTCGGTATCACAAAACAGCTGTTCGGGAAAAGAAACTGCTCAAATAGAACTTAGTTCTCCAATGGAATAGGAAGGTAAAAGGATGGTTCTCTATAATGTACGTGCCAGGGCCTTAGCTGGGGAGATTAGACCATGTGAGACTAAAGGATGTATTTCGTCTGAACACTTTCCAATAAAATAACGATAGAACACTAAGAAGCTTGCGACGTTTTATTGTGCGAAAAGAGTGTTGTTGGGTGTAAAATAATTCATCCATCACAAGGACCAAAAAAGCCGCTGTCGGTCTCCAGACAGAAAAATGACGACTGAGCAGCCCATGCCCATATATGGCAGTAGTACTTAATTTTCCACCTGATGTCGATCTTCTAAAAATAGACGACATCAGGAGAAATCAAGTCCTTACTGGAACATTACAGGAATCCAACTTTTTTCCAGCATTCATAGCGATGAATCATATCTATAAATTTCAACAGATGTTTTGTTTGAGCTCAATGCAATATGAGCTCACGGCACGGAACCTCCTTGAGAGAGTATTTGTTCATCGCTATAGGCAAAGATTCATGTTCCACTCGGTAATGAAGGACACCCACTAGTTTATCTATCTGATCATATTCAATGACCAGACAGATTTATTGTTACTTTGGTTTTGGAGATGGACTCAGATACAGTTGTATCACAAGCAGAAATTCACAAATGTTTGAAGTATACTCTTAGGCAGATCATTTATATAAAGTAGAAAGAGGGTTGGACCAAAATGCGAGCCTTAGGAAACTCCTGAGTTTATGTTAGGCCTCGGAGTTCAGTAAAGTTTGGTGTTTGACCGCATTACGCTTCTGTTGTAGATCGCATTCATAATCTTGATTTTCATTTTATTTCTATTTGAGACATCTCTTAATTGTTTTGTCGTTTTCCAAAATGGCCGCATTATATTTACGGTGTAGATATTTCCAATGATTGAAAATCGTTTAACGAAATAAAAAAAAAAAACTTGCATACAAAGAACTTAGCGCTTGAATAAAAAGATTTTTGTCGGTATCTAAAAAAAGAAAACTATGAATTTTTATCATGCACTCATTTTGAGGAGATTTATTAAATTCGTTCATAGAGCAAATTTCATTCAAAAATGTCTTTTTTTTTGTGAGGATTATCTGTGGGGAAATATGATCTACAAATTAAATATAGGAAAATTAATGACAAAATTAAAAAAAAAAAAGAAAGATCTCCTGTACCGCGTTCCATCTCACAAAATGTCCTCTTAAGATAATGCTAACACACACAACTTACAAAATTCATAAAGAGACAGAATGAAGTCGCTTAATCACAATGGACACTAGAAATTTAAAATTTAACTTCTAATTTAACGATCCTTGCATTTTCAGTTTCTCGCGATCTTTAATTTTAACAATTTTTGTAAACTATTTCGTCATGAAGATATTGTTTTGATGGACGGAATACGTTCCATTGGATTTTCAACCATTTTACAAATTTTGCATTTGTAACGACTATGACATTGCAGATAGCATAAATCCTTTTTGCAACATAGCGCAAATTGTAATTTTTTTGTATCATAGAGGAAATTTGATAATTTTTATGAAATTAATAATTTTTTATAATTCAGTATCTTACATACAAAATGTTTTAATCCTTTTCCGTTATTTTTTGAATTCTTTGTTTTAATTTACTG
The DNA here is from genome assembly GCA_963932145.1 of Acanthosepion lycidas. Classification (NCBI taxonomy): domain Eukaryota; kingdom Metazoa; phylum Mollusca; class Cephalopoda; order Sepiida; family Sepiidae; genus Acanthosepion; species Acanthosepion lycidas. Next base: position 97,462,101 of record OZ010588.1, read on the forward strand.
GATTCTTTAAAAGATATTTTTACAATGTTTTAAACGTATCTTCTGCCCCGTCTAATCATCTCAGATCGCCTGGATGTTTCCGACTGCCGGGTAAACAATGCTTAAGCATTGTTTTCATTATAAATGTCTTTTGTAAAGAACAAGGGAGACATTGTTCTGCCTTCGCCATCAGATCTCCTTGTTTACAACGATCTTATATTTATTTTAGATCTAAAACCCGACTCAAAACATCACTCTGTGAAGACTGGACTGGCACAGAAAAATCTAACGTCAACCAAGTAAAAGCCAGACAAAGTCCTTGTGTGTTTATTCGTTTTGTAAAACATGAAACGCGTAGAAGACCCTCAAAAAAGATATTCTTGTCGACTTACTGTCTGCATGAAGTGAGTACTGTGCTATTCTTTATATATATACATATATATATATATATATATATATATATATATATATATATATATATATATGTGTGTGTTTTTTTTTGTTTTTTTTCCTTTAATATAAAAATATGATTTTTTTCTTCGGTTTTATGCTGTTCGCTCTGTGAATTTGAAACCCCTAAACTCGCCCCTTCTTTTCTTTCCCTATCTATCGTCTGTAATTTTTTTTTCGCATAAGTAGCTTAGTTTTACACTGATTGTCACTCTTCTCTTATTTGATCTTTTCTTCTGTTCGTCTTCCATTTTTTTCTGTTTATAAATTCATGTTTTTCTTCTTGTCCCTTTTCCTTAGTTTTCTCTTTTTCAGTAAATCTTTATATTAAGCTTCTTGCACATGTTGCTTACTCCGGCCTTTTTTCTCCTCATTTTGTTTTTGCTATCGACGGCAACCATCTCCTAAGATTTATTTTAGATTTATGTTTACTTACTATTTCCTTTCATCCCCTTCATATATTTTATATTGATTTTTTCTGCGTCTTCTCTATCCACCAGATTTTATTTTAAGTTTCCCAAGATGAAACTTCTTATTTTATGATTTAATTTTTCTTCTTAAATTCAGCTCTTGCTTCACAACTTTATATATACAGTGTAACCCGGATATAAGAGAGTTGTCAGCACCAGATAATAAGTCTCTTATATGTGGGTTTCTCTCATATCAGGGTTTGGTCTATTTTGTTTAGGTAAGTATGGGAACAATTTGGTACCAGGTAATATCTTTCTTATATCCGGTTTTCTCTTATATCCGGATTACATTATATATATATATATATATATATATATATATATATAGTTTTAAATATAATTTCGTTGCTACGTAGGAATTCTCATGTTTCAAAAACAGAAGTTAAACACTTCCAATTCACTAAAAGAAATTAAATTAAACAAAAGTAGCTAGTTCTGTTTCATCCTCAAGCAAATTTTGGAATAAATAATTTTGAAATTTACGGAGCTTTATAAGCATATACATTCGTAATATTAATTTCTATGGATATGGAAAAAAAAACAATCATTTTAATAAGGACGGTAGGCTATTCATTTTCACTAAAATTTTCACCAAATCTTTACTTTTTCGTGGATACTCGTATTTGAGTAGACGCTCCGTTTATTTAGTAAATTGTATATTCATTTATTATTATCTTTCGTCTAAAGAGCTTTTCTCTTCGTAATGGGTTTTATCATATATTCAGTATTAGAAGTAGCAGCAGCAGTACGAGTAGTAGTAGTGGTAGCAGCAGCAATAGCAGGACCAGCCGCAGCAGTAGTAGTAGTAGCAAAAGTAGCATATACATATATATATATATATATATGTGTGTGTGATTGTCTGTGTGTGTTTGTCAGTATGGCAATGTCTCACACTTTTTCAACTTTACTCCGAGAGGACGGAGACCAAAATATCATACCATTTTGGAACCAGGCCGATTCTGTGAGCAAATTTGTGATTCTTTTTTGATTCCAACATCCTGTCTTCTACTGATAAAGATTATTAAAGGGACACAACTCATTAACTTTCAATAGCTCATGTTCAAATGAAAAATACCGTTCACAAATTACAGTGTTTCAAAATAAGCGTGGCCGTGTTTTAAACTTTATTCCTCGAGATTGTAGTCCAAATTATCATATAAGTATAAATCAGGCTGACTCCATAGCGAACAGGATCCGGACCAGAAATCAAAAATTTTGGATTAAAGTGTTCATTACTACGATTGTTATAGGCGATATATTTCGTGATGTTTTCCGACGATTTTTCATACGATAACAATTTTTATAACTTGGAAATCAATTTGGGCATAATCAAAATTAATTGCAAAAATTCAGCGAAAATCACCCACGGAATAAAAATATTTGTTTTTACGGAAAGTAAAGACCTACGCACATCGAATTATCTTTAGATTAAATGGCGGCAGAAGAATTATTTTTCAACTTTTAAAAGTAAATATTAATGCAATACTTAAATGCAGCGATCAATTTTGAGTTATCCTTATATTTTATTGTTGTCTATCGAATGTACTCACCCCTAGCTATTGCGACGAAGGCTCAACAAAGATCCCTCGGCAGGAGGTGGCTTAAAAGCTGCCCCAAGGGGCTGCTTTTAAACTAGTTTATATGTATGTACAGCGGCAGTGTTCTATTCAGCGTTTTATTATTTTGGGACATTAAATCGCTCTACAGTTTTGATTTTTCTCACTTGATATTAAGCACTTTTAATATATATATATATATATATATATATATATATATATATATATATATATATATATATATATATATATTAATGCATGTTTCATTAAATAATATAGACAAGTTTTGTCTACTTATTTTAAGTAAGTTCCTTTCATATTGTCTGATAAGCTTAATCACATTATCGTTGAAAGACGAAAGGAAAATACCATATTGATACATGTTTAAATCTAAGCTTTCAGATTACACAAGCCTTTATCAAGATGACAATTTCAATAAATCAAACAACGAAAAACATGAAAACAATAATCAAAATTTAAAAAATTCTTGAATCGTTATATATAAAACTATTGAAACCTAATCTGAACAAAATAAACTATGAAATCTCCACAAATATCCTTAAATGCCTATAATTTATAACAGAATCCATTGGTTTATACCAACGGCTTCCCATACTTATGACTTCTCGTTTTTCACTCTCGCGTGGTCATGTCTGACGTCACGAGTTGCGACGCAATATTCGCTTCCGCGTCTCCTATATACGAGTTTTCATGCAGAAAGGACAGGCTATCATTGTTGTTTCGTCCGTTGTTAATTGATTTATTTAATGAAACATGTATTAATGAAAAATTGCTACCTAAACACACACACACACACAAACACACACACACACACACACACACATATATATATATTTATTTTTCATTTTTTTTTAAGCCTTTCACCCTAAGCAAGGCGGGAAGCCACTAGGACGCAAGGGGTTACAGAAAATTTAGAGCAAGATCAGATAGGAGTGATAGAAGAAAGGATGAGATAGATCAAGGGAACTGGAGATGTCTATTGACATTACACTTGAATAGCTGGATATTATAGCTCACAGGGAAACAGGAAAAGGGAAGAGAGTTCCACAGGCGAGAGGTGCGAGACATGAAGCTATTAGAGTAGAAGAGACGGCTACATTTAGGAGTTTCGACAGTGATGGGGTGAGAGCGGGATGCCAGCTTCGTAAGGCGCTGGAACTCATGACGTCTAGGAACCAGCGAATGCTTCTCCTCGGAGCAATTTCCATGAAAGTATTTGTAGAACAGACAGATGGAGGCGACGACGCGTCTGTGAGAAAGTGACTGTAGACGAGACGCCAGGGCAGGGCCAACTACTTTGCATATCCGCCTCTGGAGCCTATCAAGAACCCCGAGGCAAACAGAGGAGGCACCAGACCATATATGGCAGCAATACTCCATGCAAGGGCGAATTGTTGATTTGTAGATCTGGAGGATCGACTCCGGAGAGAAAAACTTCCTGGTGCGTCACAGGGAGCCAACTTTTCCGAGGCAATTGACTCAATGTATTTATCCCATCTCCGGTCAGCAGTCAACGTGAGACCGAGAAGCAGCAGAGAGTTGCTCTGGAGAAGTTGAGCGTCAGACATTCTAATGGAGGGAAGGGAAGGGAAGGATATCTGTGGTGATTAATAGAGAGCAGTTTTGTCTTAGAAGCGTTGAAGATGACCAGCCAAATCATGCCCCAGTTCACAATCGATTGGAGGTCCTTTTCGAGACCCACGGCGAGTTTTGTCAGCGAGACTAGATATGTTTTTGAGGCAGGAATAAATTGTGGTGTCATCCGCGGAGATGCCAACTTGGGAAGTTATTGCGTCAGGAAGGTCATTTATGTAGATAAGGAATAGAGTGGGGCCTAGGATGGAGCCTTGAGGAAAATCTGCGTTCGTGGGATAGGAACTGGAGGAGAATCCATTGAGAACGACCTTCAATTTACGGTTTGACAGGAATGAACGTATTAGGTTAGATAATCGACCCGTAATGCCATAACCCTGGAGCTTGCGAAGAAAGCCGACATGCCAAACCCTATCAAATTCTTTGGAGATGTCTAGTGCCACGGCTCGTGATTCTCCGTTATTTTGAAGAGCTCGGTAGACTGTTTCAGTGATGGCCGTAAGTACATCGGCTGTATATTGGGCAAAGCGGAAACCATATTGCTTGTCGGAGAGCTGATTATGGGATGTGAGGTGGTTAACTACTGTGGTATTGATTAGGGCTTCGAAGAGGGGAAGGAGACTGATAGGACGGTAGCTGGAAGTGTCAGAGGGGTGGCCGGAGTTTTTGAAGACAGAAACGATCGAAGAGGACTTCCAGCAGTCAGGAAAACAAGATTCCTTGAGGCAGTAGTTGTAAAGTTTAGAAAGGGCAGACGCCAGTTCAGGTGCGCATTTCTTCAAGACAATGGCTGGTATCCCGTCTCCACCACTAGCCTTGTTGGGGTCTAAATTGGAGATAACACCCAGTACCAAAGATGGGATTATGTTTAACCCAATATATATATATATATATATATATATATATATATATATATATATATATACAAATATAGATAACTAGACTCGTCTCGAAAAACCCTCGAATTCTTAATTTGCAAATAAATCATTCTCGAGGGAAAAAAAGGTTTTAAAAAAAGAAAGAGTTACAAACATGAAAGTCTGTCGAAAAAAATCCCACAGATGCAGGTCTGAAGCCCAAAGACAAAACCCTGATACGAGTAAACAACTAACTAACAAAAGAGCTCAATACAACCGTAGACCAGACCTAGATACACCTAGTGAGCCAGACAAACCTACCCAGGTTTCACCTAAACGATCTGTTTAGGTGAAACCTGGGTAGGTTTGTCTGGCTCACTAGGTCTATCTATCTATCTATCTATCTATCTATCTATCTATCTATCTCTCTTTCTATATATATATATATATATATATATATATATATATATATATATATATATATATATATATATATATAGGAAGCAATTTAGGCTTCTGTGCTTACGATCTGGAAGACACTAAATACAACGCCAGCCGCAATTCTCAGGCTTTTTTGCGTCCTGTTCTTCTTCACTAACATCTTTTGATTCCCACACTCAGTAAACCCCGTATCTTGGTGGCGGCATTACATTGCTTTCGATGAAATGATGAAAATTAAATAATTAGGCCCAAATTATTATTTTGTTAAAATGTTAAGTATTCCATTCCATGTCTGTTGAATTCATTCATCATCTTTTCTAAACTGCAAATAACCTTTCGCAAACCAGGCTATTTTGGACCCATGCCCGGGTGCATGCGATCGGGATCCTCACATTAAACTCATTTTTGGAATCAACGTGTAGTATCTATTCTTATCAGCTTAATCTGGTTCTCTCTCTTCACTTCTATTCTCAATTCTTTCTGACTTTGATTTTCTCAATGAAACCAATTAATTTCATTTTCCATCTTTGCACGCGATCAAAACAAAAGAGCCAATTATTCATGAGTTATTGGCAGGGCGTAGTGGTCGTGCGAACTAACGAAATGAGGCAAGTATAATTATAAGAGGATATATTTCCCTTTGTTTATTTTTCACTAACTTTATTGATATTCTCTAATATAAGAACAACAGAAAGTCATATTTTCTTTCTTTTGTCCGGTAACTATATTTTTCTTTCTTTCTTTTTCTTTCTTTCTTTCTGTTACATACCTTTCTTCTTTTCTTTCTTTTTTTTTTATTTCTAACTATTTATTTCTCCTAAAGGATAAACGCCTTTTTATTTATAATCGGTTGGAGGCTTTCTGTCTTTCTTTATTTACGGTAGCATGTAGTGTCTTTCTTGCTATCTCTCTATTATTTTTTAACTACTCTCTCGCTATTCTTAATATTTCTTTATTTTTGTTTTTTACTTTTATATCTAATTCTCTCTCTTTTTCTTTTTTTTTTCTTTCGTTCTTTGTGTCGTCTTTTATAAACAATACAGTCACTATTAGATGTTACCATCGCTCTCTGAATTTGTATTGTTTACTTGTTTTCGATCTTCCTTTATTTTCTTTCGTTCTTTCTTTCTTTGTGTAGTCTTATAAAAACTGAGGTCACTATTAGTTGTTACCCTCTATCTCTGAATTTTTATTCTTCATTTAATTTTTCTTCCTTTATTTTCTTTCTTTCTTTGTATAGTCATTTATAAACATTAAGGTCCCTTGATCGATTCCACCTCGGTAAGTTTTCTTTCTTTCTTTTCTTTATTAATATTTGACTTGCTTTAACATTATCTTTTACTTTCATATTCGTTTTGGCCTTCTCGCTCCGCCCTCAAAATATCCTGAATAGATTTATTCTTAATCATTCTTTTTTTTTTTTTTCATTTTCTTCTCTTTTGCTTCCCCTTCCTCCTCTTTCTTTCTTTCTTTCTTTCTTTCTTTCTCTCCTTCTTTCTTTTTTATTACTTTTACCAAACTTATTTTTTCCAAAATGTCTATTATTCCCCCTTTTTCTGCCTTCTAACAACAAAGCTTCAAAGAGTATTCTATCCCTGGAAAGATATTTGCAGCATCAAAGTTACAGTTGTCTCCGCTATGATTTCAGACACATAATATAAAGACCCAAGTTCTTCTCTTGGTTTCTTTACAACTACCCCCCACAAAAAAAAACAAAAAAAAAAAACAACAAACAAACAACAACAAAAATTTTATGCACCAGATACGTGGGTGAGGCTTCATTCTTCCTGTTTCGGAAAAAAAAATCTCCCTCCTCTATGCATGCCTGCTTGGATAGTTTCAAGTTTGACAGTGTTTAACGCAATTTCTTTTCAGTACAGAAAAAATACCCTATTCTGATTTGCCCGACGGCAGATAATACATATTCCTGTAAAAATCATTTTTTATAATAACTGTAGTAATTAGATGAACCGCAGACATCGGGTAGTTCCATCAATTAATTCTGAGATCGTTACATAGAACACGGAATTTCAAGTCTCAGTCTGATATTTTGATAAGAATAATTTTCGATGAACAAGGCTATGGAGAGAGAAGAGCAATAAGTGCTGAGTATTTACTACTAAGGAACAATGAGAATCGGGGTTCGAATTTAAAGCTGGTCGATTTTTCAGGGAGCAGGTATCTTGATAATATTGGGTACGTATCGCTGATTCCAAATCATGCATTTTTGGGAAATGCCTGAAAACTATCGCACGGGTAGCCCGAAATCTTGTGAATGAAATTGGTTAGTCGCAACTGTCCGGAAGCTGTGGGTGCTTGTGACAGCATAAATTTGCGGAGAGTTTGAGCGTGCTTGCCTTCTTAAAACTTTTAACCATGTAAATGCTATCTGCCTAATTTAACAAAGAAAAATGCTTTAGGAGACGTACAAATGCCAGCAGAAGCAATCCATATATTAAAATAATTGTTTTTTTTTCTAACAACGCTACACAGAAAATAATTTCTCGATTCCTATAACAATTATTCTTTGAAGACTACGCAGCTATGAAACCCGGGCGAGTTTATGAATAGTCGTTTTTTTTTTTCAGATTGTTGGTGTTGATAATACTAGACTGAGGAGATGATCTTAACTTGCGGTGTCGTCGGGAAGTGTCGGAAAACCATTCCACGCTTCGGCACATGATTTGTGAATGAAATTGGTTAGTCAAGACTTTTCGGAACGCATCGATTTTTGTGCCAGCACGAAGTCACGTGTCATCTTAAGTGAAGGGTTCACTGTACTGGCATAGGGGCAGTATATAGCATAGATTGGATATTTTGCTTGTGAAGGAAGACAAATAAAGCAAATAACCAGGTATTTCTCGTGGAAGTTGTCGGTGTTTGATACGTGATCAGAAATCAGTATTACTTATGTTGATTTACAATGCCTTTCTTGATCGAAATATGGTCGCAACATAATTACATGTATTACTGTGCGATACAATGTTAAGCCTACCAAATAAGCGCATTTGGTTTCTCACGGATGTTTTAAGCATTTCACCCAAAGCAAAACGGGAGTGCCACTAGCACGCAAGCGGTTACAGAGAGTAAGACCTAGAGTAAAGAGAGTGTTTGAGAAAAGGATATAGAGAAGAACAGGGATCAGGATCAAAGCATCAAAAAATGTTGATTGACATTACATTTGAATATTTGAAGATTATAGATACCAGAGAAGTAAGAAGGAGGATGGAACTTCTACTGTCAGTAAGTGCGAGGGAAGAAGCTGTCGTAGTAGAAGAGGCAGTTACATTTAAAATTTTCAATAGTGGAAGGGTGGGACCGAAATGCCAACCAAGTTAAATTTCTGTACTCGGGGCACCAGTGAAAGTAGCTCGTCAGAGCAGTTGCCATGAAATTATTTGTAGAAAAGACACAGGGGAACAACATCACGTCAGTGAGAATGAAAGTGTAGACGAGATTAGAATCAGGGCCGTCTTTGTCGCTAGAGACTGGGAACAGAAACAACAATACGCTTGCTATGATGATCGTGATAAAGTATGTATATTAGAAAAGTTCAGAGAACTCACATTCACTGAGGGAAAGAGAGAGATAGAAAGAGAAAAAGAGAGTTTGTGTGTGTGTGTGTGTATTTCGATAAAATAAAAAGGAAACCTTCTACTTAAAGCGTTTAATCCATAAAAAGAAACTAGGTGACATAGTGCAATTTCATGCAGGAAATCAGAAATTATCGGTTTGTAATTGTTTACCATGCAAAATATCTACGGATATCACTTTTCTTTATTAAATAATAGACCGATGTCTGGTTTAAAATATAAATTTAAAGATTTCAGTCCCTGTATCTCTCAAAATTATCATTTTTGTCATCTATTACGATTGATTAAAAACTCTTCGAATTCTCATTCCGAGCGAATATATATTACTGATGCTAAAAACTACCATGCAAAAGTATTACCGTGATTTCCCATGTATGATACGTCTTCATCCATAATACGCTTATATAAAATTGTGCTGAAAGTGTAGGAATATACTTCTACTCACGCATAATACGCACCCCTTGTTTGGTAATCAAAGCCTATAAATTGTACCTCCAATTTCATTAATGCCAGCGTTTCCTACCCGTATTTTAAAAATTGTTTTAAACATTGAATAATATTATTCTAATTAAGTTTTATGATCATTCTTATTTTATTTTACGGCAATTTTTAAAAGTTATTTGTAGCTATGCATAATACGCACCCTTCAGGTTTTTTTTTTTTTAGAAAGAATGTGTATTATACATGGTCAATTACGGTATTATATTTATTATTAAAGAAAGTTAAAACAAAGTTAATGTATCAAGTTAGTAATTAGTGTTGTTACTGTTTTCGCGAAGAACTGTCTCACTTCGATGTGGCATTGAATAGAACAAAGTTCAGATTCTCTTATCAGGAAATTTTCCCTGTCTTCTTGGAAGTTCTTTGGGATTGCGTTGTTTCCGTTGAAGCACCTTTTCTTCCGTTTCCATTGCAATGTCTCAATTATATTGAAATCTTGGTCAGTCATCCAAAAGCTGAATATATTGATTTACAAGAAACATTTTTATTGGACATGATATTTATTTCGTAATTTATTTTCAATCTTCGTTCTTCCCTCCTGTAGCATTTTAAAATTTTATGCATTTCTTTCGTCCAATAGTCATATATTTTTATATGTATATTCCTAGTAATGTTTATTAAAGCTTTAAAAAAGTTTAAATGAATATATACCAAATATACTACATATAAAATTGTACAAATACAATAATAAATAAATGTATATTAAAATTTTGAATTCTTCATATACTCTAAAGTAACTTTTACATAATTTTCGTTACTAGTCTGCTTTTATTATAAGTTAAAAACTGATGAGTTTATTTTCTGATTCAAATACATTTTCCTAGTCCACCTTGATCTTCTCAACGCATTAGCCTTTTTGAGCGCTAAAAATCTGGTTAGCTTGTAAAGAATTTTAAAATGAAGCCAATCGCGAAGCTATATGTAATGGCAAATAACTTTGTATCCATTGTTTAAATTCTCTAAATAATTGAGTATTAAGTCACACATGTTTCTATAAAAGTATAGACAAAAATGCACAAAGGTCCACACTAAAACATATTTATGGCCCCAAATTAAGACGTGTGGTGAGTTGTACATATTTGGTGAATAGGATTAAACGCCCTTATAATTGGTGCTTTTATTTGGGGAATATATGTATAACAAGGCTGTAAATTTACTACCATACCACTTTATAAAGAGTAAAATAGTAGGATAGCGGGAACTACGAAGATTTTGCTGTAACTATACTTCTCAACTAACAGGGAATAAAGAAAAGAGTTCTAATGGAAAGTCAATATCATCAGGGTCCTAAATAAGCATTATATATATATATATATATATATATATATATATATATATATATATAGCCAGCCTTCCCTGATAATCCGCTTAGGTGAAAAATTATAAGGATTGTCTAGCTCTCTAGGTTTAACTAGGTATGCTCTACTCACTGTATTGAGCACTTTATTTAGTTATTTTGCTTACACGTATCGTTTTTTCCTTCTTTGGGCCTTGGACTTGCATGCTAGACGATTATTTTCGGCTAACGTATATCTTCTTTCTTTTTGATGCCTTTTTTACCTTTGTTATTGGTTTGATTATTTGCAAATCAATGCACAAAATGTTTTTCCGACCGAGAGTTGATTCTTATATTAGGTTGGTGCAAAAATCATGTCGTTTTCTCACTTATGTTACAATGTGAGAAAACGACATTATTTTTGCACCAACCTTATAAGATTATTATTAATCGTCTAACGTGCAATTATTATTATTATTTTCATTATTATTATTAATAATAATGATATCTATCTATCTATCTATATATATATATATATATATATATATATATATATATATATATATATATAGTCTCCGAGGATTTAAACACTGTTGGACTCTACTCAACACGCCTCCTGAAAAATTGGATTAAGTTATTTATTTTTTTTAGACCTTAAGTATTTTGTGGGAATGACAATTATCCGATACAGTTACACCATTTAGGCAATTTTGCTTTTACACCCGATATATATATATTAGGTTGGTGCAAAAATAATGAGGTAATAATATCGTTTTTTGACGTTAAAAATACGTCAAAAAACGACATTATTACGTCATTATTTTTGCAGCAGCCTAATATATATAGTTATATTGATGCCAACCAAAGATGTTAGCTCTATATCTGATATTGAACGCTTTCTAATAAGCCCCGCGCATATAATATATAAACAATTATATATATATATATATATATATATATATATATATATATATATATATATATATATATATATTATATATATATATATATATATATATATATTTATATACACACACACAGATATATATATATATATATATATATATATATATATATATGTATATATATATATATATATATATATATATATATATATATATATATATATATATATACAAACTTTTCACACTCACAGATATATATGTATATACATGCACTCCTGATCCCAAATTCAAGACCACTAGAAAAAATTTTTAAAACGACTGTTTTTCTTGGAAAAAATTTAACATTTCCTAATTAAGGTTACTAATTTATAATCTAAAATGTTATGTACACAAAAAGTTATAATCCGAACGTTTTATTGAGAAATTGACATTTTTATAAAATGAGGCGTTTTACACTTGATCAAAATTATAAGACCATAGAAAAAAAATTCTACGAAATTGTATGAAGTGTGTACGAAAACATTAAACATCCAAATTTAATAATGTGTTCTACTTCCACTGGTTTGATGACTTCAAAATTTTTGTGGGGCATGCTAGAAATTAGTGTTTCCATTAAGCTGCGAGGAAAATTAAGCTGATGAAGATAGCTTCGAAAAGTTGATTTTTTTTAAAATATTGTTTGACTTTTTGATAAACAACTCTTGCAATCCACCTCTAAACATTTTCAATTGGGTCAAGTCCGTTGGACATGCAGGATGTTTCAAGAGATGGACCCCATTCCCCTGTAGAAAGGTCAAGGTCCGGCATGCAGAGTGGATTGTAACATTATCCAGTTGGAATAACCATCCATCTCCACACAAACAATGGCCCTCCGTCACCAATGATGCTTTTTGTAGCATGCTAACATAAGCATCCACTGTCTGACGACCCTGCACCACCTGGTGCTCCATCGTCCGTTTGTAAGAAAAGGCACCCCATAACATTAGGGACCCTCCACCACAATGACGTGTGGAGAAAATTTCAGTAGGTATATTTTTGTTATGCCAATATAATTGGAAGCTATAAGGATCATCTAGATTGAATATTTTCTCATCAAAAAACAGGACTTTCTTCTAATTCTCAATGTTCCATGTTTGGTATTCCCGACCAAACCTTAAATGGTTCAGTTTGTGACGTGGAAGCAGCCGAGGAATTTGTTTGAGCGTTATATTTACCAAGCCTTTTTGTCGTAAGTGTCGTCTGACGGTTACTGGACTGCAATCAGCATCTGTGGCTGCCTAGAAGAAAGTCCACTGGCTTTCACAACAACCAGTCGTATTCTCCTACTCAATACCGGATAATTTTTTGGGGGGCTTTGCGTTTCCTTAGTTCGCACTGTCCTTTAGAAAATTGCAAATCACAAATTTACTGTGGTTTACCTTAGCTGCGATCACCCGCTGTGACAAACCTTGATAATGGAAATCTAGAATTCGAGCACGCCCAACTTCAGTAAGTTTGCTCGCTTTAGGCTTAGTGACACCTTTACGCAGTGATTGCTAATCTCTAACTAAACTAAAAACATTGGAATTACCCTAGATCTAACAATTTATACCCCTTGGTTTCATAATTTTGATCAAGTGTAAAACGCCTCATTTTATAAAAATGCCCATTTCTGAATAAATTGATCGGGTTATAACTTTTGTCTACATAACCTTTTAGATTATAGAATTAGTAACCTTTGGTATGAAAAAGGTTAGAATATATCCATGACAAACAGTCCCTTATAAAATATTTTCAAGTGGTCTTAAATCTTTGATCAGGAGTGAATATATATATATATATATATATATATATATATATATATATATATATATATATATATATATATACACACATACACATATGTATACACACACACATATATATATGTATATATATATATATATATATATATATATATATATATATATATATATATATATATATATATATATATATATATGAACGGAGCGTCGCGTCTGGTTTTGACGTATTGGATATAACAAATCAATCTTCAATCTTTACATCAGCTAAGTTAGGGGAGAGATGAGTTTCTAGGTTCTGTTCCTTCAGAATTTTGGTTGAGCATCTATAAACTGTTGTATCATTCGTATAGATATTCAATAAGAATCTGTAGGGAGAATAGACAGAAACATGTTTTTTTCTATGGGCATTTATTTGTGCGAAAGGTCATCCAACAAGCGGGACCAGAATTTGAACTAGCCTGGCCGATTTAGCATTTCGACGCAATGTATAGTAACCTATAAACGCATTCTCCAAAATTATAAAGAAATGTTATAATTGATATTGACTGACCATTAGAATGCTTATTATAGCTCAAGTTTCCCATGTAGATGTTGACCTTTTCGATTATTGAAATAATATATGGAAAAAGAGAACTATTCCAACACTTAGGGTCGATAAACAAATTTAATCTTCATCGTTAAAAACATATTTTATTTGCGACTTCTGCAAGTCCGTGACAGTGAGAATATCTTTTTTCTTTCTAATATATAATGAATAATAACGTCTGAGAAATAAACATTACTGGATATGGAGAAGCATTTGTCTGCCTTTAGATACGGCGCAATATATTAATAAACATCGTAACGCATAGTGTTAAGAACATGGCGGACACTTGGAAGTCTAGGAATGTTACAAAGGAAATCTAATTCAAAGGAACTGAAAAAGAAATGATCGTGATAAACAAAACAACACCTACCAGAAAAAAAAATATGGAGATTAAAAATGAAAGTGGTTTCGTTTGTCCCCTAGGTATTAAATGCAACACCTACAAACACGACAAAATGCTGAGTCGAAGGTAAATGTTTCAAGCTGGCCCAAAAGCAGAAAAAAACGATTCGTCTTAGACATAAATACAACTTCCTGCAATTATGGGTTAAACAGCCAGTCCTTTAAATTGGTAAATAGTGTAGAATAAAAAAATTCTCTGCATATATATATGCCTGACGATTGCATATAGCATGAAACAGACTGTCGCCTCTAAGTGCTGACTTCTATGTTCACTTTTATATTTACACACGCTCTATCTCTGATATTGAGCACTTTATTCCATAAATATAGCACACCTTAAGACTATATTTCTTTATATATATATATATATATATATGTGTGTGTGTGTGTGTGTGTGTGTGTGTATGTTTGTGGTTGTGCATGTATTTCTATATGTATACGGGTATATTTATGTATATTTACGTAAATATATATATGGTGTGTATGAATATATGTATGAGGTATGTATTTATATATATATGTGCGTGTATGTTTCTATATATATATATAGAGAGAGAGATTAAGTGTAGACAATATTTTTTATTACCTTCAAATATATTAGGTTGGTGCAAAATTAATGACGTAATAATGTCGTTTTTTGACGTTAAAAAAACGAAATTATTGCGTCATTATTTTTGCACCAACCTAATAACTTCATCACAAAATAGTCTCAAATTAGATTTGAAGACTTATTACTCATTTCGAAATAGTTTCAAATTAAATTTGATGACTAAGACTTTAAGAAATATTACTCCTTAACCGTTATTCATTATACTTAAAATATTAATATTAGTAATTTTTTTATTTTTTATTTTTGGTTTTTTGATATAATATTCAGTTTATATTAAATTCCTAGTTTATTTTGTGTAGAATTTAAACGCTTAAATTACTATCAAACGTTAACTGAAAAGTATAAATATTTTATAAAATATAGAAATCTGTGTTTTTTCCAGATTAGCTGTTATATACCCAGATACTTTAATTCTCTTAATTTCCCCCTCCAAATTTATATTCCCCTTTCTTTCTTCCAAGACCCTAATTCCATCTCATATATAATATAATATAATATCCAGAAAAGTTATTTTTTACCCGCACGCCTTTATAAATGTTTGTTTTTGTTGACGCGTTCATTCATAAGCGTCATAATTTTTCCAGTTGTAAATTTGTTACAACTGTAAAGTTTACTTTCAAATTAGAAATTTTCATATTTGGTTTGTATTGAAATTGTTATGTTATGCTATATTATTAATTAATTTAATTATAATATTTATTTATTTATGATATATAATTAATTAAATTATATTTTATGTTAGAGTTTTTGTATTCTGGTATATTATTATTAACGTAACAAAGTATTTGTTAACATACATACATACATACATACATACACACACACATACACACACATATATATATATATATATATATATATATATATATATATATATATATATATATATATATGTATATATATATACAAATTGAAAATGACTAAAATGTTTAATTTGGCGGCATGAATTATCTAAGAACTGAAGAAATGATCTTTGGATACGAGAGTTTCCGTTAATCTACATGGTGCTGAAGAAGGAAATGGTAAATTTAGAAAGAAATTTATTCAGCTATCATGATTCATGCATTAACTGAACAATGATCGTATCTGTTGGAAATGTTTGCTTGAATGTTCAACACAAAGTTTCAACTCTAGTAACCAGGAGGCAAAAGCTTAATTCAAAATGATGGATATTCAAGAAATTTATTCAGGGCTATTCGAGGTCACTTATTACTGAAAGATAAAACAGTGATAATAAATTTGCCGCTTTTTTACTGGGAAACCTGTATAAGCTATCATCAACAATTATATCTTTTTGTTTGTCTGAATATGTAGTTATTTTTTTGTTTTGTTTTTTTTTTTTTTGTTTTTTGAATATGTGGATTTTTCTGAGCGATAAACGTCCTGTTTCCCGAATACAGGCAACACAGGAATTAAAACATTCCGATTATAAATTTTATAGGAACAACGTAAAAAAATAGTGTCGTATATACTCGTGCATAAGTCGATTTCATGATTAGTGCGAGCTCCAAATATTTTTGACATGAATTTTATCCCTCCAGTAAATATCGCTGTATATAGTGCAACCGGCGTCACTGAAAATTCATGATTTTTAACCTCTTCAAAAATTACTTGTGTATAGTACGACCTCATATATTTTGTATAAAATCTTATAATCGAAATGTCCGAAGATATTCTGAAGTATTTCCTTATATTTAACTGATTCGTAGTTACCTCCGTGTATATTGATTAATCTTACAATAAGATTAATTCACAACTTCTACAGTGCCAAATCAATTTAAAAAATGAACACGCTTCTTGAAGCTTATATTTTAGCTTTAATTGAAATATAAATGATTCAATTTACTATTTCCAGTGATCAAAATACTCTGGTGTATTTCAAATAGAAATTATACTGATTGGAATTGTTTACACTATTTACATTGTTCGGACTGTGGTCCTCACCTTTATCTGTTTATATTTCTGAGATGACGCATTATAAATAATTACATTATTTACATTGTTTGGAATGTTGTCCTCATCTTTATTGCCATATTCACGATGTTTCGGCTATTCTACGCTCCGGCCTTCTTCAGGTGAGTGTAATTTACAACCGAGCCCTTGATGTCGCTGCTGTGACACGTGCCATGCCTCTTCCAGATGTTTCACTTATTTCCCTTTAACTCAACTCTCTAAGTTTTTGTTACCACTACAGTAGCCAGGTATTGAACTCACAACGCTTTAAGTTAAGTCACTGGATCCAACCAAAGCTTTTATCTACTTGGTCATTTCCAATCATCGGAACAAGGCTTCAGCGTAAGAGCGGCAGAAACGTCGTGAATATGACATTAAAATTGAGGAGAAAAATCCTAAAAATGTAAATAATGTAAATAGTCCTCATGTTTGTTGCCAGATTTGCGACGTTTCGTTCGTTGTACGCTCCTGCCTTCTTCAGATTACGGAATTTGGAACCGAAATCTTTATTTCGTCCATCGGAGCAGATTTTCCAATGCCACATATCTCAGTTATTTTTCTTTAACACAACTCAACAAGTTTTCGAACTTAGAGCACTTGGGGTCAACTCACCAAAGCCTTTATCCATTCGGCCATTTGAAAATATGTATATACCTTTGGATTAAAGCAACATAGTCAATATCATGTAAATATCACTGTTTCTTCTTCTTCTTCTTCTTCTTCTTCTTCTTCTTCTTCTTTAGGATTTGCGTGATAATGGGTCTCCACAATTCCTGTTTTTTAGATTTCTCAGTATAGTTTGCCATGTTGCTATATCCAGTAATATGTCTTCTACCAACTATTTACACGATCTCGTAGGTAAGTTATACGCAACTTTCTTCTGTCTCTCTTTCTTTTAATATAGCCTGTTGGTATCAAACTTTCTCAGGCCTTTTTCCTCATTACGTGCCCTCGATATTTCAATTGTCTCTTATCTAACGTTATGTATAAATTACATGTAAATCTGTGATTAGTGGGTCCAGCATTCAGTGCCATGTCAGTGTACCGATATTAAAGTTCCGTACTTTTTTTCTTTGTTTACAAAGTAATTAACCTATTTCTTTATATTTTGCTTAAGATTTGGAAGACTCCTTTCTCTATCCCAGTGTGCATTCGGATTTCAGTATAGCATTTGCCCATCCGCTATTAAAACGCCCACATATATTTAAATACAGGGTGCGATGGAAAAATTGTCGTTTAAATTACACAGACATGAAAATAAAACTACATCTCATTTTAACAGATATATTTACCAAATTTACACAAAATTTTCTTTAAACCCTAAAGTGTAAATTCATTCAATAAAATCTCTGTCTGCTTCAACCCCGGCCTCCAGAGTCTTCTGCAACTCTTCTAGACGGTCTTCTTGTTTAAGTTGGTGAATTCTGCCATAATACTTGCTATCAGTTTATCTTTAGTGTCGAAAGATGTTTGGCCGGTCTCTCGCTCACCTGACCCCACACATGATAATCAAGAGGGTTACAGTGTGGGGAATTAGGTGGACAGAGGTAAGGGGTGATGTGATCGCATAAATTTTCTGACAGCCATGAATGGGTTCTCCTGTTTGGGTGACATGGTGCAGAGTCCCGTTGCCAAACATAGCTTCTTCCAGTAGACAGCCTCTTGAGCTGGGGCAGCACTAACTCTTCAAGGCACATGGTGTAAGCCTCCGTGTTCTGTCAGAGGCCCGATCGGAAGGTATAACGTTACCATAACTAGTGATCACTCCAAACAACTTCGTAATCATTAGACTCATCCAACTCTTTTCGAATTCTCTGCACTGACACTGAAATATCCGTATTGGAACTTCGGGTGCGAATGCCAAGCAGTACAGCATGCCGTTTTCAAATATCTGGCGGAATGAATAACGTCATGCTACTCTTTTTCTCGCAGATGATTCCCAACTCACTCTACCAAAGGTCCAGCCAACAAAATCAAAAACAACGAGGATGCCCGAGTTTAAAAATATTGCATGGAGACAATTTACACACCATACTCTGTATTTTCATTTCTTTAATATCTATATATTAATTTCTTAACTGGTTGAGGGATGAAGAAATAACGGATTCATATTTTTTCGAAGTTTATTTTGGGTTAAAATAAATATAAAGAAACCCGACAAGAATTCGAACTTGGCTATCCTCTTTGCAATATTCTATTGTCACCGATTATACTAAGCACGCATTTAAATACTGGTATGTTTTATATATCTATACCAAATATATGAAGAATATTTTAACTGAGATACCTCAAACGAATTATTTGTAGAGAACACAATTTAATCTTGATTTAATAGAAATATTATTACGAAAAGATATATATCCTGAAACCTCGACTTAAGGACTATTTATGGCAGCTAAAACAAACACTTAGGTGCTATTTATTCTCGAGATTATAGATTTACGTGAATAATGATCATGTGAAATTTATGGTAGAATTTTTCTTGGCGTGTCAGAGGGAAATTTGCTGCGGGAAAAAATAGCATAGTCTTGATCTGTCTGTGCTTAGGGTCAATGTTGAAGCATTTAAAAATTTGCACGGGCACCTTTAGTTCAAGAGCCTGCATTCTTTGTTTTAGCCTTAACTGATTTTAATGTGGACGATGAGTCTAAGCATAACTCTCGCCCGTCTCTCTCTCTCTCTCTCTCTTATTCGGGATCCAGGAAAATATTGTTCTTCTTGTCTTTTAGTGAATGCGCAATATTTTGAAGAAATCAACTACTATATATATATATATATATATATATATATATATATATATATATATATATATAATGTGTGTGTGTAAATGTATATATATATATATATGAAGAAATATTGTTTTATGGTGTGCTATATATATAGTATAAAGTGCTCAATATCAGAGATAGAGCGTTTGTAAATATAAATATAAGTTAGCATTGAAGTCAACACTCAAAGGCGACAGGCTGTTACATGTTAGGCGAAATCGTCAGGCCACCTTACGATTACACCTAACATGAAACAGCGTGTCGCCTCTAAGTGCTGACTTCTATGTTCACTGTTTTATATATATATATATATATATATATATATATATATATATATATGTGTGTGTGTGTGTGTGTATGTGTGTGTGTGTATGTGTGCGTAAAGATATGTATATATGTATGTATATATATATATGTATGTATATATATGTACATATATATATATATATATATATATATATCATACCAATGTATTTTACATGGCTCTTTCTCTCATCGTTTGCGTCTAGGCTTACCTGCATGAGTCATTTCGCAGCAGCAGCAGCAGCATCCAGCAGTTGATTTGAGACAGTCCCAGAGCATTATAATCAGTACAGTAATACTGATAGTCATCGTTGATTTCGTTTTGCAATTCTATCTTCAAGCTTGAATTTATTGAGCAATGACGTTACATAAGAAATATTTATAGAGGTTAAAAACCATACCTTTTGTCCGACGCATTCTCTAACCATCAAAAGCAATAATTACAAAAGAAGTGCAAGTTTACACCATCGGTTGCTAGTGAGTCGCAGGTCTTACATCCGAATTGAATCATTTAACGATTATTCAGGGGTCTAACAGCCCAGGTCTGAACCACTGTCTACACACTAAAAAGTTATTCCGATCTTTGACGTTTTTTTATTTAATCATTCCATCCCAAGCAGGAAATAAAGCCGCTAAGACGCAAAGAGTTACCAAGTATGACAAAATATCAGAAAAAGAAAGAAATAACAAAAATTAAGAAACTAATTGAATTTAAATTTCTGAAGAGCAAAGATGTCTGGAAAGCAAACACCTGGAAGAAAAAATTACAAATGAAGACTCTATTAGAATAGGACTCATTGCATCTAGGCATTTCAACTATAAAATGATGAATCTATGCCAAACTAATACTGCTTTTATTTTTTTATATTGTTGTTTTGACTGCTGCTGGATGTCCAGTCACCTTCCACCGCACAAATTCCTGGTGGTGGAATTATTTTGCCAAAAATTACCCGACAGGATGTACGGTGTTTGGCCGTTTATATGACGTCCACTATAACTGACTTGAAGTTGGTTCCATCAAAAGCGTGAATTCCAGAATAAAAAAAAAACAGCTACGTAAATATACACAGAATGATCCTAGAAAACAAAGGTAGTAGAATTCGAAAGTAATAGCAAGATAATAATGTAAAATACATATAAATATGAATTTGGTAAATTTACCGATAACACAAATCACCGAATTCAGAAATTTGAAAAATGAAATAGAAGAATTGTTTATATTATTTACCTAATTATATATTTGGAAGAATTATTTTTACCGAAATACTCTCGTTCTTTTTTACCTAATTCTAAAAAGCCAGACCAGGCCGGAAATGGAATACTGTTAACATATCTTTGTTAGGTCTGCCCAGTCTTTACTTTACTTTCAAACACGTTTGTGGTCTTGTGGGAAATGAATTTCTTTCCACCTTGCAACCTCCTTTCCCACGGACGAATTGTTGTAAGGCTCTCGGTATTCTGTTTTTATTTCCATTGAAAATCATCAGATATTTCTCAGTTCGCCCAAAACTATCCCTCCCGACTAGCCCGACCCTTATTTCTTTCGGATTCCATCAGTGAGAAGCAAATTGGACTCGAAATTGTTGCCAAGAACCGCTACTTTACAGAATCAACTCACAAGATGATACTCCCCCGATCAATACAATCTGAACCTTGTTCAAGTCTAGGGTTAACCCTTATCTTTCTGACGTATCCTCATAAACTGCACCTTTTAGCTCTTACTCCAACCGTTCACGCAACAAGCTTCTTCACTAAGTCTCTACATCGAGTGGCTCTTCATTTTTGTATACACTGATCATTAGTAAAAAAAAAAAAAAATATCAAAGGATACGGAAAACGATGATCTACCTTTGATGAAGTCAGAAGGGTCACGTGACGGCCGCTTAGTGGCGCCACTTCATAGAGTAACGTGAGTGGCCAGTCATTCAGAGGGAAAGCTTAATGGTGTTAAGATACTTCTGTTTATACGTCCAGTCCGCGTTCCCTGACGGGGTATCCACCTGCCAAATGCATTCCATGGTACCGTTTCCCCAGATATAGAAAGAACCTCCAGCTCACAGTTTGCCAAGACGCGCCGTTTCCCCTTCATGGAGTATGTACTCGCTTGAAACATAGTATTAGGTTGGTGCAAAAATAATGACGGTTTTTGGCGTAATTTTTAACGTCAAGAACCGTCATTATTTTTGCACCAACCTAATAGATGTATCCAGCACGTTTGTCCAAAGATACAGAAGAATTTCCATATTATATATAAGGTCATTCCTTTTTCTTCTCTTTATACTCTGCTTAAAGTGTCGATATATCTAATATATTTTTTCTATGTGAGGTACGGTCGAAGAGTAAGTGATGGCACCTCGAATTGTGCAATGGGAGAGCCGAGTACAAATTCCACTCAGATCAAATGCATTCATTTTCGTACTAATGTCCAATTATCACTATTAGATCGATTATTTAAACTATTTATTATATTGTTTATTGAAATGGTTGGCAAAAGATCAGGTAATTGCCAATTAATTCTAATTTTATTTAATGCTACATAATAATGATATCCTTATAGATGGTTCATGTATTTTAACAATTTAGTAAAATCTTTATAAATTATTGGATAGAAAGCCATTGACTTAGATGTTTTCTGCCATTTGGATTTAAAATTCTTTGGAACAGGATTCTTTTTCTAACTTCATCTTTAAGCAGTGGAAGTACAGAGACTGAATGAGTGACAAAACACATTATAATCAATATTTGCAATAATAATAGCTATCAGAAGCTTAAACTGATACGCCAAATCCATATATAAATTCATATATAAATATATGAAAGAAAATGTACTAGGTTTGGGTAATTAACAGTAATTTTGTAGTGCAAAATTTGGCTTGCATAAGAAAATCTGACATAATGTACACACAGGCACATGCACACAATTAGCGCCCGGAATAATTCCTGGTTGGCCTTAGATTAACGACTTCGTGATAATGGGCCTATTATTGATGGTGTGTCTCGCATATTATTACAAAGCAAATGCATCTAACGTTCCTCGCAAATGACCTCACAAATGTCTTACGAGGTCTCGCAACTATGTCGTTACTCTGCTGTAATGACTGCTTGATTATCTTCATACATACATACACACACACAAACACATAGATGTGTGCGTGTGTGTGTGAAAACACTGTACAGTAATTAGAGTTACGCTTACTGCCTTATGATGCAAATTGGTGAAACTTTAACTGAAATAATTATTTTAAAACTTGATAATTAATGATATATATATATATATTCTTATAAGTATAAGTAAATATACTCGTCTGGAAACACGTTAGGTGTGTTGACTTGTAAATGGAAAAACCAATAACTAAGGAAAAAAAATGAATAAAAAAGAAAGAACTAGGAACATGTAATTTTGGCGAAAATAATCGACCAGAATCCAAGCTCAGAGTCCAAAGAAAACACCTCCGACACGAGTAAAAATACATTGATATGAATTATGTCCCAAGAACTCAAAACAAACACAAAGTTAGAAGTAGAAACATATAGTAGTTCACCCCCCCCCATATAATTCAACTGTGAAAACTAATATAGGTAAAGCATTTTGTAGACTACTAGAGCAAAAATTTCCACAAACTAGTACATTTTATAAAATATGTCAAATTAAGCTTTATGCCGAACGTAGCTAGTTTAATCAATAACTCAAACATGATTAAAATTAAGGATAAACCACGTAGAGCTCCTCCAAAATTTAATTATAGGAATAAGAAATCCTGCCCTCTTCAGGGTAGGTTCCAGCAAGAGTGCGTAGTATACCAAGTAAAAATATACATGGATATATTTAATTATAGTGATGAAAACCCTAAAGTATATATAGGATCTACCCAAAATTGTTTTAAAAAGCGATATTATAACCATCATAATAGTTTTGATAAGGGAAGATATAAGCATAACACTACGTATGGAAAATTAAACAAGTCTATAATAAAGACCCCATTTTGAAATGGGGAATATTAAAGAAAGGCCACAAATATAAATCAGCTGATAAATTTTGTCCTATAGCTATAGAGGGGAAATTAACCGTCGCTTTGTATAACGAACCTAACAATTTACTAAATCTGAAATCTGAAATCTTGTAGATACAAAACATATTACATTGTAGACATAGAAAACGTTGGTTAATTGTATAGTTTTTTTTTGTGTGTGTGTGTTTTGGAATAAATATGTTAAACTCTTCCCCTTGTTGAGCCTGTTTTTTTTTGTTTTGTTTTTTGTCACATGGACATGTTTCTATGTTGTAGGCTATTTATCTTCTGTTCTGTTGTTACCTCTTTGGCCAGCGTACACTGACGACTCGCGAAGGTAAACCTAGGAAGTTTTGCCTGGCTTTTTAGGTTCATAGTTATATATAGATATGATCGATTCGAGGGTCAAGCAGATCAGTTTCCAGGAAACCGGCAGCTCGACACAGGCACATGAAATTTGATTATAGTGGGGAAGGCCTCGTGCAGGACCATCCAAACTTTTTGGAGGGACTAATACAGAGACCTGATGCACCCAAACGCCCCTCCGCAGGTTTTGAATTCATAGTTGTCCTTCTCCTAGACCAGTTGCCATCCAAGGCTATAGAACCCAGTCTGTCCTGCTATGATACCCATAGCTGGATGGAGAAGAAGAGGTAAAGTGGTTTGTTTTTCATTACATATGTCTTTTTTTATTATTAATAATCTCCCTTCTAATTATTTTTAATTTTAAAAAATCTCTCTTTGGTGCGCATGCGTAAACGTTGCAGCATAAGCAAAGCCCGGTCAGATGAGTTCTAATGCCGTGCATATTATATCTAAAAGTGTTTTTGGTATATAAAAATTTATATAGCGCCATCACACACACACGCACACACACACACACACACACACACATATATATATATATATATATATATATATATATATATATATATATATATATATGGTGAGCACTATTTCAACATATATTGATGAATATAACAGACAACGTCGACGACAACAAATGTCTATTATCTCTGATCATGAGCAGTTTTAAGCTTTAGTTTCTGTTGAAAATAAAGGCAAATACTGTCCAACATTTGGATACATTTTATTTTGCTGTTTCTCTAATCTTTCGGCTCACATGAGCCATCAACAAAGTGGTTGTATGGACATTGTAACATAGATATTCACCATCAAATAGGACATCATTTTATGTTTTCAATGCGGTCTCGGAATAGGAGACGTAGGTCGTAACTTTGTAATGCGTTTCTATGTCATCATACATGACCATGTGAGACAAGTTAATGTTATCAATAGAAGCATGTGTTTAAATGCATTGTAATATGGTGACTGGTTTGAAGTGTAATTTTTGTGAGTGTGGGGCGATTTGTTTTAATGTATATGGCCTCCTATATCTTAACATTGCAATATATATATATATATATATATATATATATATATATATATATATATATATATATATATATATATATATATATATATATTAGGTTGGAGCAAAAACAATGTCGTTTTCTCACATAGTAACATATGTGAAAAAATGACATTATTTTTGCACCAAACTAATATATATATATATATATATATATATATATATATATATATATATATATATATATATATATATATATATATATATATAATTTCATATGAAATCAACAAATAGCCGCAATCTTAGATTTTTATGAAATTGTAATGTTTTACACCCAAAAAAAGATGTCATAGGCAAGTATTCGGTTCTCTTGTTCTGGGAATATAAACCTCTTGAAATTTGTTTTCCATTTTTTGCTGAGTTTAAAGTATCACGACTTGCCAAATAAGAATATACCAAGTTGATATTTGTTGTCCCTATAGTCTAATATATGTAACGAACCCTGTTGTGTTAATCGTTCACTTTCTTGTGTTATAATTATGCTCCGCTTAAAACCTGAAAAATTATATTTGGCGTTTATTTATTTATTTTGTTATCTGTGTTCTACCAATAGAACATAAATAATTTTGATTGTAATCATCTGATGAGTTACCTTTTGAAAACCGTTGCGGTATTTGTTTTAAAAGAGTTTCGGTGTTGACATAAATGTTCAATATATCCTGGAAATATATCAAACATTATATCTTCTATTTGAAAGGTTGGCAAGTAGTATAGATGTTCAGTTCAGGATTTACAATTTACTTAATTATAGATCTATCCCTTAACTTTCAATTGTAAAGAATTAACAAAATAATTTTCCATCAAATAACTTTGATGGTAACATACTAAAATGATACACGTTGCTTCATGGTGAAAGTTGTCTTAATAGTGTCAACTTATAAGGTATATTTCTTATATTTTCGTGTGTATGGGGGAAAAAATTAAAACACTGAATTAAAAATTTAATTTGACCGTTATAAATGACGTCACTCATGTGACTTCAAATTTGTTGCAGCAAACCCTGGAACGGAATTGGCCAAAAGCATTTACATATACACACATATATACATATATCTTGGCGAAGCAGGTAAT
Source organism: Acanthosepion lycidas (assembly GCA_963932145.1). Lineage (NCBI taxonomy): Eukaryota > Metazoa > Mollusca > Cephalopoda > Sepiida > Sepiidae > Acanthosepion > Acanthosepion lycidas. Next base: position 97,488,662 of record OZ010588.1, read on the forward strand.
GGCTGCTTCATTTACTGCTACGCGCTAAGTACTTATTTAAGACTTTGCATACTGAAAAAGACAATATTCGGAAAATGAAAAATTGGACTAGGTCTGAACAGTAACATTGGCAAAAACAAACTCCAGCAATGATATTTAGAGACAGAGTGCAAACATTATAAAAACGGATTTGTTTCAAGAGTAAATGGAAGAATAATGTATATCAATGATGGAAAGTATCAGAACGTGTGTCTGTAATACATTTGAATATTCAAGAAAAAAAGCATACAAACGTCAACAAACAGAATGGAATCAGAATGCTCAGCTAACAAAACCATGAAGTTTTACTTTGAAGAGACTGACTTCAAAAATTTCACAGGTCATCCACGAACCAACTTAGAAAAAACGTTGAACCGAGACATTCAAAGAAGAAGGCAGAAAAATCCCACTTTTCTTTTGGAAGTTCTGCAACGAATCCACAAACTCGCAGTGAACAGAGAAGGAGGAGTGACAGAACTTTGGCCTAGTCGAATCAATATACAATGTCACGGAAGATGAGAAAACATTATCTGTCTATATTTCTGAGATGAGTTATTAGGTACATTGTTCGGACTATTGTTCTCATCGCTGTTGCCATATTTATCACAATGTTTCGGCCTTTCAGTATCTGTCTATATTTCTGAGATGAGGTATTAGGAACATTATTTACATTGTTCGGACTATCATCCTCATCTTTGTTGCCATATTTATCACAACAAGCACTGGTAAAAAATGGTTATTGAAGACAGGTTTATAATATCTAGAAATTCGTACACAGATGTCTGCAAGGACACATAGTACAGTAGATAAAGGCGTTAGTTAGATCCAGAGACAGGACCCAAAGTGTGTGAGTTCAATACCCGGTTAAGGCACTAGAGAACTTGGAGAGGGGAATTACCAGGAGATAACTGATAACTGACATCCATTAGACATGGCACGTGGAAGTCAACCCCAGCGAGCGAAATAAAGGGTTCAGTTCGACATTCCAACCACCTGAAAAAGGCCGGAGCGTACAACGGCCGAAACTTTGTGATAAATATGGCAACAAAGATGAGGATGATACTCCGAACAATGTAAATGAGAGAACATATTAATTCATGCCCTCAAATGAAAACAATTTTAATGATGATAACGGCACACCAAAAAAGAAATCCTTGAATGTAAACATACGATTGTACTCGGGAGTGGGAAATAAAATGAACTTTGATAAATTACTTATTGTATGAAACGACTAAGTCGGAAATTAATAACAGAATTAATAACAGAATTAAGAACGAATAACAGAGTTAATAACAGAATTAAGAACGAATTTTTCCCATATTATTCAATCAAACATGTTTGAATATGTGTGTGCGAATAATCTATGTTGGCTGATACATTTACTAACACAGCTATATATACGTGTACATTTTCCCTTGTGTGGTATTGTCATATGTTTATATATATTCAGCGATTTGCGGGTGACGCTAGTGTTGGATTTTGCATACCACGTACCGATCACGTGACACATTTTATAGTCGAACAAAAGCTATGCGCGGCTGCGCACAGCCGTTTATCTGGCTCAGATGATCAACGATGCGTTTTTCCCCTTCAATGTCGATTCAAAGCAAGCTGACCTGACAGAGAGATCTGACACTAAACCTTCCCTTATCGTATGAAATAAAGCCGACCCTGCCAACGCTCAAATATCTCTGATTTAGCACCGAACTTGTCGCTCTATCAGTCATGACGAGAAGCCCCTGGAATTATTCCGGTGTCTCGTGAAGCACGCCAAACATGAACTCCTTTCTTCTCGCATGTCCCTTTTCCGTTTCTCGCCTATTCTCTTGGCCTTTCGACGTTTGTCAGTGTTCGAACGACAAACGGCCACTAATCTCCTCTTTACACTTTTATGTGTTTTCAAGCTGAAAATGTGCAGTTCCAGGTGTACTGTTCTTTAAGCATTGTCCAACATGCCATACCACGTGAAGACATAACGTCTTTATTGATAGCGAATGTGTATATATATATATATATATATATATATATATATATATATATATATATATATATATACACACACAGAATTATATGTATGTTGTGTGTGTTTGTGTTTGCGCGTGTGTATTTATGTCTCTGAGTGTGCGTGTGTGTGTTTTCAGTTATAGGTGTTTTATATTTTAAGCATTGTGCAACATGCGATACCACGTAAATACAAAAGATCTTTGTCCATACCAAATATACATACATATATAAATGAGGAATCTTCTAAGTTTAGCATGGGACACAGCCATAAGTATTAATAATGGCTAGGGAAAAGGTGTTCACAAGAAACATTTAGAAAAATATATGGGATAAACTCTACCCACAAAATTAACCAGTTTCAGTAGAGAAATATTCGTAAATATTATCGCAAACATATATCAACTCTACAAGTTACCTCAATTCAACACCCTCAGATCATAAGCCGGGTTTGGTTATATTCCTTTATGTTTCTCCACTCTGTAGAGAAATCAACCTTACCAAATACGCTTTACATTGCTCCTAAACAAAATATTTACATTATCTATCTATCTATCTATCTATCTATCTATATAGATAGATAGATAGATAGATAGATCAAGAATAGATAAGAATACGACAAAATAGTACGATAAATAACAAGTAGTAAACACATCTCAGTCTAACATTTTTCACTTTATGGAAGCTTCATTAGAGATCAGGACAAAAACAATTAAAAAATGATTAAAAAAACCCAAAGAATCACACATTAATGATATGTTTTGTTTGGTTATGAGATACATGTCACGTGTAATGAAATAACAGAAAATATCAAAATATGTTTGTGAAACATTCTGAAAACTTGTATAATTAAGTGAGACGCAGCAGGATGTTTTGAAAACTTTTTTTTTGTTTGATTTTTCATTAAAGCGTATCTAGTGTGTATTTTGTATCTTCATTGATTTTTTTCTGTATTAGAAAGAGATAACTTAAATTCATGAATAATGGATCTGTAGGAAAATAATTTTCTACTGGAATTTTTAAACATGGGTTTAATCTGTTTCACTTGACTTTTTAATTTTTTCTTTCTTTATGTCTAACGAATCTTTAATAAGGTGAAACATATTAGATTGAGAACTGTTTCCCCCTTATTCTTTATCTTATCATATATACTTTTGTGCATATATAAATGAGTGTGTGTGTGTGTGTGTTTGTATGTGACGTCACGAGCTGCGACGGGATTTTCGCTCCTGCGTCTCGTATACAGTAGTTAGTCATTGCTTTGAAATTCATCCATTGAATGCATGCAACAAAATCAGACTCATTATTCTTCCGTGTATTGGTTGATATATAGAAAAGTAATTGTCATCTTTGATAATGGCTTATGTAAGCCGAAAGTTTAGATTGGATTTAAACATGTATCAATATGGTGATTTCCTTTCGTCCTTCAACGATGATGTTATTATGCTTATCAGACAAAATGAAAGGAACTTACTTGTCTATATTATTTAATCAAACATGCATCAATACATACATATATATATATATATATATATATATATATATATGTTTGTGTGTGTGCGCGCGTATGCATGTATATATATATATATATATATATATATATGTGTGTGTGTGTATGCATATATATATGTGTGTGAGTATGTCTGTATATATATATATATATATATATATATATATATATATATATATATATATATATGTGTGTGTGTGTGTGTCTGTTAAAATAGTATATTTCAAAACTATTTACGGTAGAGAAACCAGAAATACCAGGCCAATACAACGGACGACTTGCTGTGATAATAATGACAATGATGAGGACAATAGTTGGCTCCGAAATTCAGACCAACATTTTCAAAGCCACTATCGCCAACGTCTTGAAGGAACAGAACAGAATAAGAAAATTCTTTGAAGAACTCATTCTATCTTAGATTGTAGGTTATCTACTGATCTATCTATAAATTTTGATTTGAGGTTTGCTCTCTCCAAAATAAATCTACATGTCATCTCAGCCCTCGGCCCTCAGATAAAAAAAAATATTGATTAAGTGTCATTCATGAGCCAAAATTTGACCCAAGTGGGTCCTATTTTCGTGACGCATTCGCAATCAGAATTATTAATTTGTCGCATCGTCGTGAACAAATTTATACAACAATTATTTTTAATCAGCACGTCTCAGTGGGCCAAACACATTTGCATTGTAATTTCTCCGTTTGTCGGAGAGAAATACTAATTGTGGAACGGCACAGTGGCTCTTGACCTTTCCATGTGAGAAACTAATTTACGACAGTAAAATGAACGCTGCATCGAAGACGAAAGAATGTCAACCTTTGAAAATGTTGCTTCACACCGTTTCCCACTCCAGTTGTTTAAGCCTGCTCACTATATGCTGATATTGATATTATGAGAATGAAGGTGGGTAGCGTTCTCTCCAATTTTAAAAATAACAGATAAGCCAATACTGAGGATACAAAATATATACGTGTGGTCTTAGAAGTACCTGATATTAAGGGGAGGATACACAAACATTAAAACAAAAACAAAAATAAAGAAAGAAAGAACGGCTGGGGAGAGTTCTGAAGCCTGTAAATGGTGATTTTATTTCGCCCAAAATTAACTTGAGTATCTGTGTATATTTCTGAGATGAGGCGTTATGTACATTATTTACATTATTCGAAATATTTTCCTCATGTTTGTCGCCATATTTATCACAAAGTTTCGGTCGTTGTATGCTCCGGCCTTCTTAATGTGGTTAAAATGTTGAACTGAACCATTTATTTCGCTAACTTGGTTAGACTGTTCTAGTTCAACTGCCATGTTTTTAATGCATCTCAGTTAGCATTTATCTCATAAAACTTCTCTAAGAACACATGGCAGAGTGGATAATGGCCTTGGTTCGATGCAGTGAAAAGACCCAAAGTGTGTGCGTTCAATACCCGGTTATGGCAGTGGAGATCTTGAAGAGGGGAATTAACAGGAGATATCTGAGAACTGACATCCATTAAAAACATGGGATGTGGAACTGGAACAGTCCACCCCAGTGAGCGAAATAAAGGATTCAGTTCGACATTCCAACCACCTGAAGAAGGCCGTAGCGTACAACGGCCGAAACGGCGTGATAAATATGGCGACAAAGATGAGGATAATAGTCCGAATAATGTAAATAGTGTAAAAATAACGTGGTAATAAAATTTAGAAATAACTTCCATGCTTTCATTTCTACACTAAAAACGAAAGCTAGCGGGTATTTGTAAAAATCTTTCTTTACTCCTTCACTTCATCTTCACGGACACTACTCTGTTTTCTCTCCAGACTAGGGTGTCAGTGACCCACGAAGATAACCCACAAAGAAGAAGGAAACAATCTTTTACAAAAGAGTAACATAATAACACGAGACATGTTCATAATAAGTCTCGTTCAATCTAGGCATTGACTTGTACATAAGGCATGTTTAGGAAGGAAACCCCCATCTATATTGAAAAAGGCATTAACACCCACTGTATTTTTGAAAACATATTCTCTTGGTGGAAAGTATTTTAATAGAAATGTTTTAGAAATTTAAACTAAATGTATCACTAGTTGCTTGGTCAATGAATTCTGCATGTTTCCTTATAGGGAAGCTGCCAATACTTCTATTACCACTACTAAATATATATATATATATATATATATATATATATATATATATATATATATGTGTGTAATTTTTTATTTAAAAATATGATTCCAATACGCTACATAAGAGTTCTCATGTTTCAAAACAAGAGCCGAAAACTTCAATATAATTATTTGAATTAAATTGAATTAAAGTAAGCTCTGTTCCATCTTCAAGCGAATTTTTTTTTTTTGAATAACTTATTTCTGAAATTTATTTTTTTTAATAGCATATTCATTATTGAAATAAAAATTTCTATGGTTACGGCTAGAGCGATTGTTTAAATAAAAAGAGGTGTAGGGTGTTAATAATTTGTATCAGTATAGATATATATTCACAGATGTCAATTCAGGGTAAGGTTGGGGTGTCTAAATTTAAAACGGAAGATGATTTCACCTAGTCTGGTTTACGTGTCTATGGAGATTGATTTTTTTTTTTTATCTGAAAGGGTTTTGTGTATATAAAAAAAAAACAGCTAAAAATTGCTATGTTTCGAACATTGACTCAAGTTTAATTTCAATATCAAAATTAATATTTAGAGTACAGTTTCATTCTCAAGGGGTTTTTAGAATAACTTATTAAGATTATTCTAAACATTACTTGAGAAAGAAACTGCATCGTAAATTGTAAGTTTAATATTGAAATTAAACCTTATGACGAGTCATTTTTTTGAAACTGTAATTTATGTGTCGCGATGGATATCATGCTTAAAAACATTTATATATATATATATATATATATATATATATATATAATTATTTATTTAAAAATATGATTCGAACTCGCCACATAAGAGGTCTCATGTTTCAAAACAAGAGCCGAAATCTTCAAAATAATATTTGAATTAACTTGAGTTAAAGTAGGCTCTGTTCCATCTTCAAGCGAAATATTTTGGGAATCATTTCGCTTGAAGATGGAACAAAGCCTACTTTAACTCAAGTTAATTCAAATATTATTTTGAAGTTTTCGGCTCTTGTTTTGAAACATGAGACCTCTCATGTAGCGAGTTGGAATCATATTTTTAAATAAATAATTATATTTATGCTCTACTTTCGTATCGAGCACTATTTTTTAAAAATAATTACAAAAATACTAAGGAACTTTGGATTATTTACCAAACCAGTTTCTTTCCTATTTTCTACAATATTTTCATATATATATATATATATATATATATATATATATATATATATATATGTGTGTGTGTGTGTGTGTGTGTGTGTGTGCGTGTTTGTGTGACTGTGTGTATTTTCTTCAATAATATGCACTTATTTATTTTTATTTTTTTTAAGGATCCTTTCTAATACTTTAATCAGTTTCCTGATTTTAAAATGAAATTCATCAAGGAAAGTGACGTATTTTTTACACACCCATGTACTTTCGATCATCCTCAAAGATCTATTACAAAGACAAACTTATTGTAACTGTGATCAACACAGTGACATATTTGTTGACAACACCAATATAAAACATCCCCTTTATATCAAAACCAAGCAAGTAACATTCAACAAAATATATTATGAATTTAGTAACACTGTGTTGACGTCACAATTGAAATTATTTTGTCATTGTAACTGGAAAGGATCATTATAAAATAAATAGGAATAAAACATCTACATTACTCAATGAAAAATGTTTGAATGAAGATATGCAGCCGATATATATATATATATATATATATATATATATATATATATATATATATATATATATATATATATATGTAATAAGAACGAGAATTATGTAAATTCTAACGTTCACAGCATTACTTCAAAAGCCTGCTTAATACCAACACTAGAGCAAAAATTATTTCTTATAGATTTTTACATGTGCACAAAATTATCCACTAAAAAGATATATTCTTTCTTCGATGCCTTATTCCATCTCGAATGGTGGGAACTAAAATGGTTATCGAAAATTCTTTTGCGAAAATAAGCCGTCTATGATACGTCACATCCTTAAAAAACAACTATAGGGAGATACATTTTAAGAGGAACCAGAGAGGGGTAAAGAAGTGGGAAAATGATGAAAAGAAAAGAATGTTACAAAATACGATAATAGTAGTTTTGGTATCAGATTTGCCCGCTAAAGATTTTGATAATATGCGATGGTGAGATATTTAAGCACCAATCTATATATATATATTGATTGGTTGTTTTTTACTGAGGAAGCTTATATAATCCACGTCCTAAAGCTAGTGGTAAATTTTGTTCTAGGTACGGGCCGAATACTAATCATATCCGGTCGGGTCGCCCATCGAAGACATCTGTTGTTTATTCAGACCGGAAACTTCTAGTGACATGGGAGCAACAACACCGACGATGCATTTAAAGGTGTATTTTAATAATAATAATAATAATAATAATAATAATAATAATAATAATAATAATATATATATATATATATATATATATGTCGAATTCAAATTATATTGCACATTCCTGTCGGTAGAGGTGTAGGAGAAAATATATATATATATATATATATATATATATATATATATATATATATATATATATATATATATATATATATATAAATTCGTGTCTGTGCGATTTTTGGTGTGAGACTATATGTAAATTAAATTTTGTTAAGAACATCACACCAGAATATAGACAGTTGTGGACAATATTATTCACTCTGCATTTCATAATTACAAATAAATAATACTTCAAATTTCCATGGAAACTTCATGTGCACTTTTCACAAATGTAAAATAATTGATTTGAAAGAATGTGCAATGATGACCACAAAAATGTTTCATTTTAATGTCGAACAGTAATACAAAAAATAATATCATTTAACATAAGACAGCACTACTGGCATTCTTATCTCAATAATCAATTGTGTAACATTTATTCTTGATTATTGCTTTTAATCATTTTATAGTTCCTTATAAGTTCACTACAAACACTGACTATTATTTTGCTCCATTTGTCCTTGGTAATAGCTTGTAGTCCTACCAAACACGCAGAACATCTTTGTCTTAATTTTCTTCAAATATGTCTATAAATTTTCAATGTAGTTTTAGGTCAGGACTTTGTGTGGCGTACATTAATATCTTAAGTTTATTGCCATCTAAGTATTTTGTAACAACTCGCGTCGTGCGTTTTTGAGATCGTTGTCATGTTGGAACATCTAGTGATCCTCAAATAGAGCATTCTTGCACTTTGTTTTATATTATTTTTAAGAATAGCCAAATACTGCTCTTTATCCATGATACACTTTACTCTCACTAGTTCTCCTGGACCAGAAGCAGCAAAACATCCCAAAGAAGAATACTCCTAGGAACATCCTTTATTATGGTGTATAATTTTTGGTTTGTGATTTTCATTCACTTTAATCCAGGCGTTTATGTGACCTAATTAATCTAGTTTGATTCCATCTGCCCATAAAACTCAGTTCTAATATTTATTCCCATCTTCTCGATAGCTTCTATCATAAGCTAATCTGCGTGTTAGGTGTTTAGTCATAAGCAAGAGATTTTTCCTTGGGCGACAAGCTCGACGTTCTTCTCGATGTCTACATCTAGTGACTGTCTATGTCGATTTTTCTTTAAATATGTCTATAAATTTTCAACTGGGTTCAGGTCAGAACTTTTTGCGAGATACGTCTTAATTTCGCTCTCATAATCTTTTTCTTGTAATAATTCGTACCGTTTCTTTCGAGATATTGTCAGGCTGGAACTTCCAGTGATGCCCCAAAGACAGTTTTAGTGCAATTTGTTTTATATTATTTTTAAGAATAGTCAGTTACTGCTCTTTATCTATGATACTCTGTCCTATCATTAGTTCTCCTGGTCCAGAAGAAGCAAATCATCACCAGAGCAGTCCGTAATTTTAGGGGGGTTATTTTATTTGTGAGCTTCGTTTACATTCGTCCATATATAACAGGAGTTCATGTAACCAAATAATTCTAGTATATTTCATATGACCATAAAACAAATTACCAATATTTACTCCCATGTTCTGTATGGCTTCTAGCTAATTTGCATTTTAGGGTTTTTAGTCTTAAGCAAGAAGTTTCCTTGGGCGACAAGATCAACGTCCTGCTCGATGAAGCATCATGTGATTGACTTTACATCAATGACAACGTTCTTTGTAGTTAAGTGAGGATTCTTTGAGATATCTTTCACTATTTTTCTTTCCATTGTTTCAGAAACAAACCGTTTTCTACCCGTTCTTAATATATTCTCAGCAGAATGAGTTTTGTTGTACTTCTTAATAATGATACAAATTTTCGATCTAGGAATATTTACACACCTAGAAGTGTTGTCTATGCAACACTTTGTTCATACGAAACTATCTTAATTCGAAAGCTCTTGTCCTATTCAGCCTTTTCGGCAGGGTTACAGAACGAATGATTTATTGTGTTACGTGTCGCTCAAATATTGTTTTGTTAATTACCTATTTGAATCTTATAGAATCAGGTCAATGCTATTACATTTCCAAAGGGTGTTGCTATTAAATGTCGAATTTAAAAAAATTACATTTGATACAGAGCAATCTTATTTCATAATTTCTATAAATGGTGGTGGTGAGGGGGGAACAATTTTGGACGGCAGTATTTTTTGTTTTTTTGATAATTTTATGCAAAAAATGCAAATTAGCTAGAAGCCATACAGAACATGGGAGTAAATATTGGTAATTTGTTTTATGGTCATATGAAATATACTAGAATTATTTGGTTACATGAACTCCTGTTATATATGGACGAATGTAAACGAAGCTCACAAATAAAATAACCCCCCTAAAATTACGGACTGCTCTGGTGGTGATTTGCTTCTATAAATATAATAGATTGAAACTTCAAAAAAAATTCACGAATTATTCAAAATTTAATACGAAATCAACTATTTATAGTAAATTCAGTAACTATTTGAAAAAAGGAAAGTGGCCATTTCTCTCTTTGACGATAAAATCAGATATATTATACCTGAGTCACTTTGATATTTTTGTGATGTTAATGGTCTCTTTTGTCTGGGCCGAACCAATACTACGAAAGATAATAATTTTTGGTTCTCTTTTAACAATGTGATAGCTTTACATATTTTCAAACACTCCTGTCGCTATATCATAAAACCTTTTTTTTATAAAAATAGCAGAAAATATACAAAACAGATATTATACCAAACACCATTGTTTTTTGCATACTGTAATATTATCTTTGTTGTCTAATGGGAACCTATCATCTAATGTCCTATACGTTGCATTATTCTATTTTCTCACAATAAATGACCAGAAAGCCACTCAGGGTAAAAGAAGGCGGAATGGTGTTTTATAATGTACGTGACAGTTGCAGATAATGAAGTTATATAGGATAGATAACGTTAGACTCGATACTTGAAGGATTTTAATGTCGTTGAAGTATCCTGTCAGGGGTTTTTCCTCAGAGAAACGGTCTTTGGAAAGAAACTGTTCGAAATGCAAATTCTTTCTTAACAGGGGAACAGTGCCATATCCTGTTCAACTTTCAAACTCTCTGCCTTGAGCAGAGAGGAATTCGGACGAGGCTTTGCCGAAGGACAAAGTTTCGTGTGGGGAGTTAGAAAGACCCTGAACAAGTTTACGCGGATTCGAAGGGAATATTTTTGGCAGGGAGAAACCACGGTAAACTCGGCCTTGTGCCACATAAAACCCTCGTGGTGGGGCTGTTAAATATAATAGTCGAATAGATTGTTCAGCTGTCGAACTCTATACTTCGAACAGAGAAGAACCCAGACGAGGTTTTGCCCAAAGTCAAAGTTTCGTCCTGTGTGGTAGTCAATCCCTGAACCTGGGAATAATTTTGGCCGAGTCTACGGCCTCGGAGAACCCACGGTAAACTCGGTCTTGTGACAAATACATCCCTCGTGGCGGGGCTGTTAAATATAACAGTCGAATAGATTGTTCCTTATTGTCGGGCTCTCTGCTTTGAGCAAAGAGGAACCGGGACGAAGCTTTGCTTTGGGCGAGGTAGACGGGCCTTGAATCGGTTTATGCGGCTTCTAAGGGAATTTGTTGGCCGACTCTACGGGCTCGGGGAATCCACGGTAAACTCGACATTGTGCCACAGGCATCCATCATGGGTGGGACCTGTTAAATATTAAGTTCTTTCTTACCATCAGAATATGTAAGGAACGAACATTTGCCATTTTGTATATGATATGACAGATCCTAGCTGTAAATGTTTGAACTTGAAAAACTAAAGAATGTAGAGCGTCAGGACTTTTTACATGAAAGTAGTAACGATGTAGAAATAGGCGTACCTCGTTGCGCCAGAATGAAAGAGGTAGAGTGGAAAATAATTCATCACCGGCCGGGCAACTGCTGTTAAAGTCTGTCGAGTCTGGGAAGTGACAATCGGGCAGTTCCCGCACAGACAAGTCTGTAAAATTTAAAAAAAATGTGAAATCAGCTACATTCTGTCGTGCTTGAAGGACTCGGCCAATTATTCAGCGTCTTTAGAGAAAGAATTATAGGAAACGTACGAGCAATTGTTGAGATGCACTAAATAAAAAAAAGAAGTTGACATCGAAGTGAAATGCCATGGATTTAAAATGTGAGTGACGAGGAAGTTCTAAGAATAAAGATAATATAAAATAATACGTCTACTTATAATCAAACTGTTGGCATTTCTAGGGTACGATGAAAAGGTTTTTTTCTTTTCTTTTTTGTCAAGACTGTTCAGTACTTAGAAGTGAATATCTGGCACACGGATATCCGAATAAGCACAAACGGGGATGTTAAAGTGTCAAAAAATGAAAACGGAGAACGTTGTGTGGAACCAAGCCCAAATCTTGAGAGGACATGACAAATGAATACAGGCATGAAATTAGTGTTTTAAGAAATTGAAACGCACAGAACATATTGATGGCAAGAAAGTTAGAGATTAGGGTAATAAACATATTTAACGAGCTTCTGTAAAGATATGGGAGAACAGGGAGTAGAAATGATAGTTTTTTTGGTTGTTTTTGTTTAGTGGCATATCAACATCTCTTTGAGTTATTTTATGCCGAAATCTAAATATTTTGTACGCAATTTTATGGTTTCAGCTACTAATAATTTGTACATAACTTTATACTTTCACAGCAACCGTATGTTATTTTAGATATATAACATGTAGATATATAATGTATTGCTGGTATTTTTAATATAAAATATAGTTGGTGTAATAGATAGCGGTTAGGATTGAGGAATCGGCAAGCCGAGTTCAAATTCCAGTCAGATCCATTACATTTACTTACGTCGGGAAAAGTTAAGAATCTTCTTCTCTCAAACTCCATCTCAATCTTTTCAAGTCGTCATCCCTACAAATATTTTCAACATACATTCCGTAAAGGAGATTAAATATATGAGCACTCTTTGTTTCTAAATTAATCTTCCTGTCTCTTAATAATTTGCTTATTTTAGGGAAGGCATCTTTGTGACAATGGTGTTCTTAACATTTATCGGTATAACTTAATTTCTTTCGCTTCAAATAACGGTGAAGAGATTTAGCCCTGTTTAAATAATGATAATTATTTTAGCCGTTTCCTTATAAGGAAACATTTTATATTCGTTGACCAAGCAACCCGTTATACTCGATTTACTATTTTTTACTCCCTGGTCACCGGACCGGGATAAATGTAGTATCTGTTCGCCACGTCTTCAATGGTAATATTAGCAAAATTTCTTATAAGGAAGCCTTCATTGAACGAGCAGCGAATGTTAATGAAGTTATATTTTCTTCACTTTCAGACCATTTTGATTGGATCAAAGTGTAGTATCTGTTCTTCTCATGTCTAATTGTAATATTAACATTAGCTATAAGGAAACATTCGGCATACACTGGGCCGATAGAGTAATGGATAACGGCTCGGATTGAAGAATCGGAGAGCCAAGTTCAAATTCCAGTCGAATCCATTACATTCCCTTGCTAGTACCTTTGGGAAAGATAAGAATCCTCTTCTTCTCCCCACTCTCCATCTATGGGTAAATAGCAGAACAGACCAGGTTCTATAGCCTCGGATGGCAACTTGTCTACTCCAGAAAGAAAAGGCAACCTACTGCGGGAAAAATCTGCTCGCCTGTCATATATCGAAATCATGTATCCCACATAACACATAACTGACTAACTTGTTCTCCACAGCTTTAATTGTAATCGTAATATTAATAGTTTCCATATGAGGAAGCATTCGGTCGGTGTTACTGAAGGTACGCATTTCTTCCCTCCCGGGACATCGGGCTCGAATCAAAGTGCTCTATATCTTCTCATTTTCTAATGGTAATTGTGATATTAACTATTTTATTCTAAGGCAAGATTCGGCATTTATTAACCGATCCCCCAGTGCTACGTTTGCCGTAATTTCTTGAAGGTTGTACAGAGATCAAAGTGTAGTATGTGCCCTACTAATCTCTAACGATAATGCTAATATTAGCTGTTTCCTCATGTGTTAACATTCGGTATTTATTGACCGAGCTGCCAATGCTAAACTAATTACCCTTTCTTTTTCACTCTATGACTATCGGTCTGGGATCAACGTGTAATATCAGTTCTGATCTTTGATACTAATGATAATATTAACGTTCTTCTTATTCATTGCGCAAACTAATTCTTTTATCGGTTGAGTATAAAATCGTCCTCTTAAAACATTTTCATGTTGAGTAACTGCTATAGGTCTTTCATTTTTGATGGTAGCTTTATTCGTAAACCTTTGTTTGAAATAGGCAACATAGTAATTTTATAATTTTCTGTTCGAATTACATATACTATCCATTTTAGTAGTTGCTGCATATGAAAGTCAGTATATTTAGATATTACATACTAGCCGGGGAGCCTTTCTTTTGTGTAGATGTTGTCTTATCCTGAATACATTGTTTAGTATCTGACAGATACTTTCACCATTTCCACAGGCTTTCGCTTTTCTTTGTAACAAAATGTTATTTCAGTAACTTGTTTGAATTTATTTACATTATTCGGATTATTGTTCTCATCTTTGTCGCTATATTTATTACAACGTTTCGGCCGTTCTACGCTCCGGTCTTCTTCAGGTGGTTGGAATGTCGAACTTATTTCGCTCACTGGGTTAGATTGCTCTATTTCCACGTGCCATGAATGTCAATGATCTCCTGTTAATTCTCCTCTCCAAGTTCTCCACTGCCTTAGCCGGGTATTGAACTCACATTCTTTGGGTCCTGTTACTGGATATAAAGCTTTTAACAACTGTGACGTGTTCTTGTATGTGTATGAATTTCTGGTTATTATAAATCTAATGTCTTCAGCAACCTTTTTTTACCAGTGCTCATATTGCAATTTTTTTCTGTTATCATTGCATTGAATAAGGCCGGAGCCAATAACGGCCGAAATGTTGTAATAAATACGGCGATAAAGATGAGGAAAATAGTCCAAATAATGTACATAAAACCTCATCTCAGAAATATAGACAGTTTGAATTTTCTGCATCGACTTATTTTTGATATCCCCGATCAAATGAAACACGGACGAAGTAATGAAACAAGAATAATTGATACGCGTTCACGTCTCGCGTGGAAAACGGAATAAGACAAGTCCATATTGAATAAAGTTTTCGTTTCGAAATGCGCTGAAGATTATCAGCAATGACAGTTATCTCTAGAATTCCGGGGAGTGCAATGAAAAATTGCCAATATGAAGTTGACAATTGTGCATATCATAAATGTAATATTTGAAACTTTTCGGTTGTTGTTCTTTTAAAGATTGGGGGGAGGGGGAGGAAATCAGAAATGTAGATTGCTGGAAATTCAGTTCTGACATAATAAAACGGTTTAGTGGGATCTGTTTTTTTTCTGTGAGGAATAACCAAATACACACGTTGTGAAAGGTTGTAGCATAAATGAAATATAACATTTCACTTTCGAAATGACAATCATGCAAAATAAAAGGGAATAGTACCAAATAAAAATAAAACGAAAACTTTTTAAAGATACGTACCAGATCGATAATTTTTACATGATTTACATGCAAGGTAGGAAAATATGGAGATTTTGGTTTGTGATCGATCAGTTCTCTAAGACTTACCGAAAATTCTGCATGTTATTTAAAGCCAGTAAATATTATTTTAGATTTTAAGAATTTTTTAAGACTTACTAATTAATCCATAGCAAGGGGGAAGAGGTGGATTCATACCATTGTCAATGGTTTTTATGCATAAATGTATTTAACAGACCCAGTGGTAATTGGAACTTGGCTCCCTGTTTAAGAATTCCGAGACTTTATCCACTCCATCTTACCCACATCAAAGCACTTAGTATTCAGAAGAGGTCATCCATTTAGGTAATAGCCAGACTCGACTTTCGTTAACCTTCGTTGATCTTATCGGAGCAGCTGTTTCAACGCGATGTGACCGCAAGCCGATTTGTTATGACGGAGGAAAACTCAAGTGTTTTTTTTTCTGTCTTGAAGGTGAAAGAGGTGAAGTTTATTTCGGTATCAAATCCTGGCTAATTTTCTTAGTCTGAACTAGGCAAGCTATTATTATAGTTCGTACAAGATCATTCAAAATATTATTAACAATGAATATAAAAATGTATTTATCACATAAAATTATGTATTTCACGTATCTTGTTGATGAAAGAGGTACTGTTAAATGAACCCCTAACATTTCCATACCGGTGGATTGGAAGGATTGGCCCAATTCCCTGGCCAACTGGTTCACGAGATATCACTAACATCAACTTCTTTCGACGGCACTATGTTACAGATATCGCGTATCAACCAACGATACGGGATATCACTGATTTAAAGCAAAAGATCACTGGTGCCTTTGCCACTATTGATAAGGCTATGCTACGGCAAACATGGTAAGAAATCGACTAATGTCTTGATGTGGTTGTTAATTTGCTTCTGCAAAATTTCTTTTAAATTTTAAAGACACGCCTTTATCCACTGTCCTTATAGACACATGGCACCGTGGATAAACGGGTTATTTAGATCCAGAGACAGGACCCAAAGAGTGTGAGTTCAATACCCGGTTAAGGCACTAGAGAACTTGGAGAGGGGAATTAACAGGAGATAACTGATAACTGATATCCATTAGGCATGGCACGTGGAAGTCAACCCCAGCGAGTGAAATAAAGGGTTCTGTTCGACATTCCAACCACTTGATGAAGGCCGCAGCGTACAACGGCCGAAACTTTGTGATAAATATGGCAACAAAGATGAGGATGATACCCCGAATCTGATAACTGATAACTGACATCTATTAAACATGGCACGTGTAACTGGAACAGTCTACCCCAGTAAACGAAAAAAAGAATTCAGTTCGACATTCCAACAACGGCGGAAACTTTGCAATAAAAAAAAGCGACACACTCTTGTATTCGCTCTCTCTCTCTCTCTCTCTCACTGTCTCGTATCAGTTCTCTCTCTCTCACTCTCATGAAGACAATAGTCCGAATAATATAAATAGTGTACATAATAACTCATCTAAGAAATATAGGCATAATTGTAAAGATATACAGTCTGATGATCCGCAGTCCTTTAAAAGGGCTGTGGTGAAATAATTTGTTTGCATGGAACCTTAAAGTGGTCTGTTTTTATTTAAATAATTTGCTGTGGATTTACATTGGGCTCTCTGAATTTTATCCTGCTTAGGTTTACGCATACCGATTACCTAGTTACTCATAAACTATATATATATATATATATATATATATATATATATATATATATATATATATATATATATATATACCTCGCCTGCAGTACAACAACGCAATCGTAAGGTGGTGACATATGCCGTAGTGTCTTGATAATGGTGCAGTTCATTTGTTTACGGATGGGTGTAATAAGGTAACACACTATAAAATAATACAAAATAAAAAGAATATATACCGACATACAAATATACAATTAAACATACGGTTACATACCTCTAAATACAAATATAAACTCTAATTCAAATATGAATATTTAGTTTTAAATATTATACAAATGTATAGGCACTATCATATCTGTACATATATGCACAAATGTACACACAAATACATATATAAATATACTTATATATATATATATATATATATATATATATATATATATATATATATATATATATATATATACATATATATATATATATATATATTGCCATCCACAGACAGTTTCGCTGTATCACAGCTCATCAGTGTGGTTTGACGTCCGGTTGCATCTATCTCTTTATATATATATATATATATATATATATATATATATATATATATATATATATATTTATATATATATATATATATATATAGAGAGAGAGAGAGAGGCATCCGGACGTCTAGCCACACTGATGAGCTGTGATATATATATATATATATATATATATATATATATATATATATATATGTATGTATGTATGTATGTATGTATGTATATATATATATATATATATATATATATATATATATATATATATATATATATAAACATAGAAGCAATCGGATGTCTAGCCACACTGATGAGCTGTGATACAGCGAAACAGTCTGTCTGTGGATGGCAATATATATATATATATATATATATATATATATATATATATATATATATTATAAATTGATTTATTTAAAACATGTTTTTTCTCTACACAGATCTAACCATGTTTCAGAAATGGAAGCTAAAAGCTACGAATTTAATTTTGTAATTAAATTAAAGACATAAGTTCCATTTCATCATCAAGCGAATTTTGCAGTAACTGTATTTATGTTGCAGATAGAGAAGTCAAGTTAGCAAATATAAACATCGATATGAGTTAAGGAAAAATGCGCATTCATAAATAGACTATCTGAGCCTTGCATCGCTTTGCTTTGATAAATTCCTGGAGAATTCTTGAAAGTCACGCCTGTTTTGAAAGTGATTTCATAAAATAAAGGCGTACAGTTTGGATTTATCTCAAATACCATATTTTTTCAAAGAAGAATTTCCATATTTTTTTTTACAACTAAACAGTGTTATTTATTCAAACACGTACCCCCACTAAATATGATGTTTATTATAAACATCGCATTTAGTGGGGGCACGTCTATTTTCTATACTATAATCCGATCCAATATTATAATAAAAAAATCTCCAGTTCCTTAGATTTTGTTTCAAAACAACACTTCGTAAATGTGCAGGAGAAAAGTTCCCATCACATCTAAATGAATAAAAGAAAACAGGGATTTCAAAACCCCTATATATATATATATATATATATATATATATATATATAATCTTGATTTGATACTGTTCTCTTATTGAAGTAAAATGGGAGAGAATACTGGAATACAGAGAAAATATAATATTACGAGGCCCCTAGCCAAGGACCTCAAATGCATATAATAATAATAATAATGATAATAAGAAGAATTATAATACGCTTGGAAAATCACTATCGGCTCAAATTGTTTCAACAGAGGAGACATAGAAAACTTGTTCTTATTTAATACACTATTACTGACCCGCCAGTAATCACAAGAGCCAAAGTTGTTCGATGCAATACATTGCCTCATTTTCTCTGCAACTAACGACTTAGCACGTGCATTCAAGAATAAGCGTCATTTGTGATGGGAACTGTCACATTGGTACATTTGGAAACATTAATTCCTCTGGTCTATATCGGCAAAGAATACTGCTGTGAAACAGGGAGAAGATTGAGATGTTTCGTGGTATTTCCGATAATAAATGAAAACTTCATTGTCGGTTTTATCCCAAGAAGAAACCTCAGTGGCGGAACTCTCAATACCGAGGTTAAAAAATGTCAATCCAATGGGTGTCACGAAAAATGTGAATTCCAATCAGCATTTTGATAACAGAAAGATGCCATATACATTTGAGGTTCTTTTCTAATAGATGACTGGAACGAAATATCAAAAGATACTAGAGAGTAGACCTAGTTGATAAAAGTACCGTGTTACGATGCTCAGCAAGAACTTGAAAAGAAGGTAAGAAATAAATCAACTAAAAAACCTGTTGATAAGGGTTGCTACTGAAGCAAATAGGGAACACACGATTTGAGTAAGGGATTGAGCAATGAAAAAATTGCAAATCTGAATACTGGCAATATCAGTAGCATTATGTTTAAGACACGGGGCGTGATGAGCATTAAAATAACCGAAAACAATGATATTTATAGATGGATGAAGAGAGTGATATTTCTCTACTATCAAAGATTATGTCTAATAAACTGCTGTCCTGAGAAAAGAAGACGAGAAAGGAAAAAGGGATAGCTAACTAGTTGCAAAAATGGGAGTCGAAGGTCCACGAAAGAGTCGTCCAGAGACTGGATTTATAGTTCCCTTGTCATTGGAAGCTTATCTTGAAAATATTGGGCAAGGTCATGTGAATGCCGGAATCTTTTAGGCAAAGAGGAATATTGCCTGTAAAAGAGAAGTCATTGGAAGAATTTAAATTGGTTTCGCAACTGTTCCAAGAGAAAACATTATATTTGCAGTATACGATGAGGAAATTTTCGCCAATTTGTATTTTTACTTTCGCGCATGCGCGTTGTTTGTTTTGGATTTGTTCTTTAGCATAGTATAGTAGCATTAGTTGTATAGTGTCTGTGAGAAAAAGAACACAATTACGCATTTCACTCCACCAGAAATTTGAAAGCAGAATGCTGTACTGCTTGGCATTCGCGTTGGAAGCTCCAATACGAACATTTCACAGTGTTTGGTTGTAAATCTTCGGAGAGTCCTGAGGATTCGGAAAGGGTTGGATAAGTCTAATTGTAATTACTAATGTATGGCAGCTCTGAAAATAAAATTTGATATTTCTGATAAGAAAAGTATTCCTGAATTTGTTACTGAGTGCTCAACACGGTGGCGTACATCTTGACTTGAGGAGGTATTGAACGCGCCCTGTTATAATTATTTTAAAATTGTAAATGCATCCGTTTAGGTTATGCAATGTTTTGCAAAACATGTATCCGAATATAAGGGAGGTGACTAGAAATTGTTGCATATACAAAATGGTCTTAGGTGTAATGGGGTAATGGTTAGCAAACTTGTTTGGCTATAACAAATACGACTGAGTAGGGAGTCCGATCCTAATTGCGTGCTCTATAGTTTCGAAATTGTGCTACATCTAAGCAGCGCTTAGAAAATCACTATACAAAATAGCATTAAATGGTTGTTAAATGCACTTAAACACTTTACTGTTACACTCGAAATAAATTTTGTTGAGTGATGGTTGGCTGCTTTTCATATATGAGACGTCTAGGTTTACATATATATAAATAAACGTTATATATATATATATATATATATATATATATATATATATATATATATATATATATATATATATATATATACTTATATGTATATATACTTATATATATATATATACTTATATATATATATGCTTATATATATACTTATATATATACTTACATATATATACTTATATATATACTTACATATATATACTTATATATATATTTATATAAATATATATATATACTGATATATATATATATACATAGTTATATATATATACACATACTTATATATATACATATATAAATACATACTTATATATATATACTTATATATATATATATATATATACTTATATATATATATATATATACTTATATATATATACTTATATAAATACACACACACATATATATATACACATATTTATATATACATATATATATATACATATATATATAAATACTTATATATATATACTTATATATATACATACTTTTATATATATGTATATATACATACTTATATATACATACTTATATATATATATATATATATATATATATATATATATACATACTTATATATATATATATACATATTTATATATATATATATATACATACATATATATATATATAAATAATTATATATATATACATACTTATATATATATACATACTTATATATATACATACTTATATATATATATACATACTTATATATATACATATATATATATTCATACTTATATGTATATACATACTTATATATATATATACATACTTATATATATATATATATACATAGTTATATATACATACATAGTTATATATATATACATAATTATATATATATATATACATACTTATATATATATATATACATACATACTTATATATATATATACATATATATATATATATACATACTTATATATATATATACTTATATATACATACTTATATATATATACTTATATATATATACACTTATATGTACATACACACACACACACACACATATATATATATATATATATATATATATATATATATATATATATATATATATATATATACACGTTATTTTTATGGATATGCGTATTTGAGTAGGTGGTCTCTAGTTTATTATCTGTAGTGCTGGATCGAAACACATATGTAGGACGAAATATTTTGGATTAAAACCAGAAAGAAGGCAAAAATACACGATTCCAATATATCTTGGCAAGTCACAGTTAATAAAGAAACAATATCAGTGGAGAGGCATGGTTACCAATGTCCTGACGAGACATTGCATTTTAAAAATGCCTGGTTGTCTAGAAGCGAATAATATAAAATGAAATCAAAGAACATTTCTTAAAATCAAATCGCAGAAATCCATGACAGAATCGTTGCGTAAAAAAATGGCGACTTACCTCGTCAAACCAAGCGACAGCCTATCGCGTGTATCCTAAGTCGGAAGCGAAAGAAAGTGTGGACGTGACTAGTTTTTATATATTAGAACGCCATGTAAATATCTGGTTGCTTCTCAAAAAATAATTGACTTCTCGAGCTAGATATAAATATGTGCTGCATGTATCGAGGTTTATTCCCTCAAAATTCTTCAAGAATATAGAAACTAGAAAGAATTTCAATGACAGTATCCATAACAGATTACTCACTAAGCCTTCCTAGGCTAGAAAAGAAGACATGAAAGATTTATTAAAAAAAAACAACAAGAAGAATCGATGGCTCCTCCAACCTGAATAATCGCTTTCATTAAAGGTATAAGAAAAAAGAAAATGAAAAGAAGGTTCTACAATTATGTCCTAGCTGCACTCAGCCGATTCGATAAATGTACAGATAAGCAAATTAATGACAGACTGCTAATGACACTGAATAATTAGACAACTGTAAGTAGGAGGAAAAGAGTTCAGCGTTACTTTTTTTTCACCTGAGAGATAGACTGTGTGTAATTAGAAGAAAACAAATCGGACGGAAGCTCATTTACAGTCGGGATAGTCTCGTGTGAAGTCAAACGTGTTTGACGACTATACAATATAGAGCAATTACTGTTGTAATATGACGGCTGAAATCTGCGCTAAACCTTTGGAGAGGAAAAGCAAATTTGGGATCATAATAATCCAAAATGAAAAGAAATAAAAATTGCAATTCACTCTTCAGATATTTCCAGACATAATAAAAGGAATTCTAAATTAGATGACATGAACCTGATTGCAAAGTGGACATCTGAAAAAAACGAATGTCATATTAAAGCTTAATCATAACAATTCCGTAAGGATAAAATATATTGATTCCAATTCTTATTACAGTGTAACCCGGATATAAGAGATTTGTCGGCACCGGTGAATAAGTCTCTTATATCCGGGTTTCTTTTATATCCGGGTTTGGTCTATTATATATACATTAATACAAGCTCTAATTTGGGACCAGATAAAATCTATCTTATAACCGGGTTTCTGTTATATCCGGGTCTCTTACATCCGGGTTACACTGTATAACAATTGATAGAGTTTTTTTTTAATATTAAATTTCAACCAGTAAAGACGTGGAAGATGTTTGTGGTAGAGGATTATTCTGAAAATGATAATAATAAGCTGGTTGTGTGAATTGAATTAATCAGAAAATAATGTGGAGTTAAGATTATTATGATACGGAATAGAGATTAAGATTGACTCTTCATTTGAAGGAGATAACATTTTAATATTTAGGGGATATCCACACTAGTGTCTATGCTACAAATTAGCTATTCCTGCTAAAATGTTCTCTCAGTGAAAGTTTCTTCTATTTATAACACAAAGAAACGTAGAAGAATTAGACTCAGCGTCCTAGTCAGAAAGAGCAGGATTGGTAGAACTAGATTGGAATTCCCCTGAAACCTTGCCGTAGAAATAGCGATAGATTTGCTATAATGCATTTGCAGACTATTCGCCACAGATTCGAGAAGGTGTTTCCTACATGGGAGTGCAAACAATTTTGAATTCTTTCAAGGCTGGACAGCATGGATTAAGCAGATCCAGACCAGATATGGAAGAAATTTCAGATCTTATTCGATATATAAATCATCGTAGATGGAGAAATAGAAAAAGCCGCATATGTTTTAAGAATCTTTAGCAATGGTTGCCTACATGAATTACACTTGAGGACTGGAGTGAACTTTAGGCTCAATAGAGGTTCACCGCATAGAACTTTATGGTGACGGAAATCGTTCATATTGTCTGGAAAAATCGCAGACTCAGATCGGTAACGAAATGAAACTAGATAATTTTGGGCAGTATTGAAAGTCTGTTTTTCTCCATTGATTAATTATATATGCACTCATTTAAAAAAGGTCAAGAACAGATAGCTCTAACAATTTTACTTTCGTTTTTTTTTTTTTTTTTATTCCCTTAGCTTTTGTTAATGTATCAGTCATTATTCACACATGGGTTAAATTCAGGTAATATTGTCATAGCCAAATTAACAGACATTGGGGCAATAATTTTGTACGTACTTAGTTTTAAAATTAGCTAGAAAACCTTTCTTTCACTTACACGAATTACCCAAATTGTGATTCCATGTAATATTCTGTACATGAAACTATTGTAAACGTAGTTTGTTGCAAATTCACACTGCTCTTGTGAATGTCAAAAATTTAGAAACATTTTTCAACGAGATGATAAGTGGACGTCCAAGAAAAACAGAATGATGAAAATTCTATGAGACGAATTGGCATGCGATCCCCTTGTAAAAAGATACATAAGGGTTTGCTTCCAAAGATGACAAACATTAGTTTCATGAAAGTTTTGCGTTGTCCGATATTTGAGTTCGGTCTGAAATCATTCAAATCTCCGCGTAAACACCAACTAATTGTAGAACTGAACTCCAAACCGCAGACATTAGTTTAACAGCATGGACACCGGACAACTGGAGGCTGCAATATGTTTTTTTTTTTACATATTAATCTACGTTCAACAGTTCACCATGCGTAAGAACATAAAAAAAAGATCCTGTGATATGAGGTTCGATGAAAGGTATATAGTTCAGAAGATGAAACACTACTAAAACAAATGATTATGCGTATCATTTTCAAATCTAAAAAGAACTGGACTTTGCCTCCGAGAATATTGATGAATTGTGTACGGTATGTGAAACTACTGCAGGAGAAACAGGAACTGCATATACACCTACATCAGTTGACAATATTTAGGCATGCTGGTGCTTCATATTTCCGCTCACAGTTCGTTCAGAATTTTGTGAACTGGATCAACGTGAAAACAATGGACTGTGCAATGAACAACGCAAGTCTTAATTCCGTTGAAACTTATGGTAAATTGTCAAAAAAGAGTTGTGCATAAACAACCATTAAGTACTAAAGCACTAAGGGAAAATATCAAAGGTGTCTGAATCAAAAAAAAATCGGTTGACTGCTGTATCGAGTTGATTATTAGCATGACTAGCACCATTCAAGTAGTAATCAAAAGCAAAGGAAGTCATACAAAATACCTACAACTAAACAATTTTGCTTCAAAGAAATAGACGACAATCGTCATATAGCAATGTATGTATAAAATAAAGGCAGTCTCTTATAAATTATCTCGTTACTGTGTTGTTTTTAACTGCAAGATAAGAACATTACAAGGTGGTCTTAAACCGTTTTCCCTGTCTGTATTGATATTCAAGTTATATGAAAACAGATTCATGATAGTCTAACACATGACGGCATTATATTTGAAGTCAAGGTGTAACACAAAACATAAAATAAAATTGAGGACCTTGTTTAATAAGAAGAGTATAATTTTTATATGGGAATAGCTCGAGAAAGCAGAATACGTTTGAATATATTTCTATATCACCATTAAGAATGTGAAGAGGCGTTGGGAAGGGACAGAAAAATATTAATGTATTAGGTTGGTGCAAAAAAAAAGCCGTAATAATGTCGTTTTTTGACGTTAAAAAATACGTCAAAAAAGGACATTATTACGTCATTATTTTTGCACCAACCTAATAAAAATACTTCACAAAGAAAGATTTATTTTACTTGTTTCCTCTTGTAAAAATTGTATCAATAAAAAAAAAGGAAAATGAAGAACTGTTGCCCAAATGCATATATATATATATATATATATATATATATATATATATATATATATATATATATATATATATATATATATTAACTAGCAAGTAGGAATAAATACTTTTTATTTAACTTTTTTCGTATTTTTTTCCTAATGGTTTAATAAGTTGTTGAAAATTCGTACATAATTCAGGAAATCTTAACACACACAAACACACACACACGCGTGTATATGTGTTTATGCGTGTGTATTTGTGTGTGTGCGTATGTGTGCGTGTGTGCGTATGTGTGTTCTTAGTATTTAGTTAACAAATAATCTTTAAGGCAAATACAATATAACAAAAAAGTATTTGGCGTTTTGGTTTTATTAGAAAAACATATAAATTTGACATGTAATGTCCTCAAAGTAATCCCCATCGTTATCCAGAAAGTTTTTGCCAGATATATTTTGGAATACAGTTTCATTTCTTTAAGAAATTGTCGGATATTGTATGGCTTAATGTTCAAATTTAGTTCTTTTATGATGACTTTTTTTTGGTGGCATATAGACTCTATGGGTTAATTATTGCCTAAATCTCAATATTTTGAACACACACAAATGTGTGGCTACAACTCAATATATTTTAAACGCGACTGTATGTCTTCAACTACATATAAGATATGTTGTTGATCATTTTACTATTGTTGATAAATGCTTTCATATAAAAATATATTGCTTTCATTTTTACTATAAACATGTATTTTGGAATATTATCGTAATTTGTTTTTTGGGGTTCAGTATTTCCACATAGCTCGGATCCTAACAGATCTCTCTCTCTCTCTCTATATATATATATATATATATATATATATATATATATATGAAAAATTTCTCTGAGTTAGCCTGTAGAAAAACAGAATATTTATAAATGTAAATGACAATAGAAAAGCTGTAATAGTTGTCGACGCGTTTCCTCTGATGTGGACATTTTCAAGGAAAAACGAAATGAATTTTTTAAACGGAGTAACTAATAATTACAAAACAAAATGTCCTTAGCGACTGGAAGGATTTAGAGAACGCTCTTTTCATACTGTTAACAGAAATTACGTCATTTACTGTCACATGTGGAGATATTGTTTTTATTGCTGTGTTGACGGATTCAACCATTTTCTTTTGATTTCTTTGTAATGTTCTTTACGTGTGTTTGGTAGAAAGTTAACAGCATGAAAATATATATATATATACATACATACATACAAACATACATACATATATTTATATATATATATATATATATATATATATATATATATATATATATATATATATACTAAAGACATTTTTTTCGGCCACAAAGGATCGTTCGGTTGGCAAGGTCGAATTTACTGCTTATAAACTTCAATCTACCATGAATCTCGTACATTCATAACTGCTCATGGTGTATCAAATGTAAACAAATGACGTCATACATTAAGAAATGAACAATGTCCGACAATTTATTAAAGACATTTTTATGTTTAACATTCTTTTTATAGATACAAGTATTCAAGTAAATGCTCTGTTTATGATAAATAGTATTAAATAACATTTACCGGCCTGAATGTCCGAAAAACTTTCATAAAAAATATTCATCCTTTGACAGGATTCCAACCTGCAGCCTATATATACTTTTATATAATATCTTTAATAAGACAAATGCTATTTAATACTGTTTATCATAAACAGAGAATGTACTTAAATACTTGTATCTATAAAAAGAATGTTAAACATAAAAATGTATTTAATAAATTGTCGGACTTTGTCCATTTCTTAACATATATATATATATATATATATATATATATATATATATATATATATATATGTATATATATATATATATATATATGCATATATATATATATATACATAAATATATATATATACATGCATACATACATACATACACATATACA
>OZ010588.1:97519010-97626510 GCA_963932145.1 Acanthosepion lycidas
ATTTCAGTTTCATTTGTGTAACAAGTGATCGACCAAACACCCTGTTCAAAGGTTCACTGAAGGACTAGTTGTCATACACGAACTGATCATATTGATAATAAAACATCCTCTCCGGAATAAACAAAGATTTTAATTTATTAATATCAAACTCATTGGCTATTATAGATTTTAACAATTTTAAAATATTTTTTCATAATGCAGAAAAGTATTGTCGATCATATTCTGAAGTGAAACTCCAAAATATCATTCCAAAAGACATTTTGCCGTCTGTTAATCCAAGAAATATTACGCGTCTCGTATGACGTTGCTGGTTGGTTAATATATACGAATACAAATATTCAAATAATTGGAGCCGGTTTTGTAGAAATTTTCAGTTAACTTCTGTGAGCTGGTTTTGTGCAAAAAATAAGTTTGCAATTACGTTACGTAAATCTATTAGCATTTATATATATATATATATATATATATATATATATATATATATATATGTGTGTCTGTAGGTATGTATGTATAACGATGTAAAATTTTGCGTAATTTAACATGTCAACAAAGAGCATTTATAAAAATGTTATGACAAATTGGAAAGAAGTTTAACAACGGAATCGCCTTTGAGTGGAGCAATGGCATGCGTTTCTTGGAATTTATCGAGACTGTTTCTTTCCAACTCATTTTACCAAAACAATGAATTTACTTCCGATATAGTGATGATGCTCTATTAATATATCCACGCGATACCAACTTACCGGATCTCTTAGTTAAACTAAACAAAGTCTAACACTCAATAGAATTTACATACGAAACAGAGAAATAAAATACTTTATATTTCTGAGACATCATGTTACACTTAGATGACATCAGCCTAAAACCTAGTCTCCATCGAATATCAGCCAATAAAAATCATCTAATAAACTCCTATTCCCATCATGACAACAAAATAAAATGCGGAATGATTATTGGGTTTCATTTAAGAGCAGTTTGAATCGACAGCCCTCAATATTTACATGAAGAGGAGAAATATATTGAAAATAATTTCATGACACTTCAATACCTTATTTCATATTCAATGCGAAACAAATGGCTGATAAAATATTCCAAAATAGAAGAGCTGTCTTTCTTGACAAACTCAAAGAATCCAATGAAACTATGCCATTCTATCTACTAAATCTATCACAACTACAACCGAAAAGTTGTAATCTAAACTCAACATAAAATTTGTCACAACTACATCTTTAAAACAATCAAAGACTTACTCAATTAAAACAAAACAACAAGCCAAAACTTGGTACAGGAATTTATTCTATCATGTAATGGAATTGCCAGAAAGAATACGAAAGAATTAAAGGGGATTAAGCAAAAATTATATGAACGCAAAAGGGACATTTAAAAAACAACACACAAAACGCATCGGTTGTTCATCGTAACGAAAGTGACCACATAGGAAATATAGGGGATTTTGTATTTGAGAGTACTCACCTATCTGGTAAGGAATGCTGGACAATTACCTTAAAGATGAAGAAGGTAATGGAAGCAACAAAAATGTGGTTCTGGAGAATACCATTGATCGAAAATGCTGGGAATACCATTGATCGAAAATGCTGGGAATACCATTGACCGAAAATGCTGGGAATACCATTGATCGAAAATGCTGGGAATACCATTGACCGAAAATGCTGGGAATACCATTGACCGAAAATGCTGGAGAATACCATTGACCGAAAATGCTGGGAATACCATTGACCGAAAATGCTGGGAATACCATTGACCGAAAATGCTGGGAATACCATTGATCGAAAATGCTGGGAATACCATTGACCGAAAATGCTGGGAATACCATTGACCGAAAATGCTGGAGAATACCATTGACAGAAAATGCTGGGAATACCATTGACCGAAAATGCTGGGAATACCATTGACCGAAAATGCTGGGAATACCATTGACCGAAAATGTGAGCAACGACAATATTTTAAAGAAAATGGAAACAAAATGTACACCTATACTTAACATTAAGAGATCGTTGATATTTCAAAGGTACACGATGAGGAAAGAGCGCTTGGAAAATGTGATACACACAAGGCACATGGAGGGAGAGAGGAAAACGATGCATAGCATACATAGTGACCTGCGTTAGATGTATGGTCGAACGGATTTTTGAGAGAAATAAGAAATTTATCTACGAAGGACAGGAAATTGTGGAGAGCCACGAACGTCTACATTCTAAATAGTAACGGCACATAGAAGATGATGACTATATTGGTAGTTAGGCTTCATAATTTACTGTTGACATTTCTAGTTGTAACCGTAAGTCCTATGCTAATAGTTTCTTCTCTGACACTTCTGCCTTGTGGAACTCTCCACCGGCTTCCCGCTTACCTGTCAACTACGATATTCAATGTCTTCTAGGGACAGCGCATACTAACGAAGCGGGACACGCACTGTCTCTTTTTTCCAATTATCCATACAGACAAATCTTTGTACCTGCTCTATTCTGGTGTCTTCTATGCAAAGCTTTAATCTACGACTGTCTCTTTTGCTAACAAACATACATTAGTTTTTACCTAGTAATTCAATTACCATATCTTTGCGTTTTCGTTTTCTACATTTTCACGAACGTTCATAATTTTCGTTCGGAGGTGGGGATATCAACAAAGTGTCTTCCGAATACACTACGTAGAAAATCAAAAAAAAAAAGTAAAGAAAACGATTATCTACGATGGCGATTCTGCATCAGTGTCTAGATACTAGTTATATTTATTTGCATTTTACGGTGTTATTCTTTACTCAACATAGAATAAACCAAATTATTTCGAGATAAAGACTAGTTAGACAAAGATGTGTAAAACTACTTATGCTTCCATTACACACACACACACACACACACATATATATATATATATATATATATATATATATATATATATATATATATATATATGTGTGTGTGTGTGTGTGTGTGTGTGTGCGTGTGTGTGTGTGTAGCTATGTAGAAAAATAGGAAAGAACACGTTAGGTAAATAATCCAGGGTTCTTTAGTATTTTTGTTTTTATTTTTAAAAAACAGTGCTCCATACAGAAGTAGAGTTTATATATATATATATATATATATATATATATATATATATATATATATATATATTTAGAGAGAGAGAGAGAGAGAGAGAGAGAGGGTGAGAGAGGGGAGGCAGTGAGTGATTGACTGAGTGAGTGAGTAAAGGTAATAAATCCGTTGGTATATAATCCAAGTGGATCCTAATAATATAAAATATTAAAACTGATCCACAAAAAGAGCTCAATGCATTTATTATTACAGAGAAAATAATTAGTACGCAATAAAATACCATATCACCTCATATGGGGAATACGCTTATTATATATATATATATATATATATATATATATATATATATATATATATATATGTGTGTGTGTGTGTGTGTGTGTGTGTGTGTGTGTGTTTGCAGGTATGTAAAATAATAGGAAAGAACACGTTAGGTAAATAATCCAGGGTTCTTTAGTATTTTTGTTTTTCTTTTTAAAAAACAGTGCTCCATATAGAAGTAGAGTTTAGATTAAAATTATTTTTTTAAAAATATGATTCCTTCGCTACATAAGAGTTCCCATGTTTCAAAAACGAGAGCCGAAACCATCAATATAATTAAAAAAATTATACTGAATTAAAGTAACAAGCCCTGCTTCATCTTCAAGTGAAAATTTAGGAATAACCAATTTTGATGTTTACGTATCGTTATAAGCATGTTCATTCGTTACTATGGAAACGGCTGGGGCGACCATTTTTTCATAAGGGGCCTAAGAGTTAATTTTTAGCGACATATCATCACTTTCAACGTGAAGTCAAGCTAAGGTAGGGTGGGGTATCTATTTCAAAGCGAATGATGTCTTTGGATTCGCCTAGATTATATAACAACGAATTATTACTTTTCTTGTTTGTTCAACACCCAGAAGGCCCAACCCTGGTTGATACAACAACTATGCTTAGCAGAACTTTTTTGCAGTTTCTGGGAAAGAGCATGTTATCTAAGGTGGTCAACAACCACGATCAAGGCCAGCATGCTCAGACCCTCGGTCACGATGGCATGTGACTTCCTGCTAGTACACCTATCAACGGCCACCATGAGTGCTCTCTATCCAATTTCAATCACAATATTTGTGTCAATTCGTGATATGGTTTTCATGGACTTTCCTGTACAAGGTCCACGGGCCACTCGCGGTATAGGGTTAAGTTACGGGATAGTTTATATGAATAGGAGGGGTACATAACGGTTAATTCTAGACTTGAACAGGTTACGATTGTATTGATTGAGGATAACCCTCTTTGGAGTCTACTCTAGATGGCGGAGAGTCATAGGAGTGGAAATTAATTCTCACCGATAGACCTCGCGATCCAAGTAGTTTCCTTTGAAGTGGTGGTAGAACAGCGAGAGGCTTGCCACATCCCTCCACTCTTTAACATCCAGACATTAAATGGTGGAATATAATTAGTCACCCCCAAGGACTTGCAGACAGTTTTGAACTCTAACAAGACTGGGGAGTGGGTGCTGGGCAGCTATCATCCAAATATGGCAGCAGTTCTCTATTTTTGGCCCCATTTGTATCTTGTACAGGTAGACGATGGCAAAAGGACTCAAGTACCTACGGGAGCAGTAAAGAGAACCGTCCATTTAACAGTATACTTAGCAATGAATCGAATGTAAAATTTCTAATTGAGGTCGGGTGTGAGTTTGAGATCCAACATTCTTTGAAGGCACGGTGCTTCCGCGAGAGTACCTCGGTTCATCCTGATTTGAGCTAGCTCGCTATCAGCTCAACGATGATGGAATGTAACTAGCTTGGACTTGGAAGTATTGAATGTAACCTTCCAGACACTCCATTAGTTAGTTTTTGCAAGATCGGAAGAGTGATTAGTTGTCAATCTGACCATCGCGTGGTTTAGAGAGGCGTCCGTATATAGTTTTTCGTGTCAATGTTTAGCAAGTTGAACGCAGGATCGAACCCTATCGGAGAGCATATTTCCTTTATTGAAATTTCTTGAAGCCGTAGGCTGATAGACGCAATACACATAATGTAAAATAAAAAAGAATTGTGGCATCTAAGTAAAATAAAAGTAACCACTAATTAATAAAAATGTCGAGTTAAATTTAAAATTCATTCATTGTTTATTTATATATATATATATATATATATATATATATATATATATATATATATATATATATATATATATATATATATATATATATATATATGAACTCCCACAAAATTATAATTTCATACATTCTACATTCTTTGGTTTATTTATCTCCTACTAAGCTAAGATATTCTAGCTCCTGCCATGACTTTTTCAGATAAGTGGTTACCAACAATTTTAAAGCCACCAACACTATGATTACCATTAATCATCTTGAGGCAGAAATCGCTAAAATTGTAAGTTTTTACGTCTTTTCAAATAATTGCAGATTATTTAATGTCTGAAAGTATTTTTAGATTTGAAGAAATTTTCGGTGAATAATAACGGGTTATTGTTACAAGTCTTACGAATTAACCCATATATGAGGGAGAAGACGTGTATCTATGTCTTTCTCAAGATTATATGAAAAATATACAGTAATAGATAGATAGATAGATAGATAGATAGATAGATAGATAGATAGATAGAAAACGGGCTGGATTTTTACCTTTTTCAAGAGTCTGTAGAAACTATACAATAATAGATAGATATTGAACTGAGGTAGATAGATAGATAGATAGATAGATAGATATTGAACTGACATAGATAGATAGATATATATATATATATAGATAGATAGATATTGAACTGAGATAGATAGATAGATAGATAGATAGATAAAGAATAAACTTAGAGAGATAAAGAAAAAACTTACATAGATAGATAGATAAAGAACAAAGATAAATAGATATAGATAGATAAAGAACAAAGATATATATATATATATATATATATATATATATATATATATATATATATATATATAGATAGATAGATAGATAGATAAAGAACAAACTTAGATAGATAGAAAACTGGCTGGGCGCTCAACGACTACTCGGTTTAAAATTGGTTGGATGTGGGAATAAGTAATTATCTCCGTAGAAAAATAGTTGCTTCCTACTCAAGGCCACCAACACATAATCCGCAAGTTCTCAAGTCCAAACTAGTAGCCAACAGCTCGGCAATCTTGCAAACACGTTCACACACGTTCACACACACACACACACACACACACACACACACACACACACCGTGCGAGAGAGAGGGCTAACTGTCTCCTACAGAAAAGCAAGCTTAATTAGAGTGTAGGTTGAGAAAGCATGCATTAATATTATAATTGAAAATTCAAACTTCAGGTTTTCACAGCAGGAAAGGACAGAAGAAAACTAAAATAAAACCTGCTCTTCAAGTTCTTAAATTGGGATAGAGGTTATTTAATTCAGCCCATGAACTGCAGTTGGACACTTTCATCATTATTGTAGAAAATCAGACCATTTATCTTATCACTTAAGTAAAGGTAGTAATAAAATAACCAAATATTTGTTTCCATCTTATCTTCAGCATTTTCTCCAATCGTTTGCATAATATATCTAATCGCTGTGGATTTTCGGGAATATTTTATCGAATTTTTCAGATGTTAAACCTTTGATTTGATCGGGAGCAACTGAAAAAATTGATATTTAATTATATTTATTCTATTAATTTGATATTTTGACAGTTTAAGTAATTCCCGTGATTTTTTGAAATATTAATTATCTTCAGGGGTCGAAGTATGTGAAGAAGAATTCTTGTAGAAAAGACAGCTAATCGAATATTCTAATGAAGATGGTCTGCAGTCGGCTCACATTTTCTAGCAATTTCTCGATCGGCCATTCCTCTGGACTAATGAGATCAAATGAATTCCGTGCATACAGATTAATTTAGTCGGCTCTGAATCAACCAAGGGATTCCAAGGTTTTACCGAAAGAATTTAACGACATAATATTACATAAAGGTTAACGGCTTGGACAGATTTGCCAGCAGAGTGTGCATGTGATGATTGGTACTACCAATGACCAAAATAAACTGATTTTACTTTCTTCTCAGACTGCGATTTTCTTTGTTGAACTTACGCCTTCCATACTATATATGTACATACTACTTACGTGAAATAAGACTTACATTATCATGGCTCTCCACAACATCCTCTTGACCATTTAACAGTCTACTTTGCACCAATTCTACCGTGGATTTACACAAATTCGCTCACTACATGTGCTTCTCTGTCTGTTTTCTTATAAACATATATGTGTATATAAAAGGCCACTTGTAATCTGTATATATATATATATATATATATATATATATATATATATATATATACATATATATATATATATATATATATATACATACACACACACATATATATGTGTGTGTGTGTATACATATATAGATAGATCGATATCCAAATGCAATGACTACGAAGAATCAAATATAAATATAAGATACACACACACACACACACACACACATATATATATATATATATATATATATATATATATATATATATATATGAAATATAATATATATATATATATATATATATATATATATATATATATCATAAAATGGAATAAGTCCTACAATTATTTTAATATATTTTATTTGTATACGATCCTGAAAGTCCAAGAAATTTCTAAAAATATGCGACCTCCGACAGGAGTCCGAACTGCATTCTACTCAGTATCGTCATATTGCCTGACGTGCTATACCAGTTTAGCTACGAAGGAAGTATCTGGTTAGCAAGGTCGATTTACTGCATTAAATTACAAATTTCAGGCCGGTCAATGAAGTTAATAGAGTTTATTATAAACAGAGCATTTACTTCATTATTTGTTTCCATAAAAATAACGTATAACAATAAAATATATTTGTATGTATTGTATATGATAAAAAATAGTGTAAAGGTATTCTATATTCACAGGTAAAAGTGATCAATATAAGGGAGAGAAAGAATTTACATATGAAATATAAAAGTGGGCTCTGAGGTCAATGCCGATTTGTAGTAGTATACATTATACTTGAACACAATCATCGGCCTATTTGTGTTGTATTTTTTTTAACAATATTCCGAAAGAAATGAAAATAAATAAAAATATCTAAATAGATATATAAATAAATAAAGTAACTAAAGTCAAATGGACAAACTAATAATGTACACATAAAACTTAGATAAATGTAGTAATACAAACCAACAACATATAATTTAGTAGTCAATAATGAATAAAGAGTAAAAAGTTAAAAAACAACACTATAAAATAACTTCAAATCTCCGCATTCAGGCACACAATTATTTATTTCCAATAGCAGAAGAATAATTTGAAATATAATCAATTTTACCTACAAAGTAAACGTTAGGGTGATTTATACAGCAGATACTGCTAGCCATAATGCACTATTGACAATTATATTTAAATAGAACGAAACATGCTTTTTGCTGAACTCAGTGTCCACTTAGTTCTAAAATACAAAAAAATAATTAAAAAAATATTTAACCTATTGTTAGACATATACATATGTCTTAGATTATATCGTTATAATTGACGGGGAAATATGATGTCGTATCTTAATAGGAGAGTTCCCCGAGACATGTATGAAAACCGCACACCCGCTAACATATTGCCTATATTTTTAACCTTGTTGTGTTTGCTTTTACGTGTCTTTTGATTAGTCAAAAGAGACATACCCATAAGATTTTAAAATCTGGATCACGTCCTACTTAACACTCTAATAAACAAACGTATTTTTTTCTGTTTTAAAAATTATATAATTTTCATCAAAAGTTTACGAATATTGCCTAATGACGGGATAAAAAATGAAATTAAGTCCCGAAAAGTTTTGTCTATTTATTTCCAGTTGGATCCTTTCATTTTCACGGGCAATCTTTTTGGTGTCGTTATTGAAGGACGATAGACGATAGAAAATCGCCCTGTTGATATATATATATATCTTTTTTTTCGAGTACTTTCGACATAGCAGAGTGTCATCATCAGGTGTTGTTCGTTTCAACACATATATATATATATGTCTGTGTGTTTATTGTAAGACAAATTTAACTTTCAGATGAACAGAACAATTTTGTCTTCGAAAATAATGCACACTACGTAGAAATTTTTGATATTGCTCTTCATCAAATTCCTTTAAAACGAGGTGGTATCAATACATATTATATTTCAACAACAATGCTTACCATAACAGAATGTCCCTTTCTAAATATTTTTGGCACTTAAAAGTAGTTAACAAAATTCCTACGGTAAAATGGAAAATATTAAAAAAAACAAAAAAATTAGAACTTGTAAATCCTTATATAATCAATGTTCCGTGTGTTTACAAGAAAAATGACATATTATAAAGTTTCCTTGCAATAAAGCTAAGTTAATACAAATAAATGAATTAACGGTGTTATGCTGGCATAGTCTACGTTTTACCCTAAAACATAGTTAAAAAAACTTTTTTTATAAATAATTACACATTACAATTACATAGCCATTATTTTCCGCAATATTTTTTTGATTTATTCAACTTTAGTATCACCAATGTTTACAGTCTATTTAGTATAATTAGCATCGTATATAGATGTTCCATGTTTTTAATTTTAAGAAGCTTCCTGATTATATGAAAAAAAATAATTTTTTTTTCTGAAAACTGATACTTCGACAAATCTTAATATCATATTTGGCTAAATCTCTAAGCGTCAGTGACATAAAAAATAACCACCCACCTCCTCTGACCTTATTTTTCTGTTTTAGCTAGATCTTACTTTTAATTCGTTAATCTAGACATGCCCACAAATATGTTTTTTAATTGTGACCTTAGTCAAACTGATTTTAACTTCCAAGAAGAGGTAATGATTTATTTTCACATTTCCCTAATAAATAATTTGAATCACTAGTTATCAACCATCGTCTGAGGAAGAACTATTAAAGTTGTGAAACATAAGAACTTTTGTGTAGCGATGGAAAATGGTTCTATTGTAATCTGTTATAGTCAAAATATAATAATATTTTGGTCTATTTTTTGTAAAAAGTAGATGCTATGAAATGTGTATTTTTATTCTATTTGATCATTCTCTTATGATATATATATATATATATATATATATATATATATATATATATATATATATATATATATATATATATGAAATGAGAACGAATCAGCTAAATTCAAACGTTCATAACATTAATTTAAATTAGGGCTTAATACAATCCAGTCTATTATGTGTCATGCCGGATACATGCTTACGCGATCTTGTATCTTTCGATACATGACTCACGAGACACATTTTTCCAGCAGTAGGCTGCCTTTTATTTTTGCGATAGTCGTGTTCAATCCAAGTCTATAGGACTCGGTCTCTTCTGTTATTTACCTATAGATTGGTGGAGGAGAAAGGATTCATACCATGCCTAATGGTTTTGCCACGTAAGTGAATATATTGGATACGAGTGGAATTCGAACTCGGTTCCTGATTCCTCAATCCGAGCCGCTATCTATTACTCCTCTACAATCCAATAGTAGAGCAACATTTTTTATTATAGGATATTACATTCAAACATGTATAAAACCGGTACAAATATACACCCATGTTTCGATGTTTATGATCACATCTCATCAGGCGTTCGTAAATTGCTGATTATTATAATTATTAGGATTTACTTAAGAATTGATTTTTCGCGGGAAAAAAGGTTGATTGTAAGGGAATCCTAATAATTGTAATAATAATAAGAAGAAGACAACGGAATGAGGAATGTTGTCCTAAATATATACCTGGTTAGTCCACTCATGAAAAAATAACATATATATATATATATATATATATATATATATATATATATATATATATATATATATATATATATAGGCTATTACATTGAAACATGTATAAAACCGCTACATAAATGCACTCATTTTCGATGTGTATCATAACACCTCGTTAGGCCTTGGTAATTGAATGATTATTATAATTATTAGGATTTACTTAAAAACAACCGCTTTTACCGCGAAAAAAAAAGAAAGAAAAGAAAAAGAGCAAGAAAGAAAGACACACGATATAAGCTCTTCTACAGATAAAAGGTTGAAGAGAAAAAGGAAACCCTAAATATAAGGAAATTATAGAAATGTAAATTAACAAGACATGATAGGTTGATAATCGGTTCAACCAATCAAAAGGGTCTATGCTAAGTAAGAGGTCATGAAACACAAATTTAAAAAACGCGTTATTCAGCAAGAAAAGAAACAGGTTAAAATCATTTTGTGTAGGTCTTTGTCTGTCTTCTCAATTGAACAATAGTGTGAGGAAAAAGATCAACAAGCCTTCAGTAATGGTACCAACATGCATACTCTGTCTTCCATCTTCAATGTACATTCAAGAATCAACAAGAGGACAGTGAATGAGTTTTTAGAAATAAAGAACGGTAGAGAGGAATAATGAATCAGGCGGTCACAACAGAAAAAGGGATCATCATTTCAACTTAGATTTAAAGAGATCAATTAGAAATGATCCAACTCAATCCATAAGACGTTTAGCACGTGAGAGAGCAGTTTCATCTGTGACAGTACAAAGAGTAGTGTAAAAAGACTTGAAAATGAACTTGTACCTGAAATCTGTGTAGCAGGTTTTACCCCAGGACATAAATTTCGAAAGTTAGAGAGGGCAAAGATCATCATGAATAACTTCGAAAATATTTGAAGTTTTATTTGAATATCTCATGAGATTCTGATTTTTAACTATGATCAATTAATGATGAACATGTTATTCACAATTCTTCTGTTGTTCAGCTTGGAGAATAATTATACATTTTTATTGCTCAAAGAAGAGCCCAATCGTCTGATAAAAATCGAGGAGAATTCCAGTAAGATATATTTAATAATTTCTAACATACAACGTTTCAAACTTAATCTAAAACTTGGGCAATTTTGCTTTTACCCCCGATATATATATATATATATATATATATATATATATATATATATATATATATATATATATATATGAGGCTATTATTCTGCAAGTCATGTTTTATTTCATGTTTCTACATAAATGCACTCATTTTCGATGTGTATCATAACACCTCGTTAGGCCTTGGTAATTGAATGATTATTATAATTATTAGGATTTACTTAAAAACAACCGCTTTTACCGCGAAAAAAAAGAAAGAAAAGAAAAAGAGCAAGAAAGAAAGACACACGATATATGCTCTTCTACTGATAAAAGGTTGAAGAGAAAAAGGAAACCCTATATATATATATATATATATATATATATATATATATATATATATATATATGAGGCTATTATTCTGCAAGTCATGTTTTATTTTAACTGTACAGACATTCTATGCCTATTAAATTTACTCACTTTTTTCTCATTCACGACGTTTGCGAAAGATTATTCATAATTTAAAAAAAAAAAAACATGATTAAATTTAATATATATCTGAGAGTGTCTCTGTATTATATATATAATGTTATCAATAAATAAATAAAAAATAGGATACTTACCTAAAGCGACAACCAGTATCTTCAAATCGTAATTGACAACAGTTATTTCTCCTGTGGTGTCTACTCCGCCATTTGTTCACAACATTCCGCTTTCTTTTACATACGTTAAATGACATAATTTTACGTATAGCAATATGTGTTATTATTGTTACATATTCGCAGAGAGATCTGTTCCAAGGAAATTTGTTTCACTATATCCTGCTAGGCGAATCTATATGACATAAGTGTACCATTCGTGCATGTTTTGAATATTACTGCTACATGTGGTCCGTTCTCCTGATATATATTTAAAGAATCTTGATCAAATCCAAAGAAATCCTGTAATGATATGACATCTCGCCTTCAATCACTTTTCGAACGGCACAATGTAGCTTTCCTGTGCGTTTTCTCTCAATATTTTCAACAATCAACCCCCAAACCGAACAAATAGCATTAATTAAATTCTCAAACCAAAAGAAAACTATTAAATAAGTGATATGAACAAATTTTTACTACGTTAAAAAAAAACACTGATTAAAAACAAATAAATAAATATATATATAAGATAAGAAACAAAAAATAAAAATAAATAAAAACAAGGAAAATAATTTAACCTAAATAAATAAATAAACAAATAAACGGCCTCCGGTAAAATAACCGCCAAAATAGACTACCCAAAATGCACCACTGACCCGTATATATATATAAATAGGCAAGAAAAATAACCGCACACGTGGCCTGACGATTGTATATAGCATGAAACAGACTGTCGCCTCTAACTGATGACTTCTATGTTCCCTTTTATATATATATATATATATATATATATATATATATATATATATATATATATAAGTGTGCGTGTGCGTGGATGTGGGCGGTGTTCCTTTGAATAATATAGATATATTGTGTCTAATCATTTCTGTACTTTTTTTTATCCAATTTCATACTCATTTTCTTGATGTTAAGATGAAATTCATGATGGAGGGAGCCGTATTTTTTTTTAATCCAAGTACTTTCGACCTTTTCTAAGATCATCTTCATTACAAAGACAAACTTATTGTGATGCGATACAGTAGTAGAAAAAAATGACGTAATGCCCAGCCACCGGTTGAACGGCGGGTAAACACTTGTAAATATTTTGTTATCTACCGTGAAACATTTGATACCAATTATTTGCGAATTCTGACTCAAGAGCTGAGACAGAAGTGTTAAAATTGATCAGGAACGCGAGGCTCAAAGGGATAAAATTCTTATTTCAAATACAAAGACGATTCTCTAAGAATATATCTATATTAAAGATAAATGTCATTATCTCATTGATTCTCAAAACTAATGTCTCAACCGACCGAGTGAATAAAATATTCAATTTTCATTGAATTTATTTTTTATTATTGTTTTTTTTTTTATTTACAATTGTAAGAACAATTTCCCATAATAGCTGTTATATTTTTTCTACTCATTTCACTTCAAGCAAGTCAGAATTACGGTCACATGTTGATGCACTAATTCCTGTACGATCACCGAAATTAAGCAACGTCGAGCTTGGTCATTAACTAGATGAGTAACTGATTGGAAATATCAGGTGCTGTAACTTTGGATGTGCAGGTGGTGTCATGGTTAATGGCTCAGAATTATTAACTGAAGAGCCAATTTTTAATTCCCTTTGTGCTCTTTATATACATTTACGCTTATATACACTTGGGAAAGGTATAGATCCACCTTTCTCTCGACAGCTATGGGTTAATTATGAACGCTTATATCACTGCAAAGCATTATTATCACCAAAATCGAAAAAAACAATGCGCACAAAATATTTAGATTTCGGCACTAAACAACCTATTGTGATTGGTATGCTGCTCAAATCGTTAATCTATTCACTCCGAGCAAACTGATAACTAAATTAAACATGTAGACGAAGTACCAAGGTGTGGAGCTCATTACAATAAACTGTCATGAAAATATTTATAGAAAAAACAGAGAGATGGTATATTACATAATTGATTGTTTGATTCATTTTTTTACGGCTAATCAACCCATTGCATGTTATTTCAAACCAGAAAATATTTTTAATTCAAAGAATGTGTTTAATGATTTACTGATACAGGTCTTACTAATGAACACATAGCTGAGAGGAGAAGAGGTCGGTTCGTTTCTTTGCGAAAGGCATTTGTGCGTAATTGAACATAATGAACATGTAATTGGAACTTGGCTACCCAATAAACATGTCGGTGCCGTAACCATATATTCTATATCAACATCCAATGTTACTGCACATAATATTCCCATGAGGTCAGCTAGCATGGTACCCACCAATCTCGACGTTGCTTAACTTCGGTGAACGTAATGAAATGCTATTTCAGTGTGATAAGGCAGTAATCACAGGCCATGTCACGGTGGTGGGAAAGTTACTGAAGCAGTGTTGTCAGAGCAGAACCTATAATTTTAAAGAACCTTTCTTTAGATTTTGTCAAGAATCTCCGGATATATATCCGAAGCCCCAGACGAGATATAGTAGCAATATTAAATATACAAAAGAATCGTAGATTTGTAAATGTGCAAGATGGATTCTGACGGGAAAAATTGTCTAGCACGTCACAGGGAGTCTACTTTTCTAGCAGCAGACCTACCAGTTGATTCAATATACTCATTCCACTTCATGCTAGTGAAAGCTGTGAAATCAAGAAGGCGGACTAAGTTGGTTTCCTTGAGGTTAGCATCAGCCATACAGAGGGAATAAAATATGGTTCTCTCTGGAGATTAAAAGATAGGAGTCCCGTTTTGGTGCAAGCCAATAATTGTCCAGTTGACGACTGACTGGAGTTTATTTTCGAGCTGCCAGTATTATTTTGACGTAGCTATAAAATATAATTAAATCTCTCAAAACACAGTCATTATAAATGTAGAGCGAAGGAACGAAATTTGCCCCGCACAATGATGGGTATCATTGCTAGTTTATATTAAAGAAAGATTTTAGGTTTTGATTTGAAAGCAATAAAGATTCCGACAGCATATCTTTGTCCGTTCAAAGCAATTATCTCGCCGTTTTAATATCAGTTCTTCTAAAAAGAATAACAAATAAAATAAACGAAGCCATCCGTTTCTCCTCATAAACGGACGTTCTTGCTTTACGTTCGTCGTAGAATAATGTGTTCTTAAATACTTGGAAAAATTAAAACAAAAGCATTACGCATAAAGGGACGTTTCTTTTGTTTTTCTCACTTTTATACCATCTCTTCAATCCCCGAAGGTATCACCATTTATAGACGAGTGCTGTCGATAGAATAAATATTATCAGGGGACGAGTGGACAACTATTCATAATAAGATAGAAAAAAGTAACGCTTATATAAAATCATTGTCCTTCTGTCACGAAGAAATCCAAACAAAAAGCAGCACATAAACAAATACATTTAAGCACTTTACAAAAATACGAAAAATTCTAATGAATTAGTAATTTCGAAATCAGGAAAGACGCAATTGAAAATGTTGAAAAGTTATCTGTAAAATTTTTGGTTTGTTTTAGACATAAAGAAAAAGCAAAACCAAAAGTAAACAAATAAAAGTCCCCAAAGACCGCAGTATATATTGCTAGGTAAAATCTTAAATAATTATTTCTCCCTTAGAGGAATGATTCACATAAAATGGAGAGAAGGAAAAGAAAAAAAAAAGTATGTTTGTTGATGAATATCATTTTAAAGATATTGGCAAAAGTGATTTCAATAAAATTAAAATATATCAGCTAATAATTTTAAACTGGTTTTACA
The DNA here is from genome assembly GCA_963932145.1 of Acanthosepion lycidas. Lineage (NCBI taxonomy): Eukaryota > Metazoa > Mollusca > Cephalopoda > Sepiida > Sepiidae > Acanthosepion > Acanthosepion lycidas. The sequence continues at coordinate 97,535,325 of OZ010588.1, forward strand.
AATGACAGGTGGAAGATACAGACATAGCGTTAGAGAACGTAAGAAGCGCGCATGCGCAGATATTTCCTTAGCAAAATCTGGCCTTTCTCTAAAGGAATAGGATAGAAAGCGTGTATGGAACATGACATGAATAGAGAAAATCGAGAACAATTAAAATCAGTAGGCTGTTGGGAGTTTTAATTATTGTGGGGATTAAAAGAATTTCGGTGTTCATCTCTGAAAAAAAAATAGAGAAGTTTTAGAATGTTCTCAGTGATTGTCAAAGGAGGAAAATAATTGAATAACGGACTGAAGGAATGTGTAAAGTATCGGGGAATATATATATATATATATATATATATATATATCAAAATTATTCATTATAATTTTATGTTATTTCTCCTTCTACACCGAGATAAATCAATAAATCTTAAGCCGGATAACGGACATAAAATAATTTACATTATTTACAGGTAGGCGAATATCGTCATCTTTGTTGTTCTTATCAAAATATTTCGATCGTTGCGTTCTTCTGTCTTCCCCAAGTGATTGTCGATTCGGCTAAACTTCAGAGATCTTCGAACTGAACACTCATGGGGTCAATACTACAGCGCAAATAATGTAAATAATGATAGCAATTTCATAATTCAGACAGAAGTTGATAAAATGATAATAATAATAACAAATATTGAGAAATTATTTTGACTGTACATAAAATAAATAATGCTAACTGTTCATCGTAATATTTATTTATAACTTACAAGGTGTGCTCAATAATTAATTTAAATGGTGCTGTAAATAGAATACTACATCCCATATCAATTTGGTGTATAATTTCCCTCAAAGTAATTTACTTCTGAAGTCAAACATTAATGGAAGAAGTCCTGGAACACCTCGTCGTATTCTTAAGGATTTCTTCGAGGTCTTGAAATCATGTTCCTTTCAAGAGGGTTTTGGTTTTTTGAAAGAATTTAAAATCGTAAAAGGCGGGAATATGGTGGATGTCATATTTGGGGAATGTTGATCTTGGCTAAAACCTGCTGCATAATCCATGTTCATTAAAGGAACTTCTTTGGTGTGGTAATAATGGCCCCACTCTACATACTTTCATTCCAAGCACTGCCATAATCAATGAAAGTGAGCGAGTATGTTATAACATAGTGTGTATGCACGACAGAGGTTAAGGGCAATCTGTGTCAAACGCCTTCTCTTTGCATTATTCTGCTCTGTTGCCATAGGAACAACACTAATACTATTTGAAAAGATCTCGTATCTATTAGGTTGGTGCAAAAATAATGACGTATTTATGTCGTTTTTTGACGTATTTTTAACGTCAAAAAACGTCATTATTTTTGCACCAACCTAATACATTGACAAAGGATATTATCTCAGTATTGACTATTAACCCAGTAATAACCAAAGTGAAATCCGGTTTATAAAATTTAATTAATAACCATGTATTCATTAGAGGCTTCCAAAAATGATCAATATTAATTATAAGTTTTTTTTTATAAAGTCCAGTGTTAATTAAAAGCTTCAATCTATAATTCACTATGGCTCAGTGTCGCAACAATGGGATCAAAGGCATGAACAGTTTAATCCCAGTGATGAAATCTCATACAGTGAAAATTTTAGAATCAAAATTCTACCAATATGTACAGGTCAGTCGAGAAATATTCATTTACTTTTCTGTGGATTGTGTAGCTATGGTCACTTTCAAACTGCTCAACATTCAGAACTGACAAAGATTGCAATAAGCAATAAAAAGAAAAAAAGACATAAGGTAAAAAATAATATAATGCAAACAAACTAGACGCAAGACAACTTAACAGTAACAAGCAACAGTAATAAGGCAAAAAACAGAGATTTGGCGTTGTCACACAAAAAGTAATTTCGAAAAAAAGAACGTAGCTTTCTGACTTCAAGACAAGACAGAACGAGACTGGGTCAATTCAAACTATTTGCTTGGCTAGGAAGAAATCCTAGCATGCATTTGTGTCCTTTGGCTTATAAAATGAGAGACAAAAATGCTTTGCAGTCATTCCCTCAGTATCATTGAAATCATGCATGTTTTATTTATTTTTTTATTTAATTAAAACTTTTTTGGAGATGAATTGATGTGCCTCATTTCGCTCGTCGTGTCTCTTCAGAACGTATCCCTTGGTTATGACACTTCTCTCGGTCCCTTCAGTGTGCCTTTTAAATGTTCAATATGTCTTTTGACTGTCAAATCCCTCACTACTTCTTCCGAATAACAAGTTCCAGAAATTTCAAATTATCTCTTTCTAATTTGTAATACAAGTGTCTTTTTTTTATTTATTTTCCTGAAAAAATTCCCGCTGCTGATATGATCTGTTCACGAAATTCTCAGTATCCTTCTGTGTAACTACATCTCTGTTTTCTCAAGTCTCCACATCTGCCTAAAAGACACCGATTTTATACTTTTGTTTCAATCTAGGCACATATAAAATCCGTTTAATCCTTAGTTTGCACAACTTTACGATAAAATATATTAAGATTTTATTATGAACCCACATTCACTTAAAATTTGCAAAGAATTGACGATAGTCAAAATGCTTGAGTTAAGTAAATATTACTTTCTCAAACTATTGCTGAAATAGACAATTTGCCTCTGAATATTATAGCGGCCTAAGCTATCAGGTATCTGTCCCCTTACAGATTGGGGATTTTGTATATAGTATACGAGTGCCGGCTGAATGGTTTATAGGCTAACGAAGATCCTCTCATTGAATGTTACCAAATGAGGGTTATTTTTCTCCATAGATCTCCCGGCGGTAAATATACTTCTTCAATCAGTGTTGCAGTGCTTGAAACCCATTCGTGAAGTAAAATCAACAGCAGACGTGATTTCATCATCACTCTAATACTGGCTCCTATTTAAGCGAGTGTCTATATAAGTGAACAGATGATAATAAGATGAGGTCAAGTCCGGAGAATAGGGTTGGTAGTCAACTAGTTCGAAGTCACAATGACGCACAGACATTGAAACAAGGGACTTATGTGATGGAGCATCGTCCTGATGAATCAAGGCAACTTTTCATAGCCGTTTGTCACTGCCTCAGCAATTTGGCATAGTACTCTACATTGATGGTGTATAAATTTTGAAGATAGTCAATAAACACAATGCCTATTTCCTCCCAAAATCTGAAATGATTATATTCTCTGCAGATGAAACAACCCTGCCTTCTTTGGAGAAAATGGCGGGGTGAGGGGCGTTTTTACTGTTTTCTGATTCAGAGTGATGTACCCAACATATATCCTGGATCAGGAAACGTTCAAAGAACTCAGATGACAATACCTGAAACAATTTCAGAAGTTCCCATAATGTGATCAGCCTGGTATGCCTTTGATCAAGTGTTAGAAGACGCGGAACCTACCGAGAACAGACTTCGTCATCCTAAGTTCATTGCGAAGAATATTGGCCAACTCGCTAACGTTATATATAATAATAATAACATTGGTTATTTGATTTATAGTCAATCGCTTATGAAAATGATAATTATTTTCCTTAGTCGTGACAGTTGCAGAGCGTCCAGAGTTTGTGTCATCTTCGTTAATTTCCCTTCTTCTCCTAAATTCAGCTGCCCAATTTCGCACTGTTAATAAATCGGGAGTCTCATAACATAATATGACATCTATGACAACATAACTGTCATTGGAGGCTAAATCCATTTTCCGGTACACGACGGCAGCATATTACCTATGTCTGTACATTTTCAAGAAAAAGCGCTAATAGTTAAATCTGAAGAATTCTTTGAAAAGTCAGATATCAATTTACAAACAATGAAGTTGTTAATAAGAAGAGTTGATATTAATGCATGCAAGATTTCAAAGCCCCAGTATCAACCTTTCTTAGTCGATCTGTAAACTCTGACTCTTCAGGACATCTTTATACCTGGAAAGAAACAATGCATTTAATAAGAAGAATTAAAATTAATGTATGCCAGAGTTCACTGCACTAGAATCACCGCTTCATAGTTAGCCGATGAACTTTTCAGCTCACCTTGCAACCGGAAAGAAATAAGCTTATATATAAACTACAGTAAATGTGTGTTTGTGCGTGTATGTTCAAGCAACTCCCTCTGCTCCCACTGGTCCGATTTATAGATCATTCAAAAGCCCTAGAAAAGTTAGGTGCAGGGAACGATTTTAGTTCAGCTCATATTCAAGGTTGCCAGATTATGCGAGGTTAAAAATATATATTAGGTTGTAGCAAAGATAATGTCGTTTTCTCAGATATGTTACTATGTGAGAAAACGACATTATTTTTGCACCAAATATAAATATATTATACTACCAATTATCGTGGCTTTCATGGTTCAAGCGGAGTAACGCCTTTTTTCTTTTTGTATCCAAAATTGCAGCTAGCTTAAAATTTCCAGCTAGCTAAAAATTTAAGTTAGCTAAAATTAAGGTAACTTGAAAGACCCCCTTATGGGGTGGTAATTTAAGTTAGCTCCTGTGGAGGACGAACATCACAATTGCTAGGCAGGAGTAGATGCGATGGGCATCAATAAACTACAGAACTCAAAATTGAACTCTGCATTTAAGTTTTGAATTAATGTTTAAGCTTACCTTTTAAACGTTCAGCGTTAATTCTTCTGCTGCCGCTTAATTTAAAGACGATTTTAAGTACGTAGATCCTTTCGTTCCGTACAAAGACATATTTTTAGTTAATCGCTGACAGAGCCGGGGAAAATTTATAAGATGAAATTAATATAGTGTAAATGTGGGAAAATAGACATTAGAATTAGGTATACGTTCAGCATTTGAAGAGTTAGAGGAACATAAAAGCTAATTAAGTAAAACCTACTTTACGAAATATATATGAATAAATGCGAGATTGGAGCTCAATTCTCCCACAATTCAAAAGGCTAAAGTTCTACTTTATAGTATGTATTTACTTCTAACGTCAACTCAATCACAGTGTCGATGTACTTTCCACTCTGTTCCTCCACCCTGTTCCTCTAACCTTTCCTCTATTATCAGATTCTCTGACTGACTGACTGTGGCTATTTTATGGCAGCAGGACGAGTCCATTTATATCAGAAATGAGTCCCATAATACCCCCCTCCTTAGATCCCTTTTTGTGGGGAGTTAATAGTGTGTCCATTGTTGAAAAATTGCAGGAGCAACTTTTATTCCGAATGGTCGTCTCTTGAACTTGTACAACCCTTTGTGCGTATTAACGCAAAGGATTTTCGAACTCTCTTCTTGTACTGGAATTTTTAGATAAGGCTCACTAAGATCTATTTTGAAAATATCTTACCGCCCTTGAGCTTTGTAAATATCTCTTCTGGGCTCGGTAGTGGGTAATGGCGGTCTTTTACTGCCTTGTTGAGCCCCCTGGAAAAATCTGCGCATACGCGAATTTCTCCTGACTTCTTTTTTATGTAAACCATCGGCGCAGCCCACTCACTAAACTCTGTCTTAGATAAAATCCCAGTTTGTTCAAGTCTCTCCAATTCTTTGTCTATTTTTTCTATAGTAGCAAACGGTACATTTCGCTTCTTTCTGAAAATTGGTTAGACGTTTTCTTTTAATTCTATTTTGGCCTAAAATTTGTTGCATCGTTCTAACCCACTTGACAATACCTCAGGAAATTGCTTGTATAATTCTTCCTTCAATTTTATGGTATCTGATAGTTCAACCTCTAACTTTTTGCAAAACGAGTTGATAGGTAGGGTCCAAACGTTGAATTTTTGCATCCAGTCGATACCTACTAAATTTTCAGTATCTTTCATGACGTATATCTTGAGTTTTTTTTTGTTTTGCCGTGAAATTTATCATTCACTATTATTTCTCCCTCAAATTTTATTCGTTTTCCTGTAACCGACTTGGCAATTTTTTGAGTGTGTAACATGGTAGGTCTGTTGAGTTTTTTCCATGTATGTAAGTTGATTATCGTGAGGTCGGAACCCGAATCCTGTTGTAATTTAATCTTTTTGTTTAAAATTTCCAGTTCTACATATTTCCTTACATTGGTGTTTTCATCATTATCCATCCTTGTAGCTTTTATTCTATTAGTATCTCTTTATTTCTACATTGGGATGCATTGTGGCATTTTTTTCCACATTCATAACAGTTTTTATATCTGAAGCGGCAATCCTTGTTCCAATGTAATCCTCAACATGGATAACATGCTGATGGAGGGGGTTTATATTTGTTTCGATATCCGTCATATTTTGTCCTGTATGTTGTACTTTTTCTCTTATCATAATATTTTATTTTTCTTTCCTGGGAGGGTGAGAATCTTTTTTCATTGTCGTAAAAATTTTAGTTTTCTTTCCAGGGAGGGTGAAGAACGTAGACTTTTATTTAACTACCGTATATGAGAAACAGCTGATCCTTCAATGTCCTCTGCGTCTTTCTTTATGCTTAAACATCTCTGGCAATCTTCTGATAATTGCTGTAACGTTAGACCAGGTTCATTTTGTAATTTTGCAAGCATTCTTCTGAGCATTTCGCTATCTTTTGTAGAAACTAGCCCTTGAACAAAGATGAAACATTTAAAATTGTCCGGTGTTCATTCCCCTAGTTTGAAGTCGTCACAATGTTTATTTACGATTGCGGCAAACGTGAAATAATCCTCATTATCGCCCTTTACCAGGTTAAGGCATTTCCACCTCCTATGGAAGAGTGATGTTTTGGGGCTGAAGAGTTCTTTAAGACATGTCACTGCTTCCTCAAATTTTAATTCGTTCGTCTGTTTTGGCATGATATAATCCACGAACTTTGTATATTCTTCAGTTCCTAATTTTCTAAGCAATAGACGTAGCTTTTTTGCTTCTGTCCAATTTTGACAGTCTATGTTAAATATGTCTTCATGTCTTCTGAAGTAATCTCCAAATTTTTTGTTCTCATCTAGAGAATATTTGAAAATCTCTATGGTATTCCACACTGCGTCTTGCGAAAATGTTGCTTCTTTTTCCGTATCTAGTTGCTTGTTGCCCGCTACTTTCAATATTAGTTCCTGGAGCTCTGTTTGTCTATCTTGATTTTCATTTTGCGTTTGTAATATTTGCTTTTGGCATTTTTCTTGTAGCTGTAACTGTTGATCATTTTGGTATTTCTGCATTTGTAATTGTTGCTCATTTTGGTGTCTTATCAGTTCTACAAACATATTTTTAAAATCTTCCATGATAACTCAATTTTATGTATTATTACTCCTCGAAATTGTTTGTCGCTAATTTGTTGTTGAACGACGAGGGAAGGATTTTTCTTCTGTTGATTAGTTTTCTCGCGTGTGTTCGCCAAGTTGTTTGTTGTTAGAGGTACGAAAAGTTTTTCTTTCCGTGTGAGTTTCGAATCCTCGTTCGTCAAGTGGTTGTAGGTTATCCGCATGAGTTTCGAATCCTCGTTCGCTAAGTTGTTGTGGTGTGACGTCCTCCCACCGGTGTCGCTACACCATATGTGACGTCTGCCTGGCTGCGTCCGTTGTGCTATCCTGTCCTGGCTTGGTATTGGTCGCGGCACCAAATGTGACGTTCTAAACTTTTGCTGATTCGGATGGGAATCTGGTTAGATTCGGTATCAGCCTTGTCGTTCGCAGCTCGCCTCCAACGTCTGGTTACCGAAGTAACTGTTTTGATTTCCAGTCTAACCTACCGACGTTGTGAATTGATCTTAGGCAAACGAAATCAATCAGTCGCCGGGCCGTAATGCAAGCCGAGTTCGATCAAGAGTAACACCGCACAAGTATATGTAAAAGAAAAGAAAATAATAACTCGAAAAGCTCAAATGTGTTAAAAAAAGGGATAACAATATTTTATATCTGGTTGCTGAATAAAGGACTGCGTCTTCTTCCCAACCCGCTATATGGATTCCTGACACTTTGTGTTTGTTAGGCGAGTCTTAACATCTTAAGTTGTTTGTTCTTTAAGGAACTGGTTCTTGGTGTATCTTCAGCGATATTCGTAAAACTTGTTTTGGTTGTATTAGTCTAAGTCGTTCAAATAAATTGTTCTTGGCTAGAAGTTGAGGTCGTGATGCCTGGAATCTTTCAAGTCAGCTATCTGCGAGGCGGGTGCAACTCCAATTGCGAACTTTACTCAACTGCCTCTCAACTGGCACTCGAACTGGTACTGGTTTTCCCTCGCTGCGACTCTGCTTATATGGACGCCGACCAAAACTGGGGTGGGCTTCTCGGGGTTTGAGGATCCTTGGTAATTCTAAATCCACAATCCACTTCTTTGTTTTCGGTCAGAAGAATTTATTATTTTCCATTTTTGGAAGTCTTTCGTCTTCCCACCTTCTTCTGTTCGAATATTGGTATCTCACCATACCCTGAGAGGGTGTCAACGGGTTTCCCCTCTCTCTCACAGTGGCATCTCACACCTATCCCTTCAGGGGGGCGCAACCGGCCTCCCCTCCTTCTTCACATGATTACCTCCGCCTAACGCCCATGCCACTATCCAGCCAATGGGCGCTCAGCGGCGTGGGTGTGGCCAGACTAGCCTCTCTTTAAAAAATCTTGCTCAAAGAAAAAATATGTCACTTGGAATTTATCACCCGGGGCCTTTGCCAAACATGTGGGTGGTCAATTGGACGTATTTGCATTCTGTTGCTAATTAACTGTTCTGATAAAATAATTTCGCTATCATAGCCAGCCTTGACAATAAACAGGTGTTTTTCCCAAATGACATAGAGGTGGTTCCACGGACATTTTGGTTTCGGTCAAGCTTTACCTAATTAATTTTTATCTCTTTAGAACTCTGCGGGAGGTCGCGCGGGAGTTTTGTTTTTTCGGTCAGTGCGTGCTTAATTAATTTCTATTTCCCGGTTTCTGTTTCGTAGGGGTCTCAGCTAACCTGAAATTTTCATTATCATTGTCATAAATTAATTTAAATCCGACACATCCGCGACCCTACTTTCCTCGCTAACGAGAATAAAAACCCTTAGCACTTTTCTTCTGTTAGAAAGAAGATAACATCGCTTAGTGTCCTTTTCGTGATGGCTTCTTATCACCTAAATTTAATTCTCGCCTTTTTTTACTTCTTTCCTTCTAGCGACCTAAATAGTGTCACAGTGGGTATTCGCGTGAGTCTCGAATGCTCGTTCGCCAAGTTGTTGTGGATTCCGCGTGAAAAATCGGTCTCCAATAAATGACAAACGCAGCTATTTAAGAAATTAAATGTATTTACACAAAATACAAAAGGTAATGCTGTTAGTAAAAACCAGGAATGTCGGTTAGTATTAATCAAAGATCGGTATATACAGTCTCGAAGTAAACTTCTTTAGAGTCGGGCGTCCTTGTAACTGACTTCTAACGTCAACTCAATCACAGTGTCTATGTAATTTCCACTCTGTTCCTCTACCCGTTCCTCTACTATCAGTCTCTCTGACTGAATGACTGTGGCTATTTTATGTCAGCAGGACGAGTCCATTTATATCAGAAAAAGGTGGACCCCATAATAGTGTATGTCTGTGACTCATTTGCTACACTGCTAATGATTACACAGATATCTATTGCTATTTTCATGGCAAATTTTCAGAAAAGCACCATTTGTTAGTTCCACCAGTTAAGATTTATACAACTTGAACAAGCAAAGATAAATGCGCGGCTTCAGATAAACCTCTTTTAATCCTGGTTTCTATTAGAAATGTAGGCTTTTTTTTCTGAAGGCCAATCACATTATACTCAATGATACATCTCAAAATAATGTTACTATATATCGAAATATATTTATTCATTATCAAACGGCAACAACATCACTATCTTTTCAGTTTCGAAATCATCATTTTTTTTCACAATGCGATGGCAACGTTCCTCACTTTCAACAACATCTTTTGTTTCGAATTGCAACAACTATCTTATTTTGCTCACCATCAAAGGTCAAAAATATATTTTTGTTAATTTTTAAAAAGTAACAATATTATCTGTTTATTTACAAAATATATCATCTTTCATCGCTGTCAAGTGACAAATTGAACATTATTTTATCACTTATGAAGGCCAAAATCATCATCGATTTTTAGCCTGTTGAATAGTTCCTAAAAATGACACATATCAACATCATCATTCTTTTTTTCTCTATTAAATTGCATGCATATCATGATTCCTTAATAACACTGTTCACCAACAACGTTCGTTTATCTTTGTCTAATGTCAGAAATATCAACCTTGGTTTATTCTTAAATGTCAATAATATTTATTTTACTCTAAACTGTTCCCAACTTCCTCATTTATTATTTTATCAAATCTTTGTAGCATAATTTTCCAAAATGTGTCACTTATAAAATGTCGTACAAAGTGATACGTGAACTTAAAGAATCGATTCATCTACATAGATCATTTTCCTTTGTTAGGAAGTCGACTGGTGATTATGTGTTATAACAATGTCCGTACAAATGTTTTACTTGTTACATAAGAAATAGAGAACGTTTTATGTAGGCAGAGCAGACACAGCATATAAAATGTTTCAGAATTCCAATTTTCAGGCTGTCATATTTTAAGATCTCTAATTTACAGATTGTCTCTTTTTCATTCATGCGATGTTCAAATATCTCAGGCTGTTTAATTTCAGTCCTCTCGTTTTGAAACTACTTAATTTCAACAATCTCCACTTTCAATCTGCTAAATTTCAGCCACATCAATTTCAGATCATTTAATTTCATCCCTTTCATTTTCAGACTATTTAATTACAGACATCTCTTTTTTCTGATTTTTCTGTCACATTTTGAGACATTTATATCCTTCAATTTTCAAAGTACTTACTTTCAGACATATCTTTTCAGCCTATTTGATCTCAGCATTCTCATTTTATGCCTATGCAATTTCAGCCCTCTCATTTTCAAACTATTTAATTTCAACTCCCTCAATCGTTCAAAATTTGCAATCTATTTAATTTCAACTCATTTTTAGACGATTTAATTTCAGGTATCTTATTTTGGGGCTGTTTCCATTCAGCCATCTCATTTTCAAACTATTCAATTCCACACATCGAATTAGCGGGTTATTCAATTTCAGCTTTTTCATTTTCAGACTACTTAATTCCAGTACTTTTATTTTCGTATGATTTAATATCAGCCCTCTCAATATTTAGACCTCTCCATTAAAACGTGTTATACTTCCACACCCTTTTTTAAAGATATTTCCTTCATTTTTCTGACTGTCGCATTTTGAGGTCTGAAACTTATAAAAAAACTGAAAACTCGGCTTGTAAACTGAAATAGTCTCTTCAGATCGAGAATTTCATATGGATGCCATGAATGGCGTCAAACCGATTCAGAAATATCGAAACTGTCAACTGTATAAAACTGGTTTCTAAAATCGATAGCTAAAAATAAGTTTTAGCGAGAGAAACCTGTAGATCTTAGTGAAGACCATGTTTCTTTGAAAATTGTAGACGGGGGGGTATAGGATCACAAACAAAGACCTGCATCAAATACCAGCATCCATATTACTTGAGGAACACCAACAGTAGCAAAAGCTACAATTTATAGCACATTTAATCAAAGAAAAAATAATGACATAATAAAAATGTTGACATTCCACACTACTTCAAATAAACGGTTAGGAAAAAAAAAATACCATCAATACTGGAAAGAGTGATAAGAGCTATTGGGTTTGAGAAGAGAAAATAATGACATAAGAAGTTGACGTCCCACACTACTTCCAATAAAAGATTAGGAAGGAAACCCCAATCAATACTGGAAAGAGAGTTAACAGCTATATATTGACATAATAAGGATTTTGACATTTCCACACTACTTGAAATAAAAGGTTAGGAAGGAAACCTCAATCCATACTGGAAAGAGCGATAACATCTACTTGGCGTGAGAAGAAAAAATAACGACATAATGAAGATGTTGGCATTTCCACACTACTTGAAAAAGTGATTAGGAAGGAAACCTCAATCACTAATAGAAAGAGTGATAATAGCTATTGTGCTTCAGAAGAGAAAATAATGACATAATCAAGATGTTGATATTTCAAACTACTTCAAACAAAAGGTTGAGAAGGAAACCTCCATCAATACTGCAAAGTGTGAAAACAGCTACTGGGCTTGAGAAGAGAAAATAATGACATGATCAGGATTTTGGCACTTCCACACAACTTGAAATAAAAGTTTAGAAAGGAAAGCGCTATCATTACTCGAAAGAGTGATGACAGCTACCGGTTTTGGGAAATCTATTAAATATTGTTTTATGCATTTTAACAAACAGCAGTACTGGCTGTTCTATAATTGAATGCCGACGTTTCGTCATATGGAAATGGCAAATATTTACATTAAGATTACAACAGAGACATATTAACGCATATAAACGTTTGTGAAATTGATAAAAAGGCAAACAAAAAATAAAAAAGAGATTTCAGGAAAATGATCAGAGAAAATAAAATATTGGAAATGGTTGACAAAAGATTAGCTGTGGAAAAAAAATCTTTTTGCGACATGCAATTAATTGTAAACAGAATGAAGTGATTGCATCCAGTTTACAGCTACCTATGAACATTATGAGAAAAAAAAATGGAGAAAAAATCGTAAAATAGCATCAAGGTTTATAAAGAAATGAAAAAGCAAATACTTAGGAATTGACGAATAAGAAAAAGCTCATAAGATTGTTAATATATACGTAAATGATTTTCAGTTCGGAAACATCTATATATTAGGTCGGTGCAAAAATAATGACGTAATAATGTCGTTTTCGACGTATTTCTTAACACCAAAAAAACGACATTATTACGCCATTATTTTTGCACCAACCTCATATATATATATATATATATATATATATATATATATATATATATATATATGTCTTTTATATATATTACCATAGATTCATATCACGAACATTGACTCCAAAGAGGCCTCTACGTCTTTGCTCAGGCTCTCAGAAGATTTGGCTCCTGTCTGATACTGCAGCTGGAATAAAGAAACGACCTTTTCTATCTGGTTTAGTTTTCAACAGGATATCTATGGGAAAGGTTATCTGATAAATATGTTACATAAATATCACTCAGTTTCCGTGAAAGTGGTGGTTAATCACAAAGACAGTGTAACTCTTTAGTAGAGTATCGTACTCCGTGAATCTGTCATTAATTCTCTGAATAAGTGAGTCTCTGGATTATATAGTAATCATCAATAATCAATCGCAATATATACATATATATATATATAAGTTTACATTGAAGTCACCACTTAGAGGCGACAGGCTGTTTCATGCTAGACGCTGTCATCCTGTGGCCTGCGCTGGAGAGTTTGTTGGGGTTTTCACTGACTGTTCTTTTTTTGTTTTTCATAACTGTTCCCACAATGTTTCTCTCGTCAAATGCAGTTCTTTTTTCCTTAGTTGACCTGTTCAATGTCTGTTGCTAAGTACACAAGTAATTTATCTTCCCAGGCATTATAAATCGTAATGTTGGCTATCCCCAATGTTTGGCCAAAGGCACTGATCGATATTTCTTCTTTTCTCAACTTTAAGTGAAAAAGTGGGAGAAAATCAAGACAATAGACCGATTTCGATTCTTACTGCAGGCTCCATTCAGAGCGGCTCATTTAAACACTGAATTTATATTTTTATATAAATTCTCTGAAGTCAATTTGGTTTTTCAGGCACTGTTGGACACTATTTTGGCTTATGGTTTCAGCTCTTCTGTCTTGGAACTTGTTTCATTTTATTGATCATTTTTTTTCTGGTGGGAAACTTATTTCTTATTTTTTACTGGGAAACATTTTTTTATTTATTTATATTGTTTTGTTATTTTGTCATATTCTGCCTTGGCTGTAGGATCTACCCTCCTCCCAAGCTTGCGGATTTGGTTTGCTTGTCAAAATGAACCCGCCCGGTAGTATTAGGTTGGTTTCAAAATAATGTCGTTTTCTCAGATAGTAACATATGTGAGAAAACGACATAATTTTTGCACCAACCTAATATATAGGGTATTCATCTTATTTCAAGTCACTGGCTACCTGATTATTGTGTGAAAGCACATGAACCACATAGTAGTGGACAGTCATTCCTGACCTAGGTATTTCGCTTAATATATATATATATATATATATATATATATATATATATATATTACGAAATGGACAAAGTCCGACAATTTATTTATTAAAGACATTTTTATGTTTAACGTTATAGATACAAGTATTTAAGTAAATGCTCTGTTTATAATAAACAGTATTAAATAACATTTACCGGCCTGAATCTCCGAGAAATTTTCATAGAAAATATTCGTTCTTTGACAGGATTCGAACCTGCATCCTATACGGAACCGTCATTTACGCTGACGTGCCTTACCGTTGAGCAGTTATGAATATTCGAGATTCATGGAAGATTGAGTTTATAAGCAGTAAATTCGACCTTGTCTACCGAACGCTTCTTTGTAGCCTAACGGTAAGGCACGTCAGCGTAAATGACGGTTTCGAATCCTGTCAAAGAACGAATATTTTCTATGAAAATTTCTCGGACATTCAGGCCGGTAAATGTTATTTAATACTGTTTATTATAAACAGAGCATTTACTTAAATACTTGTATCTATAACGTTAAACATAAAAATGTCTTTAATATATATATATATATATATATATATATATATATATATATATATATATATATGGCTATGTCATGATATTTGCGTGTACATTTGTAATATAATTAAAACTACATATTGGATGTCCGTATCTGGATTTGAATTGTATTTATATATTTCTATTTCGAAGTATGTAACTCTCTACAAATGGGGATTTACGTATTTGTATATAGGTTTGGTGGACTCAATTTTCAATATCTGAGGCGCAAGCAGCTCAGTTCCAAGGTGCCAACAGCTAGACACCATCACTGATGAGTTGATTATAGTATTGAAGACTTTGGCAAAAAAAGCAAAAAAATATATAGGTGTATATTTTATTATTCTATATTATTTTATAGTGTTTTAAATTGTTAGACCCTTTCGAAAATAAATCAACTTCTCAACTATCATCATAATATGGTATAAATACCAATATTTAAATTATGGAACGGTCAGTTTGCAATCAGCAAATTAAAATTGCATTATTTTGCCACAGGTGAGGAAAATATATTTATTCATTATTATTAGTATATATATATATATATATATATATATATATATATATATATATATATAAACCTCGTTAGCCATTCTTTCCCTGACGATCCGTTTAGGTGAAACCTCGGTAGGTTTGCCTGGCTCGCTAGGTTTATCTAGGTCTGCTCTACGGTTGTATTGAGCTCTTTTGTTAGTTAGTTGTTTACTCGTATCGGGTTTTTTTCTTTGGGCTTCAGACCTGCATCTGTGCGATTTTTTTCGGCAGAAGTTCATGTTTGTAGCTCTTTCTTTTTTTAAAACCTTTTTTTCCCTCGAGATTGATTTGTTTATTGGCAAATCAAGAATTCGAGGGTTTTTCGAGACGAGTCTAGTTATCTATATTTGTATGTGTAAAGCTCTAGGTTATTCTATCGAGCACTGTTTTAAATAGACTAATATGGAACGTGTAGACATGGGTTATTCACTTAAAAACATACCTATACCTGACCGTCATTCATACGAGTTATATAAATATAGTTATAGAAAAATAGAAAAATTTATAATAAATATGAGGTAGCGTGCATATTTTTTTCTAAATAATAAACTTAATAGTAAAACCAACGAGAGCTATGGATTTAAGACCAATGTCCATCCCCCGTATGTTAAGGAACTTAATAACTTTGAATCGGAGTTTATCCGCATTATTAAAAAATTAAAATATAGGAAAATAAGGAATAATAACGTGCAACAACAAATTACTAAGAATATAAAAGAAATAAAGGAAGACAAGAATATCTACGTAAAAGCTGATAAATCTAAATTCTTGTATAAAATAAGCCCCAATAATTACAAAAAAATATTACATAAAGAGGTAATAAAACATTATATAAAAGCTTCAAATGATATAGAAACTAAAATTAACAATGAGGCTAGTATCCTAATTAATAAATTTGAATTAGGTAATCGGGTTGAAAAAATAAACCTAAACACTTGCTTTATCACCATAAAAGATCATAAAAGTAATTTTATTAATAACCCCGAATCTTGAATTCAAGATGGTCTAATTGGCGATCTCGGTCTTATGATGCAGGAGGCTCGCTCGGTATGGCCTTGGGCCCCTGGGTTAAATTGCCTCAATAACGATGCATCACTCACCTGGCTGGTGATTCGTTAAGCCCTCTGGGTCGGCAAGAGACTTTGTTTAGCAGGCTTGGAGAAATGTCCAAACTGTCGTCGCTTTTCTGGGGAAGTCGAGACTATTGGACACGCCTTCTTTCAGTGCAAGGCGGTAGTGCCGTTGTGCAGGTTTGTTGAAGGCCTCATAGTTTCTGGATTTTTTTCGGCAGAAGTTCATGTTTGTAGCTCGTCCTTTTTTTAAATCCTTTTTTTCCCTCGAGATTGATTTGATTATTGGCAAATCAAGAATTCGAGGGTTTTTCGAGACGAGTCTAGTTATATATATATATATATATATATATATATAAGAGGGGGGAAGTACTTCTCCCTCCTTCTCTTCGTGGCTGGCGAAAACGTGTCGGTTGACAGTTGAGGGTGTGGGCTAGCACAATTAAGTATGACCTTACAGTACTATCGGGTCCGCAAGAAGTTGGTCTTCGACGATGGAATCGCGATTGGCTCACCATTTCGTGTGACCTGGCTCAGGATCGGCGAGCGTGGGTAGCGATGGTCTGTAATGCTGTACTTATTTACGGAAACACTTTTTTTATAATTTTAGCCATTAATATTTTACATAAACATAGACCAATAATAATTTATTGTCGTAATTATACATTTAAAAACATTTTTTTTGAAAAATGATAATGAAAGCGAGACACGTGTGAAAAAACTATGGGATGCCGAAATCCAAGAATCTCCACCATATTGAAAATAAACATGAATGTAAGTGTTTAGAGAGAGCTAATGCAAATACAAAAACTTAATAAAATATGCAGTAATTTTACAGAAGATGCGGGACTTTTACTTTTGGTGTGCGTTAAAGAAGAACAAATTAAATGATATTGTTCTGAAAATAATGTCCAGCTTTTAGAATAAACCTTTGATACTCTAATGCATTATAATAGTTATACAAAATATTACACAGTAACGTGTCCGCTTGCATAATGTTATATCAATCTGTTTCAGAATTTAACTTAAAACATTATATACCGTTCATCTTACTTATTATAAAACCCAGGTTGTGTGTGTGTGTCTACGTTTATATATTGGATCGGATTTCCTACATTTTTTAACCGATTTCAACAAAACATCACAGGCCTACGTAAAATTACCTTGCGGTGGTTCTAACAGCACCAAAAATTGGAAAAACACAATTGTTTTTGCACAAAATCAATTTGGAAACACGATTAAGAGGCATTAATGAAAGGGTGACAACTCATATCGAGTTATACTTGTTGTTTGTGAGTGTGTGTCTGTGTTCATTTATATATGGCATCGGATTTCCTACATTTTTCAACCGATTTAACAAAACATCACTTTTTTTTTGGCAGGTAGTGTTTCTTATTGTCTTTCACACTTTTTTATTTATTTTTACATCCAGAATGCTTTAAAAATTCCATTTAAAAGACAATTGTTTATAATACAATTCTATTCAAACGGTAGACTCATAACGATTGAAAACAATGTTTTGTTTGAGTTTGGGTTTGACCAATTCGTAAAAAAAAAACAACAAAACAAAACCAAAAATAATTAAGACATGCGTGTCCGTCAACCTTAAACAATAATCTTTGTCAATTTTATTTTTCAGTCTTTATGATGGTCGATACTTGATCTATCTCTTACTGTTACATCCCCGGGCAACGCCCGACTCTACTGCTAGTCTTGAATATGAATAAGACATATCTTTATTTTTGCATGATTTCAAGCTTGGTCATAATGCTACTGATGCTGTTGTCAACATTAACTAAGCTAGGCGTCTGAGTGTTCTCTTGTGTATGGAGAGTTCAGTACTGAATTCTGAAGTTTCGTAGTGGTGATGTGAGTCTTTAAGATCAAGGTGTTAGAGGACGTTCAATTGGTATTGATAATCAACATCAGAAAACAGAAGTAAAATAAGTAGACAGGACGAAGAGAAGGAAGCACTGAGCAGCACACATAACGGACAGTTGTAAATTTATGGTGTAGTAAAGACTAAAAGGATCGTAAAATTCAAACATTCAAAAGCGCGAATGAGGGCCATGACCACCCACATTTGGAAAGGCGCACATTGGAGATACGATAGAATTTGGGCGTAGCTTCTTGTAGTGAATTACACATACTTCTAAAGCAAATTTATTTTGCAAACGGGACTCTAGAATGGATTATCTCATGGAGACCCCACTATATATCTTCTAGTTCAAGATATTGTAATCTTACAGGTGATCTCTCCTCTCAGCTACCTCAAACAGATTGATAGGAAAATCATTCTCCCTCCCTATACGGAGGTGACCTTGACATAAAATGACTGGGGAGGGGTGCGGAGATGACTGATGGGTTTGATCTTCCCCGTGAAAAACCTTTTGCAGTTGTGATATGGGATGCTGGGGGTGAACTACGCTGGAAGGCAGAGCCCTCTCGATCTTCCTTTTCTAGCGTCTTCGTTCATTGTCCGTGATTTCTGTCTAAAATCAGACACTTCGGACCTGACAAGAAAGGCACAGTCCTCAGCAGACTCTTCCCAGATAATAACGGTCATGTAATTGTCAATATCACCAAAAGCAAACTCGTATCATCCTTCACAGCGTTTTCTCCAGCCATGATAAAAGTTTATATTAGCAATGAGGATTCATTATTTAACTTGATCTGTTTCACACCTGGCTTCAAGTGGAATTCTCATATTGAATCAATTATTAAAGATACTCCAAACCATCGTTCGCTTGCTCTATCACTCCAGGAAATATCTGATCCATTTTGTATGATTTATCTTTCCAAGAGACAGATCAGACCAAATATAGATGATTTCTGCCATCTTTACTCTGCGACTGTTCAGTCATCGAGTTCGGAATTGCGAAAATTGAAAACTTTTTACTACAGCTAGTCGGGAGAATACATAAATTCTATTCTGCAACCACTTTCTAATAGACATTATGCCTACGGATATATAGCTTACGGGCAGTTAACCCACCGGACATTATGCCAACGGACACTTTTACCCGGAAAGTTTATTTACTGGACATTATGCTAACGAACACCTCACCTACGAACAATTTACCTACCAGACATTATGCCTACGGGCACTTTGCCTACGGGCAGTTTACATAAAATATATTATGCCTACAGACTGTCCATAAGCATATGCCTAAGGACAGTTTACCTACCGGACATTATACCAACGAACGCCCGTCCTACGGACATCGATCCTATCGGACATTATGCCTACGGACAGTTTACATAACAAATATTGTGCCTATGGAGACTTTGCCTACTGATAATTTAACATAGCGGAGATTAGGCGTAGAGACACCATGTCTACTGAGAGTTTGTCTACCGGACATTATGCCTACGGACATGTTGCTTACGGACAGTTTACATACAGGATATTACGCCTACGGACAATTTACATACAACTACGGATACCTTGCCTAAGGATAGTCTACATATCGGACATTATGGCGACGGATACCTGTCCGAAAGAAATTTTTCTTACCGGATATTATGCCTCCGGACAGTTCACATAATGGATATTATGCCTACGGACACTTTGACTACGGACAAGTTACCTAACGGGCATTATGCATACGGATAACTTGCTTACGGAAAGATTACATACCGTCCATTAGGCCAACGGAAATTTTACATACCAGACATTATACTTACCGGCACTTTGTCTACGGATAGTTTTCCTACCGGATATTATACCTACCCACAATTATAACTCCGAAGACTTTACCTACCGGACATTATAGCGACGGACAGTTTTACCTAAAAACAGCTTACATACAGGCCATTATGCCTACGGCCACTTTGACTACGGGAAATTTACCTACCGGGCATTATGTCTACATACACTGCGCCCAAGGACAGTTTACCTACCGGATATTATGACTGCGTACAGTTTACACACAAGATGTTATTACTACGGACACCTTGCCAAAAGGTAGTTAACATACCGGACATTATTCCGGCGGACACCTGTCCTGAAGACATTTTTCTACAGGTCATTATGCCTTCGCACAGTTTAGATAACGGATATTATGCCTACGGACAATTTACCTACTGACTTTCATACGGTCACTTTGTCTACGGACAGTTTAACTACTGGACATTATGCCTACGAACACTTTGCCTACAGACAGTTTACATGCAGGCCATTATGCCTACGGACGTTTTATCTATGGACAGTTTACCTAACGGACGTTAGGACTACGGACACTTTGCTTACGGAGAGTCTACCTACTGGACATTAAGCCTACGGACACTTTGCCTATGGACAATTTACCTGCCGGACATTACGCCTACGGTCCCCTGCATACGAACAGTTTACATAACTTTCATTTTGCCGATGGAGAATTTACATACCGGACGCTATGCCTACAGACAACTTCGTCTACGGGCATTTTACATACTGGGCATTATGCCAATGGAAACTTTACCCACGGACAGTTTCCCTAACGGATATTATGCCTACGGTCACTTAGTCTACGGACAGTTTACCTACGTAGAATTTACCTACCTGACATTATCCCTACGGACAGTTTGCCTACGGAGAGTCTATCTATCTGACATTATGCCTACGAGCACTTTGCTTGTAGACAGTTTACATACAGGGCAGTATGCTAACGGTCACATTTTGTATGGACTGTGTACCTTCAAGATATTTTGCGTATGGACACTTTACCTACGGAACATTTACATAACGGATATTATGCCTAGGGAGACTTTGTCTAATGAGGGTTTACCTAGCCTACGTAGACTTTGCCCACGGAGGTTTTACCTACTGGCCATTATGCCCAGATCTATCTTGCCTACAGACAATGTACCTATCAGACATTACGCCTAAGGACACTTTGCCTATGAACAGTTTACATACCGGATATTACGCCTACAGACACTTTGCCTAAGCACAGCAAGCCTACCGGATATTATGCTTACGGATACCGTGTCTACGGACAGTTTACGTACTGGGCATTATGCATGCGGACACTTTGCCAACCGACTTTTTACCTACAGGTAATGTTTCTTAAGGATATAAGACATTATTCTTACGTTTACCATGACTATGTCATTATGGCTAACGGATATTTTGGCTAATTAACTACAAGTCTAACAGATTGTTCAGGTGTTTATTTTATTTCTTTTTAATCCAGGTGATTCGCGAATTATACCGTTGGCCAAAGAAATGTTTTGTGAAGAAGGGTGGGCTCATTTAAATAATGAAATCCTTTATTTAAAAAAAAATAAAATAAACATAAATAAATAAAATTAAAAATAAAATATGTGAGATTTACAAATAAAATACAATTCAAGTTCTTTAATTACTTAGACATTGATTCATTTATTGATGTAATTACACAAATTTTAATTCAAATAAAATATTCAGTTAATACATGTTTTTTTGTTTTGTTTTATTGATTTATAGATAATATTGATTGAGTATGTTTAACGGCTCCTCGACCTCTTGATTGTGTTGTAAACGTAAGTTATATTTTGTCAAGTATAGTTAAGATTAAGTCTTATTGATCTTCAGATGTAGTTGAAAGAAAAAAATATAGTTAGGTATGTTTGAACGGAAATCTTTCCAAAATATGGTAGAGAAAATTTTTATTGTTCATCAGGTATGGTTGAAAAAAAAAGCTTTATTGTTTGGGTAAATTTCTATAATTTCATTATCTCTCCTACATAACCTCAAAACCTGCAAGACTTACGGACATATGGCGCTGAAACAACGGTTCTCTTACATCACCGAAGTTAAGCAACGTCGTGCCCCATCGGTATCTTGATTAGTGACCACTTTGGAATATCCGGTTTTGTAATTTCGAATGTACGACTGGTGTAATAACAAATCAGAATTGTAAATCCAGGAGCCGAGATACACTTCCAGTCGAGTTTGTTATATTTACTTCTCAAATAACCTTTTGAAAGTCTATACCCCTTTTACCCCACGGCTGGGGATTAATTAGCAGGAGTTGTATCAATGATGCATTATTCCCAAGAATCTAAATTTTATTTTTGATTTTAAATAACCCGCAAAAGTTTGATAATCGGTAAAAAATCAATGAATCAAGAAATCACTTTTACCCCCCTCTTGTTATGTTAAAAACAAACTCATTCATTAAACCCGTACTTTATTGACTTTGTATTGTGTTAACAATAGCCTGTGGTAGACTATCTCGTGTAGATCTCAAGCAATGTATTGGTTAAACTATTAAAAATGTATAATGAGGCCAGTTTACGAACAACAGAAAAACAACCTACTAACTCGTATCCTGTATCAAACATATTTCGCGTGCCATCAGAAATTTCGAAATATTTTGAAAAGTCATTATTATTATTGGAATATGAGTGTCTAACGTATTTTTTTATTATTATTATTATTATTGTTATTATTATTATTATTATTATTATGATTATTATTATTAACAAAAAGACTATTATTATTATGTTTTATTTATTTATTTACGTATTTATTTTTTTAACGGAAGGTATATTTTCACCTGCCTACTTTGCCAGCATCTTCGAACAGTGCGTCATTTTGACAACAAAGAAACTTCCGTCTGGTGAAAGTTTCTTGAGAAGGGAAATAATTCTTGTTCAAAAACCCTCGAGATACTTTCCAGACAAAAAGTATACAAATATCACGCTTGCTCTATTATGTAAAAAATATATGTAAAAGCGTAGCTAAAATATTTACTATAGAAACAAAGAAGGAAAGAGAAACGACCATAGTTATGTGATCAATACGTCATACAAGCCTTAGAAACCAAACAGACACATTAAATAAATATTTGATTTGAATCTGACTTACAGACTCTTGAATGTTACTTACAGACGAGTTTTATGTATTTTTTCTCCGAGAAGGAAGTCATTCGATGTTTTGGCAAATGGCATCTACACTGTCGAACCGCTTCTAATTTTATACTCCAACTCTGCGGTTTGATGCAGCGTATGTGGGAACCTATTTTCTCTCGTGCCTTAATTTTCAAAACTATTTTTCAACCAATAAAATGACCAAGATCCACTCAAGGTAGAGGAGTACCGACTGAGTTACTTTTCTGAACAAAGGAGCATAGGTTATGGTTGTCATGATAATAGAGGATAAATAACAGTTGATCGTAGACTAAGGAAGTTAAGATTGACGTAATCAGAGACGTATCAAAACAGTAGCGATTCTTAGGAAGGGGCTGTTCTTTAGAACTCCCTTCTTACCAACTGAATACGAAGGAAATCAGGACGGTTTACCCACCTCTATATATTCCAAAACCACTATTTTGGCGAATGGCCTCGATCTCATTAGTGCACTTAGTAAACTTTTTGTGGATATCATAAACAAGAAATGGGCACCTCGACGTGGCATAATGGTTAGTAAGCTTCTCTTGCTAGAACATTTACGACTGAGTAGCGTGTACGATCCTCAATGGTAGCCTCATAGTTTCGGCGTTGAGTCACATCTAAGTCAAGTGTAGAAAACCATCATACACAAGTAAGCCTCGGGGCGCCTCGGCGTGGTGCAATGTTTAGCAAGCTGGTCTAGTTAAAACTGAATAGTGAGTTCGATCCTCACTGGGTGCACAATGCATTCGGCTATATGCCACATCTAAGTCTCGCTTAGAAAATTAATACACAAGTAAGTCGTTAAGCTCCTTAACAAAACAAACACCTGAACGACAAATAATATGTTTGTTTTTTTTTTACATTTTATGTCCAACGCTGAGGTCTTAACTATTATCAGGCAGAGAATCAATGAAGCTATTGAAAAAGATCTCGAAATTGATCATTATTGATATCTTTAAGACATTTCAGATTACATCAGCTCTGGGCTTTTATCACTGATGATGACACAGCATGGCTGATCCTAAACTCCAGGAGAGCGACTCGTTGTGCCTTTTCCAGCAAACGTTCCTGAATGAGACATGAAGTAGAAAGACTATCTTACGACCAATTTTTGGAACTGATCCACATAAGTCGTGAAATCAAACATATCCCAAACGTGCCACTCATCTAAATCCATTTATACCAATGCAGGTGTATTCCAGGGTTCTTTCCTTAGTCCTACTTTGTTTTTAATTTTCATTAATGACTTTCCCAATGATATCAACTCTCAACTTGGTATCTATGCTGATGACATAACTATTTACTCCTGCCTCAATAATAAGGCAGATCAGTCCGACAAGGTCAAAATGGCAGCTAATGTCTAAAACAACCAAGTCTGTTAATTGGGGCAAAAGATGACTTGTTAATGTTAATGCCTCCAAAATTAACTTCCTTCTGTGCTTTTCATCAGTATGGCTTATGCTAACCTCCAGGAAAGTTAATCGTTACACCTTCTCAGCCTAATGTTCTCAGCTGACATGAAGTGGAAAGACTATATTGGATTCACTGCTAGGCCAACTGCTAAGAAAGTTAGTTCACTATGTTGTGTGAGACAGATTCTGGAGTTAAAAATGATCATACATATCTATGTCTACTATTGGTCCATGCTTAGAATATTGTTGCCACATGTGGTCTGGTGTCCCTTCTATTTACCTTGAGCTCCTTGATAAAATCCAAAGATGAATCAGCAATATTATTAGTCTTGATCTGTTGGGTTGGCTTCTGTTACTTTTGCATCACTCTAAAGGTGCCTCTCTGTCTCTTTTCTATAAATACTTTAATGGTAATTGTTTTGATGAGCTCTTTGCTATGCTACCTAAACTTTTTGAATTTAAGGGCAGCACTAGACTGTTTTCCTGTGTCTCTCTTGCCTGCAATATATCCTGTGAGCATCAACCTTTCCAAGCCCTCATTATGTGTCCTAGAAATTTGAATATTATTTAATGTTAAGTATAAGTCTCCTTTTTGTTTCCATTTTATCTAACACTTTGTCTTTGTTCACATGTTCAATCCATGGTATTATCAGGGTCCTGCATGCTACATACTAATTTGGTCCTACTTTTTTTTTTAATTTTCATTAATGGCGCTCCTGATAACATCAGCGCTCAACTTGGTATCTGTGCTGTTGACACAGCCATTTATTGCTACTTCGATCAGATTGACGGAGGTTGATTTCAAAATCGACCTTCAGTCATTTGTTAGCTGAGGGAAATTATGGATTGGTAATTTTAACGTCTCCAAACTTAAACTGGACTATAGTAATAACCTGATACACTTCCATCAGCATAGTTAATGCTAAACACCGAGAGAATGAATCATTGCACCTTCGTAGCTAACAATACAAGACTATATTAAATCCATTGTTATGTCAACTAATAAGAAAGTTGGTTCACTGTGTCATGCTAGACAATTTGTCTCTCAAGAATCTGTCTTAAATATCTATGTCTACCATTCGTACATGCTAGAATATCGAAACCACATATGGTCCGGTGCTGATGCTATATATTTAGATAACATCCAAAGTAGAATCAGTCAAATTATTAGTCCTAACCTGGCATCTCTGCTTCAGGGTTTTCGCACCGCAGTAAAGTTGCTTCTATTTTCTTTTTTCTATAAATACTCTCGTGGTAATTTTTCACATGTGCTCTTCACCCTGGGACCTAGAATTTCTGTATTTAAGCAAAGTACTAGATAAGCAAATAGCTATAATCAATTTAGTGTTGAATTGACTAGATGAAAACGTAAGTTGTATGGCAGCAGATTCTTTACTCGCACTTCTCTATTGTGGAGCTCTCTTCCAGCTCTATGCTTTCTAGCTAACATTGATTTTAAAAATATAAATGCAATGCCAATCGTTATCTGCTTACTCTTCTGTTTCTACCACTCCCTAATAATGGTTGTTTCTTATTGTTTCATACCCAGTAACCCATTGTATCATAGAAGCTTCACTGTCTTGTATCGAAACATTAATGGTTCGAATGTCGGTAGTGGATCCACACTGCTAATGAGTCCCAAAATAAGACGAAACGGCCGTCCAGTGCTTTCTCTATTTTGTTAAGGATTCTTTTATTCTCGATAAATTACTATAATATATATATATATATATATATATATATATATATATATATATATATATATATATATGGAGGCACGCTAGCGTAATGGATAGCGGCTTGGATTGAGGAATCTTTAATGTTTCGATACAACACAAGCGTCGTACCGACGGGCCTAGGAGACGAGGAAGAAACAGAAGAGACTCGATATAGTGCCGCATTCTGTTGAGGATTCATCTAGACTCGATCAATTACTATAATGACTTGTCTAAATCAACAAAATTTTATTACTTGTATATCCTTGTTTCACTCAGCTAATGCTCTGCGATGGAGTGGTTCGGGGAAATGTAACACGTGGCTCTTGGGGCACAATGTTTTGGGTTATAAGTACTTGGATGAGTATCACCAAGGAATTTGTGTGTAAACGCGGTAAATCGAGTCTATTCAGCTTCTTCTTCGTCACCGAGGGCTGTTGGTACAGTTGGTATCACGCGTTGTATCGAAAGAGCAAGTGTCGAATGTCAGAAGTCGATGCGCACTGGTGATGAGTCCCAAAATAAGCCAAAACAGCCGTCCTGCGTTTTCTCTTGAGGATATTTCTAGATTCGATCAATTACTATAACGATTTGTCTAAATCACTTAAATTCTATTTTGTATAAGTATTGTGCATTTGGGTAGCAATCTCTCTTTTATACATGTTTCATCAAAAACGACTGGCACTGTACTGCGGTTAATTTATTGTCTTTTATTTATTTTTTATATTTTATATTTTTTTTTATAATTGTCTTCTTTTCTGCACATAATGTATGTATTATTATACAGAACGTTCGAACCATTACTATATAATTTATATCCAGAAAAGAAAATTATACGAACACACGAACAAGTAAATAAAAACTCAACTGCAGTACATTGTCAGTCGATTCTAATATATATATATATATATATATATATATATATATATATATATAGAGAGAGAGAGAGAGAGAGAGAGAGAGACAGACAGACAGACAGACAGAGACAGAGATAGATAGATAGATAGATAGATAGATAGATATAACGATGCTATAAGAATGAACACCGCGTGAGATCAGTCCGTTTCTGGCTTTAGGCGATGTTCACAACATCGCTATACACCGTTCTTTGTTTCATGAAACACAGTAGTAAAAGCCATAAAGTCATATTGTATTACATTACCCGTATTGATTCTACAAGCATTATCAAACGAAAGAACGATCCACTCTTCCTCACCGCGACATATGTTGACATTTTGATGAATACCGCTGACAATTTTAAAAGATAAATTTAGAGATAAACAAGGTGACATTCGTTCCAGCTGATCGAAATTTCTATGTCTCGCCAATTAATATTTCACTTAAACCTTTTTCACTACGGCTATTACTATGGCAGATGTTCAGACGAGTTACATCCCTTAACAGATGTTCGGACAGGTTACATCCCTTTGTTCCACCAGCTTAGATCACATATAGAAAGCACCATGCCGTGTTCAGAGTTCACAATGGTAGAGATATGTAAAATTGATTCTATGTTATATATCTTTATATCTATCATTCGTCCTTGCTTTGAATAATGCTTCCGCATAAGGCCTGGGGATCATGCTATATACTTAGATATTCTTGATAGAATGCAGACAAGAAGCTGCAATTTTATTGGTCCTCACCTAACATCTCTGCTTCAGCTAGTTTCTCACCACCGTAACGTAGCTTCCCTTTGCCGTTTCAATAAATACGTTAATGGAATTTTTTCTGATTACCATTTCGTTAGGTTACCTAGACGTAATCAATTTCAGCGTACGAATAGATTAGCGGCAAGGTCTCATGATTTTACAGTTGAAATGGATAGATGTAACCGTAAGTTCTATGCTGACAGTTTCTTCTGTCGCACTTCTCTTCCGGTTTTATGCTTCCAGTCTACATACATCTTTATCTTCTGTCTTTTTAATTCTTTTTTTTCATTGTCCTTGTGTCATTAATAATATTTTTTCTCATATTCTCTAATACTAGGTAACCTTAGTGGCTTTATTATCTTGCTTCGGGTAAAATGTTTTTTTTTTTTTTTAATTTCTTCCATAACTTATTACCCTGCTGGGCACATAGTCTATATACGTCGTAAGTATTTCTGAAAACGATACTTTCTGAGTGTATAGAAGAAAGAAATATGGAGAAACAAACATATAATTTTACTATATTAGCTGGGCAACATAATGTCAAAATTTATGCATGCAAAAAAATCTTTACTTTAAGCTGTTTTGAAAATGAATAGATTATAATAAAGTATTAAAGTGTTAAACGTTACTGTCGGCAGAAAATCATAAAGTCTTCTTCTTAAAAAATCAGTAAAATAGGTTTCTCAAGACCGGCAAAGTCTTGTGTAGATTGATATAATATATCCGACAGCAAGACATCTCATCGGGAGGTTTTGGGGAGCGTGGAACCTCTTCTTAATTGCTGGTGTTCCCAGGTCTACCCTAATCCTGGATGGTAACACCTAATAGGTTCCCACATATAGGCAAATAGTAAACCCCGAAACAGGGATCAAAACACTATGTAAATATAAAAAGTAGATTATTATAATAAAAATACCAGCGATACATTTTTGAATTGAAAATATTGCCAGCAAAAACAACCACTCGACAAAAAGCCTCCTTACAAAAATCATTTTTTTCACCCCAAGCAAGACGGGTGTGCCACTAGCACCCAAGGCATTACAGAGAGGTGGAACGAGAGTAAAGGGGCGTGAAAGAGGAAAGGATGAAGAGAAGAACGGGGAATAGATCAAGGCATCTGGAGATGTCGATTGACATTGCATTTCAATAGTTGGAGAGTATAGCTATCAGGGGAGCAATTAAGGCGAAAGGGAGTTCTACACACGAGAAATGCGAGACATGAAATTATTGGAGTAGAAGAGGCGGCTACATTTAACCATTTCGACAGCGAAAGGACGGGACTGAGATGACGACCTAGTAGCACGTTTAAATTCATGCAATATGGGAACGAGTGAAAATAGATCGTCGGAGCAGTTACCGTTAAAGTATTTGTAGAAAAGACACAGAGAGGCGACGGCAGGTCTGTGAGAGAGCGACTGTAAACGAGATGACAGATAAGGGCCAACCACATTGCATATCCGTCTTTGCATTTTGTAGAGGACCCTAAGACGAACAGCGGGGGCTCCAGACCATATATGACAGCAATATTCCATGCAAGATTTGATTTGAAGGATGGACTCGGACTATTTATGAAGAGCATGGAAGTTTACCTAAGCCGAATATACGTTAAAACATGCGAGTGGATTGAGTTGAAGGGATTGAACTCACAATTCATATAACACCAAATACATCAACCAAAGTTTAATCTAGAAAGCTAGTAGCTTAATAGACAGGGCATACTCACTGAGAAACGGGTGCGCCATAACTTAACAGTACTACAAATAATAACTAGACGATATCCCTAGACATGAGCAGTGGAAAGAGAACAATCTACACTCGTAGATTAAATAAAGAGTTCCGATTAGAATTCCATATAAGCTAACCAGATCGATAAACGCTTGACGAAGGCTGGAGAGCAGAAAGTCTGAAATACTGCAGGGTTAAGAATTGTACCATTGTTAAAGAATGAATAGAAACTTGAGCAATATATTTAACAAAATTGACATTGCGCATAGATATCACGCTGTTTTATTAGATTTTCAAAACTTTTCTTTTCAAATATTTCACTTTAATTTCTTTAAAAGTGAAGCTGAATCAGAAGAAAAGGGAAAATATTGATATATGTTTTATCACTTACCCGGATAAAGGTATTGAAAAACGTTAAGTGAACAAGGTAAGATTAAGATGATTGCAACCGATGGAAGGAGCTATTAAAATTGTTTTCAAGAAGTAAGCATATGAAGCTGTTTTATGCCTACTGCTTTTCGATATTTCTCCGACCGAAAACTTTGTGATAACAACAACAAAGATGAGGACAATAGTCCGAATAAAAACCGTGTAAATAATCATCACCACAATTCAGTCAGAAATGAGAAAAGCTGAAAAGAAAACATTCGATGATCACTGACCCAACAGCTGGTGTCATATTCCATTGGAATAGATCAAATATTTCACTTAAAGTTGTTTTAAAGGAAAACCAGCTTATCTAATAATTATGAGAGTTTTCTTCCTAATATTTGTTTTGTTTGGTATGGAATGTCGACATCTTGATTATATATGCATGTGTTATTCAATTTAGTTGATGAGACAGTTGAAAGTTAGCTGTCTTTTTGAGGGAGGCCATTTGATAAGTTATCTACGATTCAGTAGCGCCAGTCTAAAAGATTTGATGCAGATCAGTATTTTGGAAAGCAAGTCACTATATATAGATTATATTAAAATAGAACAGCCAAAACAAAATACCTATAAAAAGATTTGTTGGAATGTTATCCTTCTTTCTCTGATTCAGTCAATTTGTAACTGCCATTAAACTTTCCAATCGGTATCGAAAACAGTATACATTCCCATAATGCACTTTTGTAGATTTTACAAATATCCTCTGTTTTTTAGTGCTTCTAGTTGCATGTGTTATTCAATTTAGTTGATGCTACAGTTGAAAGCCAGTTGTATTTTTGGGGATGCTATTTAAAAAGTTATCTACTATTAAGTAGCTACATTCTATAAGATTTGAAAGCAGATCAGTTTTTTTGGAAAGAAAGTCACTATATATAGATTATATTAAAATAGAACAGCCAAAATAAAATACCTATAAAAAAAGTTTGTCGGAATATTAATCTTCTTTCTCTGATCCAGTCAGTTTATAACTGCCATTAAACTTTCCAATCGGTATCGAAAACAGTATACATTCCCATAATGCACTTTTGTAGTCTTAAAAATTTAGTCTGTTTTTCGTGCTGGTTGTCTATCGACTATTGATCCGTTACCCTCACCTTGAGGGAAGCGTCTTGAAAAATATGCTCTTAAGATATTCGATATTTAGCCGCCTACTCACTGATCTGCATAATTGGCGCATCGCTTTCCGCAGACTCTCTGTTGCCTTGGGACACTATTGACAGGTGCAGCTGTCTATCATTTCCTCTCTCATAGAAAACATCTCACTATAGATGCTTTCAAGACTAAAAGCACACTGAGAACCTACCTATTCCGTTTTCTCGGTATAAAAAAGAATTAGGCAGACGACACAGTGTCACTGTAATTACCACTCTCTTGCTATGGGTC
Organism: Acanthosepion lycidas; assembly: GCA_963932145.1. NCBI lineage: Eukaryota > Metazoa > Mollusca > Cephalopoda > Sepiida > Sepiidae > Acanthosepion > Acanthosepion lycidas. The sequence continues at coordinate 97,566,626 of OZ010588.1, forward strand.
TCGTGGAAGTCAACGTTTAATTTCGATGGAAACTTGTAAATATATCGCAAATATTCATGTTGTATAGGGCTTCTCGATTTTCTGGCTTATGTCAGTGTTCATTTGGATAAAACGGAGATAGTCATCCGTACATTCGACAGACAAGTCATCAAGTATTTTTGCATGTGTCAGTGATTTCAAGACAAATAATGTATAAATTAAACATCTGTCAAAATTCTGTTCTCCGGTTGAAGATATCTGGGGAAAATACAATATATATATATATATATATATATATATATATATATATATATATATATATATATATGTATGTATATATATATATATATATATATATATATATATATATATATATGTGTGTATACTTATATACTTATACACACACACACACTTACTTATATGTTACTTCTTATTAAATATATATGCATATTTCAATATTTTAATGGATAAACTCATCTGAGCATACACACACAAATTCTTCTTCTTTTATTCTTTAAATGTTTAAATATTTTATTTCTTTCTATCACTGAATTGACAAGACCTACAAATATTGTGGATCAAAATATGAATTTTTACTCTATGTAACATATATATATGTGTGTGTGTGTGTGTGTGCATAATATATATGTGTGCATAATATATATATATATATATATATATATATATATATATATATATATATATATATATATATATATATATATATATATATATATATATATGCACAATATATTGCACATATATTGCTGGTGTTTACCTGAAAATTGAGTTGTGCATGAAGCTCCATGTTGTTTTATCGTTGAGGGATAATATATATGAAAAATTTTCAGAGTTAACGTGTAGAAAAGACAATATTTATAAATATAAGTGACAATAGGAAAACTGTAGTTATTGCTGACGCGTTTCGTACAATATGGACTTTCTCAAAGTAAAAAACCCAAATGAATTTAAGTAAAGAAAGTAACTAATAATAACAAAAAACAGAATGTTTTTTGCAACTGGAAGAATTTAGAGAACGCTATTTTCCTATTGTTAACTGAAAATAACGTCAGTTATTGTTACGTGTGGAGAATATTGTCATTATAACTGTGTTGGCGGATTCGACAATTTTCTTTTGATTTTACGATATTGTTGTGTACGTTTGTTTGGGCGAGCAGTAATTTTCTTAAGAAAGGTGAAATAGGGAAACAGCCTGGGCGTAGATTAATATTTGGGTTATATTCTATGGCGGCACACTCTAGAATTTTTCTTTTAAGTGAGTTATTTTCTTTTTTTTTTATGAGTGTAACATTTTTCAAATCAAAATTGTGGTTGAATTTATTTCTATGTATGACTAGTGCTTTAGTTAAGTTGTTTTTTGTGAGGTCTCTTTTGTGCTCATGTATGAGTATTTTTCTAAATTTAATTTTCTACTTTTTTCTCCAATATATTGGGAGGAACACTTTTGGCAATGTATTTTATAAATGCCTGCTTCAGATATATTATTGCTATTAGTGTCTGAAGATCTTAGAATATCCATAATGCTTTTGGAAGTGTTTGTAACTATTCTAAGATTATTTAGATGGGATAGGTTATTCTGGATAGTGGACGTAACAGATTTGGTCGGTAGTATTATGTTTCTGTTTTCATATGATTTACTATTGCGGATTATATTCTTAGTTTTGTTTCGATTGTATATTTTGTATGCCTTTCTTCTTGCGTTGTGGATGAAATGATATGGGCATTGTAGGTGTATGAATGTGAATAATATATATATATATATATATATATATATATATATATATATATATATATATGAAGAAATATAGTCTTTAGGTGTGCTATATTTATGGAATAAAGTGCTCAATATCAGAGATAGAGCGTGTGTAAATATAAAAGTGAACATAGAAGTCAACACTTAGAGGCGACAGTGTGTTTCATGCTATACGCATGGCCTAACGATTGCATATAGCATGAAACAGACTGTCGCCTCTAAGTGTTCATTTCTATGTTAACTTATATATATATATATATATATATATATATATATATATATATATATATATACGTATGTATGCATGTGTGTATGTGTCTGTGTGCGTGTGTTGGGAGTGTAGCAAATAATAAGTAGTGTAGTCTGAAACAGGCATATCAAACAATCATTTTCTGTAGCCGTTTCAGATTTGACATTACGGCAAATTCGTCTAGCAGACCCGAAAATTTCTGGAATAATCTAAATATTCCCAATACTCTGTTTAATTAGATTTTTTTTTTAATTCTGTCAAATTATGTAAATAAGATAGCAATAAAAGAAATGATGAATTTATTTTACTGCAAATCTAGTTTTGGTGTAACCGGCAGTTCTATTGTAATAGTTTCGTTTTTGCTGATTTCCACTGTGAAATACGCTTCCTACTTCTTGATTCTTTGCCGCGTACAATCTTCAAAATTTAACTATTACGTCAATCAGCATCTTTCTTGCCCTTGTTCCTTTGTTGCTTTTCCTTACATCTCCTTGCTAAACTCTTCTCATTCTCTTTCAACCCTTGTAGCTTCGCTATGTCCACCTGGCTTTATCGCCTTGTTTGGGTGAAATGGTTTAAAATAATAATAATAATAATAATAATAATAATAATAATAATAATAATAATAATAATAATAAATGTGGCACATGGGAACATAAACAATACCCGTTGTACTTGGAGCCCTAGTATTGGTTGGAAAAGATTCCAATAGACTAATTGAAGGGATTCCTGGAAGTCCATGCATCAAAGAAATACAAAAAATGGTCTCACAAGTGATGCCCACACTTTACAAAGGGTTTTATCTATGTATTTTTTTTTTTGTCAGTCGAAAGTATGATGATGCCATTTCTAACCTTTTGCCTTTGAGCGGGATCCAGAAAAAAATGTGTACACATCAGAAAATCAAAGTAAATAATAATAATAATAATAATAATAATAATAATTATAATAATAATAATAATAATAATTGTTATTATTATTATTATAAACATTGAAAAATACTGAAATCCTTCTCTCAGTCAGCGCTACGTATCTATGTGCAGAGTAGGAAATTCAATTTTACTTGGCAAAATGACAAAAGAATCATTACAAAAACGATGATATATTGATGAAAATGTACTTAATATGGTAAATTAAGAGAACTTCTGTTGCGGCCTATTTTTCTGTAGAACGTATATTCGGTTAGTTTATAAAAAAATCAATCTCTCATAATGGCAATAACCTGTTTGGCTTCCTTAAGGAAGAAAACAGGGCATCGAGATGTGGAAACGCTTAAATGCTTTTGTCGTATAGCACAACCTCTGATCAACGACTAGGCAGGATTAAAAAAAACAAACAAACCCCCAAACCGGAAATAACACTTTAGAAAACTGTTCAACAGACCATTAACAGTTGATTCTGCAGTATTGAGGCAGATACCTCAGGAGTCATCTACTTTGATGAACCGACTCCTTAAAAAATGCTTCTCAGATCATTAAAATCTTTATCAGTTATTTCAACAGTAAACTACTTTCAACAACTTCATTCAGTAAACTTGACTAACTTTTGTTTTAGGCAGACAACAATTAAAATGAATGAAGTGTTTCCACAACCCGAAATTACTGCAAAGTTTTAATGATATAACGATATAGAAGAGTCAGATTACCGCTGCGATAGTTGAAGCCTAAAGGCATAACATTTTGCTGTGTGTCGTAAATATGTGGCCTTCGGCTTGTTCATTCTTGGTTTTTACTCGAGGTGAATTATATAGGAAACATTTCTCTTAATTAGATGCGGTATTTCAAAAGTCTTCGGCACATTTTCACATTGAATAGCTCGAAAAGTATTAACGATATAAAATCGCACCTGACATATTCTGAAAGAATTTCATCTCAAGCTTTACATGGAATGTCCAAAGATGTTCAATGTGAGCGCTGTTGATCACACGGCACACATCAAGTCCGTCATCTTCCAACTTCTCTTGCATTGCAATGGAAAAGTCACGACGCGCTGGTTTATCAGTGTCCTGCTACGGTAGCTTGTAAGGTGCCATTTGCAATGGTAGTTTTAAGACAGGAAGACAGTTCGAACTCGCTCAACCGTATCATCTGAAGTTAAGGGGCGTCCCGTTCTTTTAGCTGGGCACAAACATCAACCTTCATGAATTTACAATGCCATCTCAATATGGACTTCCTTTCTGGTGCCTCGGAATTTTGTGCTAAATGCATGTCGAACATGTGTCCCTGATTCATTTTTTGCAAATTAAATGATGCAAAACGCCTTTTCTGATTCGGTGAACTCTGAAAAGATATGAAAAAATCATTAGCATTACAAAAACCTTAATGAATTTAGCTTCAAAATGGTACCAGTTTCGTCTTCCTACCGATAGGAGGACTTGAAATGTTCCCAAGACTTCTGGGACACCTTGTATTGTGTATTAATAGGTGGAAAAAGAGTTTATTTTTCGATATTTTTCATCGCTTTCTCCACGCTGACTAACTTCCTTCCTGAACTGACCAGAATAAGCCAAATAGGTCTAATAGAATTAATAAAGTTTGGTAGACGGAACGAAAGGAAGAAAACACTTGTAAGAAAGTAAGAGTGAGATTTTACTTGCGAAACAAAGAAAGCAAGAAACAAATAAAGAAAGACGCAAGTATTTTGAGTATAAAAATGTGGAAAGAAAGAAAGAAAGAATGAAACTAACAAACACATAAAAAAAGATACAATCATTTTAAGAATGAAAAAAAGAAAAATATGATAAAAAAATAATCGGGCATTTTGATAAAGAAAAAAGAAAAACTCTGTAAAGAAAGAAAGAAAGTTGAAAATAACGAAGAAACAAACAAATGAGTAGATATAAAGAAAGCATAAAGAGAGTGGAGTGAAAGCAAAATTGAATTAGTATTTTTTAAAACTATTGAGTGTATTTGGGTAAAAAGTAGCACCTAATTATTCAAATTCGTCTTTAACAGTAAGATAAAAGCTAGTTCATCCCTTTCAGTTAATGATCATTAAAAGCGAAAAATCTTTCATATTGTAAGATTTTTGCCGTAATAATATGTGCTTCTTCTCAAAATACTTATCATATAGTAATATTCGAAGTAAAATATAATATATACTGAATACATTTTTAAAAAAAAAACCTATACAAAAATGAAAAAAGTATGAATTATTACAGTATATATATATATATATATATATATATATATATATATATATATATATATATATATATATATGTAAATTCCCAAGAGGACAGAATCCAGGTACAACTCAATGTCCAGGAAAGAGTAAGAATATAATATAAGTTTCAAACACTAATATTCCATGGTTATAATTTATTACATTGGAATCGTAATCACGATTCAATTCATCAGACCTACAACTTCAAATTCCAGTGTAATAAATTATAACCATGGAATATTATATATATATATATATATATATATATACTCGACTCTCCTGTCGAACTCGACGTATGAAGGTCAAGCAGATCGGTTCCTAAGAAACCGACAGCCCGACAACAGCGCACATGAGATTTGATTATAGTGGTGACGGTTTTGTGCAGGACCATCCAGACTTTTTGAATACAGAGACCTGGTACACTACGTGCAACAGGGTCTCCAAACGACCCTCTGCAGGTTTTGAATTCAGTGTTGTCCTCCTAGACCAGTTGCAACCAAGGCTATAGAACCCGGTCTGTCCTGATATTTAGCCATAGCTTGAGGGAGGAGAAGAGGATTCACACCTTTCCCAAAGGTATTAGCACATAAGTGAATGTAATGGATTCGACTGGAATTCGAACTCAGCTCTGCGACTCCTCAATCAAAGCCACTCTCTCTCTCTCTTTGTATATATATATATATATATATATATATATATATATATATATATATATATATATATATATATATATATATATATATATATATATATATATATATATATATATTATGGGTTTGCAGTGTGGAAAATGATAAATTACCCACAAGCAAGTGGGGATTATTTGTAACGTACTCAGTTGTGACAGAGGGAACAGGCCATTTTTCCATGTATCTTCAGTGATTGATTGTGTGTACCAGTTCCACAAGGTCTGGGTTGAGTCACAATAGGCACTCAAGACACGGGGCATCCCTGAGAAAACACACGGTCATCATGATTCAGGGTACCCTTGGTGAAATGCGATATAAAATAAAGTATTTCTAAACTCGGACGCTTCTATATTGCATCGAGAAAACTACAGCATAGTCTGAAAATCTTGTCCTCGATACAAAAATTAATGGGAATAATAGAAAAAATAATGCAGCAATACAAAGCACATTTGCTGGATTGAGTTTATTCACTTTCCTTTCCGAGAATGTCTGTATGAACACATTCATTTTCGTGGCACAATGTAATGTGGCGCCATCTCATGTGTGATATTTGCAAAAGGCTCTCCAAAACGGCATCCTTCAACTGATGGCTATTCTGGTATCGTACATGTGAAACACTCTGCTTGATAATATCCCACATATATCTATAGCTGACAAGACTTTCGGATCATACTATACATTTCCAAGACAGGTGCTGATGCTGATTTGGCTACTGGATATCTCCAGATACGCCTGCAGCTAAAATTCAAACTATTTTAACGTTTCTTTTTTTTAATCCTATTTTCTTTCCTTCACACCGAATTATCAGACGTCATTCCTGTTAAAATATTCTCGGTTCATGAAGCTTTCCAAAAACCTGACCAAATTACCAGACATCAGATTTTTATGCAAGTTTTCCTGTTGAAGAATCCTTCAAAACCCCTTCGTACACACAAGTCGTTAGAGTAACATTATCTCCTGTTTTTCTCTTTTTTTTTAAAGAAAAATATGCGTGTATCTAAATAAACTAATGAAATCAAATATGGTGGCGCTGTTTGGCCGGGAAAAATAGGGAATACGTTTTTCTGATTAGATTTAATCTTCTGTCATGCATTAAGACATAAAGAGCAGTCATCATACTAAGAATGATTTGAAAAGTTATAAGGTGTCAGGATTAAGTCTCAATGAGATTGAATTCCTTAACCCTGGTATGCAATGTTCTATAATGTCTGTAGAATGAAGAATTTGGTAATAGGAAGCAAATGAAATGTTCATGGAAATATATTAGGAAAAAATTAATGATAGCGGACAATGCCTAAACCAATAATTAAAAAAAATATATAACTAGATATTTATCCGGCTTCCTCGCCAAGGCTGGATGTGAAACAAGGTCGTTTTAACGCATGAGACGGTATACACATACTTATATATCAGGGACAGTTTTTTTTTGGTTTTTGTTGCCCGGCCCCCGCGAACAGTCACGGTATTACATTGACCCACAGACTTTAGTCCAACGTGCTGTCGAAAGGTTAGAGAACCCACGGCTAAGCAAAAGACGAGGAGGAACATAACTCTACGTACAGCACAGGAGCTTCTAACCACGTCTCATGAAGCCCTCATTAGCAATGGTTAAATCTTGTGCCAGGTAAGGAAGATGTTAGTAAATGGAGACTTGCCGGAGACGATATAATATTATAAGCTCCCATAAACTGACGACCAGGACGTGATATTAATCCTCTTATATATAATAAAAGATAAAATATACATTTAAAATAGAAGTAGGAGTCGCCACCAGTTTACATCGAAGCATGAGAATCATCATCCGGTTTCTTTAATCCCTTTCCTCCCAGTGGTAGTGCTGACGGAGATAGCTTTGAAGGCCCATCCTATTCCTGAAGAGGAGTCAAAGACAGTTTGACGAGGCCATTCGCGTGAATTTGATTTGACAACGCTGCGCGATGGTGAATCCCACACACTTAGCAAGAAACACCTCCCTGGAGATTGAGTTCTGGCAAACCTGCTTGTATCGGGCTATCAAGTCCCGTCTTGGTTACGCCAGCCTGACTGGTACTGCCTTCTTCTTTCGTGGACATCATGTAGATCTCTAGCGCTGTTAATGTCTTAGGGTCTTGGTCGCATTCAGTTTTGCTCCTCGTTATCGACCATAGCGCTATGGATTGCCTTAACAGCATTTGATACTGCAGACGTCTTCGTTCTTGGGATCATTGGGACATGCATGCCCTCTACTATGAGAAGGAACGATTATATATATTGCCGACTAGATGTCGAAATAAACAGTGGAAATTATCATGAAATAAATGAGAACATTTTTATCGTTGTTGCTAAAAATATTTGAAAGATAAATAGCTTTATATTTTTTTAGACGCGTACGTATTTCGAATTTTTAGGAAAGGGGTTATAAGTTCTTGCGTTATTTTCTTTTGTTTACTTTGTTTTATCTTTTTTTTTTTAAACTATTGGTTCAGTAGTTAATTTCACACTTTATTAAATATTTATAATAAAGTTAATAAAGTGGAATATGGAAACAAATAATGGTGAAAAACTAATAATATTTGTTTAAAATGATTCATATCATAAAAATGAGAATTCATATAATTGATTGATTAAAATTAATATAAATGGCTTAAAATTCTTCATTTAATAAAAACGAAGATGTCATTAAAAACGTTTCAACATCCATAATGATGATTGTCAGTTCTTCATCCAATTAAAATGGAATCTGAAAATAAATAGTTGCAAAAAAATAATAGCTGATAACATTTCATCTAAAAAAATGTAAAAAATAAATAGTGTAATTGCAAACAATAGATCTGAAATTAAGGTTTATTTAAATATGCATTACTTAAATTATTCGGACTATTGTCCTCACCCTTATCGCCATATTTATTACAAAGTTTCGGCCGTTCTACGCTCCGGCATTTTCAGGTCGTTGAAATGTCGATCTGAACCCTTTATTTCGCTCGCTGTGGTAGACTGTTCTACTTCCACGTGCCATGTTTCAATGGATGTCAGTTATCAGTTATCTTCTGTGAATTTCCCTGTGAAAGTTCTCCACTGCCTTAGCCCGGTATTGAACTCACACTCTTTGGGTCCTGTCATTGGATCTAACCGACGCGTTTATCCACTGTGCCATGTGTCTTTGAGGAACTAGAACAGTCTACACCAGTGAGCGAAATAAAGGGTTCAGTTCGACATTCCAACGACCTGAAGAAGGCCGGAGCGTACAACGACCGAAACGTTGTAATAAATATGGCGACAAAGATGAGGACAATGGTCCGAATAATGTAAATAATGTACATAATTCCTCATCTCAGAAATATAGACAGATATTGAAAAAGGCCGGAGCGTACAACGTTCGAAACGTTATAATAAATATGGTGACAAAGATGAGGTCAATAGTCCGAATAATGTAAATAATACCTCATCTCACAAATACAGACATATACTGACGAAGGTCGGAGAGTACAATGTAATAAATATGGTGACAAGGATGATGAAAATAGTCCGAATAATGTAAATAATGTACATAATAACTCATCTCAGAAATATAGGCAGATACTGATATAAATATGGTTTAAACATTTAAATTTCTGATAGTGATTGAATGAATAAGAATTCAAATATTTTTCAACTTTGTATATCATTTTTCAGAATTAAGGAATATATGTTTTTAAAAACATTCTTGTAAAGAAATTTACTTTTTTTTTTTTTCCTATGAACTTAATACAAGTTAAATACATCTCCGCTTTCAGAAACTGATAGAAATGCACTGAAATATTTTGCCCGCATATTTAGCTGCCCGGAAGTACTGTGGCATTATATTAAATGGCTAAAATCAAGGATATTCACTGATGATGGTAACAATAGTGTCGTGAAAATGTAAGTGATTCATAACTCAATATGTAAACTTGGTCGATAGGTGGCTACTACTCAATAAAAATACATTTTGTCTCATCAATCCCATCGCTGGATAATAATGAATACTTAAAAAATTGAATATCTTTTATCAATAGTGGTAAAATACCAATTGGTTTCACCCACGGGCGTCTATCTAATTATTTCCATCTATAGATTTGCCACTCCAGCGGTCGATTAGCACCAATTCTCCCGGGTTAGAGTCGAGAGTAACGGACATTTTGGAACTATGAAAAGTAGGTTAACTGTTCTTGTTATTGAGAGAATTAAAAACCTTTTAAGCAGTAAATTTGTCAAAATATTTCCTGCTTATACAAGACATACATGGCGTTCAAATATCAAGGTATACCAGTAAACAAATTAAAGTACAATTAAAAAAACTGTAAAACATTTAAATAAACTGTTTCCGAATTGAATGATGTGTTTTTTACGGCTTATCAATCTTTTATAGGTTATTTAAAATAAGAAAATATTTTAAAATTGTATGAAATTAGGGTGGAAAATAACGTATTTTAATGATACTGTTTCTGCAAATTAGCTAGGGAAGAAGAGGTAGATTGAGAGCCTTCCCAAGATTATTTACACTTAAGTGAATATAATGAACCCGTCTGGAATTGGAACTCGGCTCTTTGATTTCCAAGAACGATCCGTAAGCCATTAAACCACCCGCGCACATCAAAGATTACAGTACCTTGTATTCCCAGACGGTTAGAATCTAAGTACTATTCAGTCTCGATGTTGCTTAATTTCGACGAGCGTATGATAACCGATCTTTGAACGTGATATGGCGATGATCAACTCTCTCCGGAAATTAATCCAGCTATATGATAATTACGTAATATAACCTGCTTCACAAAATGGCGCCTTAGTCCACTTCATTTTTTTTCTATTTGAGAAAACAAGCACTTTTTCTCCTGTGCCCTTCTCGCTTTTTAAAATAGACAGAAGACGACGACAACGAAAAGAAGAAGAACAAAGAAGAAGAAGAAGAAGAAATTGATGCATGTACCGACTTTACTCTTAATAAAGTGGCTGTCCTGATGGGTACTTTGGACTTCGTATATTTTTACCTAATGTCATTTTATTGGTGAATAATAATATTCACTCTGATGCATGTGAATGATAAAGATTTATGTACACTGGACGATATACAAGAAGCACAAAATCGAAACCACGGAGAGATGGAATGAGCACCAACAAGACAGAATTACACAAAATAACGATGTAACTATCCTCTGGGATATGCCAATTCAAACTGACAGGGAAATAAAAGCTAACAGACCTGATATTATCATAAAAGACAAGAAATTCAGGAAGTGTATGCTTATTGATATAGCAGTACCATCAACCTCATAAAAATTATCGAGAAGTTGTTCAAATACAATGGCTTGGAGATTGAGATTAACAGGATGTGGGGAATCAAGACAGAGACTGTACCAATAGTAATCGGTGCACTGGTCCTCGTGAGAAAAGGAATGGGCAATTTTACTAACAGTGCCCCAGCTAGAGTCAACATACAGGTTGTCCAGAAAATCATCCTAGCGGAAACATCTCATATGCCAAGAAAAGTGCTATCAATTAAATGACAATTCAGCTATAGGGCCTAATGACCATAGTTTTAAACCGGCTCTACATGATACAAAGCAGGAAACATAACACACAAATACTAATAATTTAGTCGATGCCACTCTGGTTTGGACTTTCAATATGTGAGCAGTGTCAACCTTCTTATAATGAATTTGATATTGCATTTTTCTTTTCTTTTCAATTTTATTGTTAGTCTCTTTAACTTTATTTGACTTCAGTTTATTTTGATTCTTTTTAAAAGTCGTGATAATCCCCGATGTATGTTTTTCTCTGACCTTTAATCTGGTAGTGATCATTGCGACTAAAAATTAAAACTTATTATAGTCATTAACTCTTCCATAACCCTATCTTACCTCCCTGAAAGCAGGTAATAGCTGACTGAATCAAGAGACATTGTGGGAAGCGAAATGTTCTTAAATGATTAAATACATCAGGTAAAATAAATTATAAGATAGAATAAAATAACTCATCACTGAAATGATAAAAAGGTGAGAGTGGAAATAAATAATATGACAGAGGATGACGAAAAAAAAAACGAAAAAAAATATGAAGATGATTCAAACGACATAAAATCAGAATTTCTTAAACCTCGAACCCTGGAGATAACTTCCTTCATGATTCGAACAAACAAGGCGAGCAAGACTAATGTACTTGCCCTACTCATGTGAGTCGCCCTCAAGCTGCTATCTTGAACAATATTATCTCTTCGAAGTCATCGATAAAACACAAAAATAAAATAAAAGGAAAATTCAATTCTCAATGCCTACAAACAGATACTCATACCGGGTCGGTCGTCAGCGCAGCTCAGCCAGAGCCACGTCCACCAGAGAGGAACCAGACTGGAGCCAAAAAATCTCTCACTGGAAAAAAACAAATCTTCCAACAAAAAATGTTCACATGTTCACTAAACTCGGACTATTTCCAACCTTAGACGAAGTGACTCGATACCAATAAAAAGAAAGCGAACAAAATGGTCCCACGAATAGTATCAACAAATCCTTGACATCTTTTCACGGCAGTCGATAATCCACAAAAGGACATCACGAATCAAACACAGCAAATATGGAGAACTACGGTAGGAACTGGTATAAGACAATATCTGAAACCGGAGAACATTGTGCGAAGCAAAAAATTCTGAAATGCAGAAAGAGATCAGATCAAATAAAATATAAGACAGAATAAAATAACTCATCACTCAAACAATAAATAGGTGAGAGTGAAAATAAATAATAAGATAGAGGATGAGAAAAATATTAAAATAAATGAGATCTGAAATCATGATCACTCAGGAAATAAAACTGAATAATCTACCTGCGACATAAACTGCACTTGTTCAGATTATGTCACTATGATGAGTCAAACGATATTAGGACAAAACTCCTTGTAAACAACAGAGCTGAAATCATCGAAGCAAAAAACCATATCATTCATGTACTCAGCTGAGTAACATGCACACAGATTTCAGACAGATACCAGCTCCCAGAAGTTCATATGACAAAGTTCAATAAGATATGGTGAAAATATACAACGATTCACTGCAAACAATGTTAACTGATAAAAAAAACCTCCAAAAAACGAAAACATTCGGAAACATCACAGAAGCAAGTAACGTCATATAAGCAACAGCTTTAGCAGCTATTGGAAAGCTTGGTGCCCAGACAATGAAACGATCAAACAAGAGACAAAAGAAACCATCTTGGAAGTCAAAATCGAAGCGATAAATAAAGGAAATTAGATGTGAGATTGATGTGGGGCCAATGTCGGGACCATAGAAGGAAAACAAGGAACACGGATTACATGTAAGAAAGATATATTAACAACAGGTAACAAAGATAGTGTAAGAGGAGCTTACTATATGTTAGTGTCCAATACTGGTAGTCGTACGCGGCTCTCTCTGTCTCTCTTTCTCTCTGTGTAGATTGTTGTTTCGCATACTGAATATAGACCTGGAAGAGTCTATTGTGTAGGTAGTTCCGGTCTGACAATAGAGATATCGATATGAGATGAGATCCCAAGATACCCAACTATCTTAACACGCAAATCCAGGAAAATAAAGTCGAGATTTAAAATAATTTGCTAAATGACATTCTACTAACGAAAGAAATACTAAATATAAACTACAGGTAATGTCACAGAGAACAAGTCGATAAGAAAAAGAATTGTAGGTTTTATCGCCAAAATAAGATATTCCAAACTGGCTGTAAGAAATTTTACCAGGAAATTGGAAAAACAGTTATAGATTGTAGATAGCCATTATCTATTGAAAAAGTGTAGAATTTTTGGAGGATACGTGAAGCATTCTAAGCAATATAACCCCAATTTAGAATGGCTCCACAGAGAATAAGAACAATTGGATAAACATCTGGAAAAATGGGAAAATATAGCCAAGAATAATGTTACTGTAACAAAATCCACAAAAGTGGAAATCCCTAGTAAATGAAAAAAAAAAGGTATCCAATTTTTGGCACTAACATTTCTCAAATTCTATTAATGTTTATTAATAATGGAAATGTTGTTCGAGAATGAATTACTGAAGATATTACGTATAGGATAAAACAGATGATCCGAAAAATTATAGGTCATTATTATGTCTTTCAACGACCTATAAATTGATCACGTCTTTCTTTTACTCTTTCCTCGAAGAAAACAACATTCTTCACCTGAAACAGAAGGGATGCGGGAGGTGATCATATGTTTGCAAAGATCATCTCCTGATATACAAAATGTTTCTGAAAAAATTGAAGGAAAGTAGAAATCTCAGGACAGCGTGGATAGATTCCCTTAAAGCCTTTGTTAATGTGCCACACTCTTGCATCGTTAAGGCTTTGCAAATGTAAAATATCTCCTCTGTGATAGTAAACTTTCATCAAGACAGCACGGGAATGCGGATAACCACATTAAACGTAAACCATATCAGAGGCATTGCCATCTCCAACTGGCTGAATATCCGACTAATAATCTTTTAATGAGACACCCTATCGTACTTTTTTCCTGTCCTTAATCCCCCTTACGCATGAACTAAACAACAATTGCTACTGTTACAAACTAAACAAGAAAGTATTCAATCACCTACTTTACATGGATGATTTCAAACTCTTTCCCAAAGACGACAATGAGTTGAATGGTCCCCTCAATAATGTAAAACGTCCCAGTGATGTGTTAGTCATAGATTTTGGATTAGATAAATGTGCAAAAGTAACATTCGAGAAAGAAAGAATTACAGAAACATAATTAATAGAGCTAGATCTTGTCACAGATTAGGGAACTGGAAAATGAAGAATCCTATAGGTATTTAGGAATTAGCAAAAGAGATTAAATACAGCATACCCAATTGAAGGAGAAATTAAGAAAATAATACTACAGACGTCTGTGTCTGATACTGAATACCGAGTTGAATTAGAAAACAGAATATCATCCGAAAACAGCTTGGTTATCCCCGTGGTGCAATACATTTTCAACGTTTCTAAATAGACCATTGTTAATATTAGGCGAATGGTCGCGAAAACAAGGAACCTCTCACTTGACATTGCCTCACGGCTGATGTTGATCGTCTATATGTCCCTAGATCTGAAGGAGGCAGAGGATTAGTTCAACTAGAAATGTTTTACAAAACTACTATAATCAGTCTAGAGAAGACTGGATGATGATATGTGTAAAGATCATGAAAGAATTAAGAAACTGTATTCAATAATAAAAGAAGGCATCAAGTTCAAAATGGAGTCACCAGTGGGTGTATAAGTCTAAGTAAAATATAATACATCTCCTGAAAAAAAAATACTTAAAAAATAAATCAAAGGCAAAGGTAATCGAACAGGTACTGAAACGATGTCAAGATAAAACTCTTCACGGTCAATATTCTCCGGAGAACTTTTGCGCATTCGATCTTTTACCTTCAACTTCCTATATACGTAAAAGTTATAATAATTTAGAAATAATGAAATTATTTTATTTTTATTCAACACCAAAGAAGCTAATGCAGACAAAAAAACCGTATCTCTCAGTGGCTACGTAGTAGAGAGTTAAAAGCTGAAACCGAAGTTTTTATTCTTGCTGCACAGGACCAATGCTTGCTAACTAGAAATTACCAGGTAAATATAATGAAAAATTATATTGGCTCAAAATGTAGATTCTGTGATAAATATCCAGATTTTGGCACCCACTGAAGATGATAAAATGCTCCTGCAATGATCCTAGAAAACGTGTAACTTATGTTAGCCCGAATTGCAGATTCTATGATAAATATCCAGAAACAATTGACCATCTTTTATCAGGTTTCATGATATTAGAACCTACTTAATAACTAATGGAAAATATGCAAACTTAACGGAAAGGCTGCTCCAAGTAATTACTATGAACACCCCCAGAGCTGGATAGGACCTGTAACAATTTCATACGATGTTACAATCAAAATCTAATCGACCAGACATCGTGAGTAGAGACCGCAAAGAAAAAAGTGCCTTCTAATTGGCCTGGTAGTTTTTGCTGTTTGTATTCCGTCTAAGAAGATATTCAAAAAACTATCAAAATACAAGAAACTCGAAATTTCGAAATGCGGCACATAAGGACAACAATTCAGTTTGTAGTTACACACCTCGAATTCACTGGAAAATATTTCGATAGACTTATTGAAACGATTCTTGGTAACCCATGCCTTAAAGAAATATAAAAGATTGTACTCACAAATACAGCACGGACCTTGCGAAAGGCTTAATCTGTGTAATATATCTTATGTTTTATTTTCATTTTTCCCGCAAAAATTTTCAGTGAGAAATGTCATGATGATATTTCCAACCTTATTGACTCTGGTTGGGTCCCGGAAAGAAATGATTAAGCACAAAATCCAAAGGAGGAATAATAATAATAATAATAATAATAATAATAATAAGAAGAAGAAGAAGAAGAAGAAGAAGAAGAACTTACTGAAAAAGAATACTTAAAAAAGCTTTATTCTTTAGCAGTCTACTCGCTGACCTTGTGCCGAAATTTAGGCTAGCTGCTTCAGAAATCTTTTAGGCCTTTTACATTCAGCATCCTATGTACGTAAAATTTATAAGAATTTATAAATAATAAAATTATTCTATCTTTATTCGACACCTTAATTCGGCATAATCTTTCTTCGTATACGCAACAGATCTCTGTAGTTTGTTTACATTTATTTTGCGCTCAATATTTCTTTTCTTTTAAAATCCATATTCATTATGATCCTTTTATATAAATTTACTCTTAAAAGACATTAAGGAACCCGAACAATGTAATATTGCGAATACTTCACACTACGCGTGCTATAAAAATATATGAGCAAAATACCGTGCCTCAATTTAGTTTCAATTACGGTTTAATTAGGCGATATCAGTAGCAAGTGCGACGAAAAGGGAAAATAAAGTTAAACTTTTATTAAAGCCTTGTTTTTATTAAACTTTTCACTCTGTGCAATATTTCATTTTTAATCGCGTGTAACTACAGGAGTGATCACCTGTTGTGGCCTAATTTAAGTGTATGAAATTACAGGAGGTGGAAAAAAGAGATGAAATCTTTAATTGTTTCTTTTGACGTCCCAAATCTTTAATGCGTAGGATTTGAAATACGCCCTCCTCATTTATGCTAAGTTTTTATAACTAAGGCAGATATCATTCCTTGACAAGTGAAGTAACCGCGGATTACCCCATATTCCCTATATTTTTAAAAAGTATTTCAGCATGAAAATTCAACAACAGATCGAAACTTGCGACTCTATCTGCTGTAAACTCCTAGGCTAGTGCCATTGGTAATCGGCTTTTCAGCTTTGTTTTAGTTTTCTTGATGATCCCCTTAGAGTTTAGTTGGAATCTGTTTCTTAGATTATCGGAAACAGATCTTGTTTGACAGTGCAGTGTAATGGAAGTTTCTAGGCTGGTAACTTTTGATGAGGATGGCTGTTCACTTGTTCGCCTTATGTGAAAAGTATTTTATCGTTGAATTTCACTGTCTTTATTACTCAGAACAGGCCTTGGTGAAGCAGGTTTTACGACAGCTGGTGAAGTTTTTGGTGTTTTTTACCGGACGTTTAACAGTTTCTTTCTCTAAACGTTGTAATTCTTCCTTGATTTTTTTTCTTCATCCGAAGTGGCAAGCGTCGAGGAATTGTTATAGACATTGGTGGTGCAGACTCTTTTAAACATATTTTATATATATTATGGAGTCTACCGGTGAAAATTCTGGAAATTCTATTCTATTTTAGTGGCTTCTGCATTTTATAGGATTCATCCTCCTCTGTAAGTTAAGAGCCTTTATTTTTAGTCCTCCACCAGTAATGGTTCCCTCAAATTTTCAATAACAAACAGATCATATTTCAACTTTGATTTTAGATTTCTAATTAGGCCTCCACACGACTGATAAGTTTTATATGGTGCTAATCTGGTCCATACAGTTATTTGTTATAATTTTTTAATAATTGTGGAGAGTTTCTAAAATAACTACAAAGAAATAACGTTAATGTGTTCCAATATCCAATTTAAAAATAATTACGTTTCTTCATATCTTTCCTGAATTCTTCTGTTCCCGCGTTGATGCTATCATTAGTAGCAACAGACCCAAGGATTTAGAGTTGTTCTCCCCCCACCTTATTTCCCTAATTCTAGGCCTACCATTCTTACACAATTTTTAAGTATGTCCTTTTCTTAAACACTTTCGGCAAATGTGCATTATTAGCTGGACAGTCGTTTCAAGGGTGAGATGGAATATTGCCACAGTGGATGCATTTATTTGGGCTTCTTTCAATGCCTACTGTACATTACGTTAAGGTTTCTTTATATATTGCTTTAGTGTTACTCTGCAAACATTTGCTTCTGTTGCATTTGCCCCTAAATAAATATTTTTAGTTCGTCGCTTGGAAATTCCATAAGCTGTTTCTATGTCTATACATTTGTCTACGGTAAACTATTTATCGTTTAAAACTTTTCTCTGGCTGTATTATCTTTAACCCCTACAACTAATACCCTTTCTTGCATTTGCACAAAATTGCAGCCTTTTGATAACTGACGAAGCGTAGCGACATATGTATCTGTATTCTCTCATGCTTCTTTTTTTCGAATATGAAAATTTATAAGCTTTGTACGCTTGATGGATTTCTCTAACTAAAATCCATCGAATTTCGTTATTACTACTTCCAAATTTCCTTTCTCCTCTTCATTGCCGAATTGAATCCCTCGTTTATGTTTTATATTACAGTTAAAAAAAATAGACAGATGTCTGGTATATACTGTCGGGTTCTGAATTGAGTCGACTGGCTTTTAAATAATTTCGAAAATTTCAAATAAACTTTTTCTAGTTGAAAAATTCCCTGTGAAAACCTTTTTTTTTCTCATTTGTCGTAAATGGCCTTTGGTTATCGTGTCCTTGTTCAGAATTTTGTGCAATAGACAAATTTTAATAAAGAGATCACATTTGCTTTGATTTTCACTTTAAAAACTGTTAGTAGTTTAAATCTAAAGAAAAACATAAAAAAAAAACAAAAAAAAACAATACCAATGACTTACAATTCCTTCCATTTTTAATTTTTTTAGTCCACTTGTATATTTCAATGCCTATTTTTCGTGATATTTTTTTTCTTTCGGAGATGAAGTCTTTAACTGCTTGTTTTTAACGTTTACAGTCGGTAATGCGTAGAATTTAAAATCTCCCGTCGTTCGTTCCTCTCGGCTTTTAAAACGAAGGCAGATACCATTTCGTGAGAAGGAAGGTAAACGTGGATTACTCTACACCTGTTATTTCAGGTTATTTATGATTCGTCGGGCTTGAAAAAAACAGACGGACTGACACACGTACAGTGCGCTTTATTATTATAGAAGAAATATGAAGATTAACGTAAATCTCTGTGTATAATACACATTTTTCTAAAAAACAATCAGCAAAATCAAGGCTGCATATTATGCACAGCTACAAAAAATATCTTTAAAATTTGCCGTAAAATAAAATAAGAACTATCATAAAACTAAATTAGAATAATATTATTCTTTGTTTAAAAGCATTTTTTTTAAATAAGGGTAGGAAACGCTGACTCTAGTGAATTTGGAGAGGTACAATCTATAGGGCTTGATTACCAAACAAGAGGTGCGTATCATGTATGAGAAGAATTTTCCAACACATTCAGAACAATTTTAGGTGTGCGTATTATGGATGAAGGCGTATTATACATGGGGAATTACGGTAATTTGCAGAAAAATCTTCGTGCTGACATTAGAGGTTAGTAAAATATATTAATGCTGTTAGTAATTGATGAATATTAATACTTCTATTTTTCTCGTGACTAGCGTTTGAATGA
Organism: Acanthosepion lycidas; assembly: GCA_963932145.1. Classification (NCBI taxonomy): domain Eukaryota; kingdom Metazoa; phylum Mollusca; class Cephalopoda; order Sepiida; family Sepiidae; genus Acanthosepion; species Acanthosepion lycidas. The sequence continues at coordinate 97,586,284 of OZ010588.1, forward strand.
TTTCAAACGGGCCATTGAGCGAGACTACGCATTACGCATGCGCTGCTGTGTTTATTCGACACGCATACGTAAATCCCGAGATCGTAAATGGGACGTCAGATGGACACACGTATACTTTATTATTGTTAAGCTAGTACAAAATAATAAAACTGTTAAATAATTGATGTATGCTAATAATTATATTGTTCTCGTGATTAACAGAATGAATATGTCCAGTGAGCGAGCGTGTTTATTACGGACGCGGCGCTATGTTTATTTGAAGCGCATGCGTAAATCCCGCGATCGAAAACGGACACAGGTACACTTTATATATTATAGATGAAAAGACGCTGATAAATATGCAATAGAATTCGAAGTAAATCTTGAAAATAGCAAGGATGCAGGTGCAACTTCCACATCAACAAAAAACTGAAAAAAGAAGTGTAAAAGCTAAGTCAAAATCAAATAGAACAATGTTGTAACCAAAAGCTGTTGCTGATATAGATCGATTCGCAACCCACCAGTAGGTAAAGAGTTCTGGACAAGACTGAAGGGTTTATTCTTTCTGCACTGGATCTGATAAAACCTGTCAATCTACTAAATCAAAATGTAGCTTTTGTGACCAATACATTGAAACTATTGATCACCTCATCTCAAGTTGTTCAATACTCACATCCAATGAATAAAAAAAACCGTTCATGACAATGGAGATCAATAATATCATTGTAAGGTATGTCATTACTATGGGATAATAACAGCTGCAAACTGATATGGACATCATCCGGAAACTATGGATATTGCCCTTCCGTCGGATTTTTCAAACAAGACGGATCATGCAATAAAACAAATCTCCTAGATAATGTTATTAAAGGAGGAAAAAAGAGAGATTTGCACACTGATTCACAGCAGCTTACCAATTAAAAAAATCTAATAAGGTTTTCCAAAGACGAAGACAATACAAAGGCAAGGAGATGGAAATAGAAAAGCATGTGGCGCTTAAAAGTAAAAACGGCTCCTTTTGTGATCTGATAAAGAAAGGATGTCAATAAATTAGCAAATTCCTTGCTGTATCATTTCTCCAGGAAATTCAGAAATTGATTCCAATAACCACTGCCATATCGTGTGCAGATATTTGTCTATTGCGAAGAGCTGTCTTCTTTTCATTTAAGTGGAAACAACAAAAACATCTTAGCTTGCTCTAGGTCAAAGGTTATGACCCAGCGTATCATAAAAGAAATGCGGATTATAATTAACTTTTTTAATAATAATAATAATAATAATAATAATAATAATAATAATATGGCACATGGGAATCATCAACAATCCTCGTTGTAGTTGGAGCCCTCGGAATTGGTTTGAAGAGATCCGAGGAGTCCATGACTTAAAAAATACAAAAAATTGTACAGTCCACACCTTACGAAGGGCTTTGTCTATGTAATTATTTTTTTTAGTAGAAAAATGTCATGATGCCATTTCTAACCTTAGGTCCGTGGTCGGGATCCGGAAAATAAATAAGTACACATCAGAAATCAAAGGAAATAAAATAAAGATAATAATAATGTATTCGTTAATAAAAGAAGACAACAAATTTAAAAGGGAACTTTAAGTAGATGAAGAAGAGTAATTAAACCATAATATATCTATTTCAGTGGCAAAGAACCTAAAAAAAACAAAAGCAAATGCAATGGGCCAAAAGCAGAAACAAAGTCAAGATAAGCGTCTTTATATCTAATACACTATAAACAAACTGATGCAGACAAAACAATACCCATCAGTGTTTACGTCGTGCATGAATATTTTATTCTTGTACTACTTGACCAAAGCTTGCTAACTAAATATTTCCAAGCAAATATAATAAAAAATTGTTAATCCGAAAGGAAGATTCTGTGATGAATATCCAGAAACAATTGACCCTGTTGTATCAGGTTGCATGTTATTAGTATCCACCTTATAAAAACACGATATCAAATGGTAAGCTAATATATTCACTGGGAAATTTGCAAAGTTTAAGAGAAGGAAACAGCAAGATATTGGTACGAAAACCAGCCATAGATACAGACAGAACATGTATAATAATTTTATGGGAAAGACAGACAGAGAGACTCACTGAGGGAACAGTCATAACTAGTCAATCAGATATCATGATCCTATTGACATCACAGGCAGTTCCTAGAAACTGCAATGAATCTTTGAAGATCCTCAAAAATATCAAAATACAAGGAACTCAAAATGTAAATCTCACGAATGTGGCACTTGAGGAAATTAATAATTTCAGTTGAAGTGGGAGCCTCGGTTTGATTTGAAAACAGTTTTGCATAGACAGTAATTTCTAGTAACGTATTTAAAAAAAATATATATTTTTATTATTTGTAAAATATCTTAAGATCTATGTATAATCGTCTATATTGTATTCAGACACGTTTTTGAGAATGATTTATTATTCAGAAGGGCCAGACGGTTTGTGTGTTAAATTGTGTGCATTTTTATGGACCTTTAGGATCAATCAATGAACCGCCAAAAGTGTTTCGGATTTATTTTTTTTAAACTTGAAGAGGATATATATATATATATATATATATATATATATATATATATATATATATATATATATATGCATATATATATATATATATATATATATATATATATATATATATATATATATATATATATACACAAACATACACACACATATACGCATACACACACACATATATATATATATATATATATATATATATATATATATATATATATATATATTGGCGACTGAGAAAATGTTTTCTGGTTGGAGCCGATAGCATGGTCACTTTTTTAATAAAAATGTTCTGGCATCAGCAGATGGGAGGAGAACAGACATATATATATATATATATATATATATATATATATATATATATATATATAGATTAATACATACATACATACATACATACATACATACATACATACATAAACACATATTGGCCAACGAGAAAGAAATTTTCTGGCCAATATCAAATTTGGGTTGGAACCGAGAGCACGGTCACTTTTTCAATAAAAGTTCCTGCTATCAGCGGATGGAAGGAGAAGATCAGACAGGAGGCAAAGGTGTGTCGTTGATGAGAACAGACAGAGCTTGGCATCCGCACTTGAAAGAACGCACCAGCCATATTCATAAATCTGACCTGACAGATAAAATGCAGATTCCTACACTAGAAGATTTCACACCAAAGATACAAGTGAAGTCGTGACAAAATTCTAAGAACCCTGGAGAAAACAGGTTGAAAGAAAAGGGGTTTGGTGGTATTTGTCAAAAGTCTGCCTTGTTGAGTTTTGTTATTCTTTTACCCAAGTTTCTCCCGTTTTTTTTTCTATTTTTGAAGGGATTAATTTTTGTATATGAATCTGTTTCTTATCAGACTAATTGTGACATTTTTTTTGTATGCGAATCCATTTCTTATCTAACAAATTGTATCACATTTTTCTTGTTTGTGTGGGTAATCTCTTCTTCTACACCTCAGGAACATGTTATCTTGCCCCAAGAGGCGCACAAAAGGAAATTTTTGTGCAACACTTGTCTTGTACTTGTCGAATTTATAAATTGTACATAAATGTTTTGTTCTTTTTAAAATGTTATGCCTATTTGCGTAAGTTACTGTTTCTACCAACTAAGATTTATGTCTGGCACAAGACCTTTGGAGTTAGTAGGAAAGTAAAATTTTTATAACTTGCATAAATATGTTTTATTTTACTGTAGCATAGCATAATACTTATACATGCTTTAAAGTAATAAAAAACAACTCACAATTACAGCTCACACATTACGAAGAACTTTATCGGTGTAAAATGTGTAGCCATATTTGAATTTCTTTTTCTTTCTTTTCTTTTTTGTTATTTTTTTTAAATGTATAGTGGAAAATGTCATGATAACATTTTTGATCTTAGGTCTCTGATTGGGACACCCAATGAAATTAGTATGTAACAGAAATCAAAGGAAATAATAATAATAATAATAATAATAATAATAATAATAATAATAATAATAATAATAATAATAAATGCGCTGATTGTACCATGGAGATGGCTTCCTCCATTATAGGGTGTGAAACAAGACTGAGTGTCAAGAATTTTTTTTTTTAATTTGAAGTATTGTTATTAGAGATCCCAAATGAAAAAGTGTTTCTTTATTGATATGGAAGTGCCTTCGGACTGCAATATATCTCTGAAGATCTTCAGAAAGCTATCAAAATACAAGGGCCTTGAAATTGAAATCTCAAAAATGTGGCACATGGGAACATCAACAATCCCTTTTGTAGTTGGAGCCCTCGGATTGGTTGGAAAAGATTCCAGTAGACTAATTGAAGGGATTCCTGGAAGCCCATGCCTTAAAGAAATACAAAACAATTGTTTTCACTAGTACAGCCCACACCTTTCAAAAGGCTTCATCTATGTAAATTATTTATTTATTTATTTTTTGTCATTGGGAAATGGCATGATGCCATTTTTAACCTTAGATCTCTGGGAGAGACCAGGAGAGAAATGTGTAAACGCCAGAAATCAAAGGAAATAAAATAACAATAATAAAGGCGCTGATTGTACCACGGAGATGGCCCCCTTGAGTATTGGGTGTGAAACACGGTTGAGGGTCGAGAAAGTTTTTTTTTATTATTATTATTTCATTGGACTGGTAAGTTAGATTTGGAAATTTAACAGGAGTAGATACGTTCGCCTGTCGCCCGGTTCATACAACTCCCCGATATATTGAACAAAAGTAGAGGTTTATCGCTTGTATTTTTATTTATGATTGGGTTTCCAATTCTTTCTACCCGGTGTTTTTATTCACTTTAAACTCGCAGTAACTTTTGCTTCTTAGTGGCATTATGGCCTTATTTATGGTGAATTTATTATTTTTAAAAATCAGAGGAAAAATCGAAACAATTCGGAAAAAGGCATTATTAAATTTTATTAGACTATTCTGGAAATGGCTACTGTGTTGAAATAGCTTCCACTTACTAGAAATTAACAGTAATTATAAGTGAAAAAAAAAGATGGTGGGAAATACTGAATACAAAAATAACAATAAATTCCACTGGTGATACTCAACCAAGTATATATCAACCCAACGGATAGGGCTCCAAGAGCAACGTCTTTTTTTCACCAAGCCACGCTCACTAGGCCATTAGAAGCTGGTTCAAGCAAGGATATATAAGAGATAGAATATTTTTAATAGGCGGGGAGGAGAGTCTTGAATAATCATTCATAGTAATTCATCGAGTCTAGAAGAATCATCAACAGAATGGAGAAAGCAATGGACGGCCGTTTCGTCAAATTTGGGACTCACACAAGCGAGGATCGAACCCGGACTGTTACGATAACACACAAGCGTCATACCAACTGTACCAACGAGTCTCAGTAACGAAGAAGAAACATACAAGACTCAATATAGCGCAGTTTTTTTTGTTTTTGTTTTTTAAGCATTACGCCCCGAGCAAGGCGTGAAGCCACTAGGATGTAGGGGGTTGCAGAAGATTTGGAGCGAGAGCAGATAGGAGTGCTAGAAGAAAAGATGAGGAGAGGGATAGTGGATAGATCAAGGCAACTGGAGATATCAATTGACATTACATTTGAATAGTTGGAGCTTATAGTTCTCAGGGAAACAGTAATTGGGAAGGGTGTTCCACAGGCGAGAGGTGCGAGATATGAAGCTATTGGAGTAGAAGAGACGGCTACATTTAAAAGTTTCTACAGTGTAAGGGTGAGAGCGGGATGCCAGGCACGTAAGGCGCTTGAATTCATGGTGTCTGGGAACCGTGAAAGCACCTCAGCGGAGCAATTACCATGAAAGTATTTCTAAAAAAGACAGAGAGAGGCGACGGCGTGTCTGTGAGAGAGTGACTGTAGACGAGATGCCAGATCAGGGCCAATTATATTATATATCCGTTTCTGGATCTTGTCAAGAATTCCGAGGTAAACAGAAGGTGAACCAGACCATATATGGCAGCAATACTCCATGTAAGGGCGAATGGTTGATTTGTATATTTGAAGGATCGATTCCGGGGAGAACAATTTCCTGGCGCAGCACAGAGAGCCAACTTTCCTCGCGGTGGACGATGCAATTGACTCAATGTATTTGTTCCATCTCAGGTCAGCTGTCAACGTGAGACCGAGCAAACGCATAGAGTTGCTCTCAATAAGTTGACTATCAGACATTCTAATGGGGGGAAGGGAAGAAACTCTATGGTGATTAATAGAGAGCAGTTTTGTCTTTGAGGCATTAAAGTTGAGCAGCCAATTCCTGCCCCAGTTCACAACCAATTGGAGGTTCATTTCAAGACGAGCGGCCAGGTTAGTTTTGTCACCGACACTAGATTTGTTTTTGAGGCAGGAGTAAATTGTAGAATCGTCCGCGTCTGCCGTTAAGTGATTTATGCATTTTGTTGAGGATTCTTCTAGACTCGACCTATTGCTATGAATGATCATTCAAATCCCCCGAAATGTCTGTCAATTTAGTTGGCGCATTTTGTTCTGAGTTGGACATCACTGTCCCTATTTTTGTTGGAATTACGGTTCATGATGACATTCAAAGCAGAATGCCTTGGCAGTTTCTCTCAGAAGTTCCGCATGCCCCACTGGTAAAGCTTTCACGTTTGACACGCTGCTCCTTCTCCCACGCTCAGGATTGGCTGATGTTCGCTTGGCATTGGTGCGCTGGGGAGAGCTGTTCACCTTCACCTGTCGGGTCTGGAAAGCCTTCTGACTACACGCCCACAGATTCGCCGGCAGGTGGATATCGTTACCCGTAGTATCCCCGCTGCAATGCACAAGCGACTACTTGGAACTATGTGTGAGAGTTGAATGTAGGCCTTGGACCAGTATATTACCACACCCTATTTCACGTGAGTAATGCAGAGTCAACCACTTCGCTGCAAGGGTACTGACACTGATGACAAACGCATAAACACTGATATATATTATACCCTGGATGTCGAAGTAAAATATTCGTCATCAAATATACCAATTATTATTATTACTGTTACTTTAAATGAAAATCAGAGAAACCAATATATATATATATATATATATATATATAATGTCATCCACAGACAGACTGTGTCGCTGTATCATAGCTCATCAATGCGGCTAGACATCCGGTGGCCTCTAGCTAGGATCGAAACCCGACTGAATTAGTATCAGGCGGATATTCTACCACTAAGCTGTCGGCGCACGGTCGGGATGAAGGTGGATTTTTATCGTATTTATTTTTGGAAACACGCCCATATATATATATATACTCACATTAATATTATCGAGACAAAAATAAAAAAAATCAATAAGATCATAAATAAATTCGCAAAAAATATACATACTTTCTGTTTATACGTTATTTAAGAGATAAATAAACAGAAAATATATTAAATAGTTATCAGACTTAATCCAATTCATAACAGATATATATGCCTAATATCTAGATAAACCTATGAATATAAACAGGTAACTACTCAAATATGCACGCACATACATGTAGATACATAACACTCAATTTATATTATGATATGGAATATTTAAAACAACATCTGTTCTCCTCAATCTATATATATATACATATGTATCTAATTTTTTATTCGCTCTATTATCTTATAAAACTATTTGTACATATGTCAAAAATACAAGTTCGACGTCGGCATTCTCTCATATCTTTGAATTTAATTTCTTCTTTGCTCATCGCTTCCTTTATGATGATTGCGTTTATAACAAAATTCAGCGCTAAGTTCAAGACTTCCAGTTATAACAAAATCATTTCCCGTATCCGTTCTTTATCATTATTAGCATTGCAAAATTTGGTTGAAGTTGAAAGAAAATCAGAGTAGGAAAAATTGCCAGGAAGTGACCCACACTTGATTTCACTGCCATAATCTGAGGCATATTTGGAATGAGACATGCAGAATCCAGTTATGAAACTGCAACAGACGGCCGTTAGCTCTGTTGTAATTTCGAGCGGCGCCTTCTGCAGCATATCCGTCATGCGTAGCGGTCTTCATCCATCGGTCCAACTGTTGAGATCTGTTGTTATCTTTATCAGTTTCTTACACCGATGGGGTCTTTCGTGTTCGTTGCGCTTAAACCCGGGCCCTAGACATCGACGTTGCTGCCCTAACAGAACTCCCGAAAGAATCGTTCTCAGAATCATCTACTACGGAAGGTCTTCCACCATGACAAGGGACGAACGCCAGAGGTACGCACATCTAAACAAACACGCATAAATAGACTGGATGTCAGAGTAAACAGTTTGTAATCAAACGTACCCCATTATTATTATTATTTTATATACACAGACACATACAAGACACGCATGTTTAAAATTATTATTTAAATCTTATAACGGATACTAACCTTAAAACATACATAGGTGCTACTCAGGAGAAATTTAAAAAAAGATATAACCACACGAGTAGTTTTAAAAACGAGAAAATTTAAACATAGTACCACGCTATCTACTTGTGTATGGAAAACCAAACAAGAGGATAATATAGACCCCGTCCTTAAATAGGAAATATTAAAAAAATGCCCTAAATATAGAGCAGGGCATAAATTTTGTAAATTATGTGCAGAGGAGAAATTAGCCATAGCTTTATATGATCAACCTAACCAGCTATTAAACACCAAAACTGAAATCCTTAACGTATGTAGACATAAAAAATCTTGGCTACTAAATTAGACGTTTTCCCGTTTATTTGTAATTCCACCTTAATGTTTTTTTTTCGCTCCCCCATTTTTGTTGAATAAATATTTACCCTCCCCTACTTAGGTGTTTGTGTTTGTGGTTCTTTGGTCACGTGGTATAATTTTAGCTATCGCCTATAAATATGCGTTTCTCTTTTCCTCGTTAGCCATACTTTCCCTGACGATCCGTTTAGATGAAACCTAGGTAGGTTTGTCTGGCTCACTAGGTGTATCTCTCTCTCTCTCACTTTCTATCTATCTATCTATATATATATATATATATATATATTGATGCATGTTTCTAAATAATATATATATATAATGTTTTGTCTATTTATTTTATGTAAATTCTTTTCATATGGTCCGATAAGCTTAATAACATTATTAAAAGTAGAAAGAAAATCACAATATTGATACATATTTTTTAATCCTATCTAATCTTTCGGCTTACATAACCCATTATCAAAGATGACAATTACATTACAATATATTAAACAATACACGGAAAAAAAACAATAATGATAGTCTCTTTGTGTTTACATGGAAGATTTCTAAGCAGCGATAAACATCGTGCATCCGAGACGCTTGAAGCGAAAATCCCACTGCAGCTCATGACGTCACACATGGCTACGCGTGAGTGAAAAAAGAGAAGTATTAAGTATGAGAAGCCGTTGGCATAAACCAATGGCTTCTGTTATAAATTATAGGCAATTAAGAATATTTGTGGAGATTTCATAGTTTATTTTGTTCAGATTAAATTCTCCACAAATATTCTTAAATGAAAAGAATTTGCATTAAATAAATAGACAAAACTTGTCTACATTATTTTAGGAAACATACATCAATGAAAAAATGATGCCTAAATACACACACACAATATATATATATATATTAGGTTGGTGCAAAAATAATGATGTAATAATGCCGTTTTTGACGTTGAAAAATACGTCAAAAAACGACATCATTACGTCATTATATATATATATATATATATATACATATATATATATATATATATATAGTGATTGGTCTGTTTATAATAAACATTATTAACAACATTTACCAGCCTGAACACCAGAGAAATCTGTGTTCTCCGACAGGAATTGAAGCTGCATCCTGCAGGGAATTGCTATTTAGTCTGACGTGCCATATACATTTAGCTACAGAGAAAATGTCTAGTTAGCAAGGTCAAATTACTGTTTTTAAACTACAAACTCCTCATAATTTCTCTCGAACCGTCATATTTGCTCGAAGCTTATCGTAACGTAAATAAATGACATAATATACTATATAGGTGGACGAAGTCCGACAATTATTTTCGTATCAATAGAACATTTACTTAAATATTTGAATCTATAAAAAAGTACGTATAAAAGAAAAGATAGATTAAAATGATTGTCGGACTTAGTCGATTTCAATATATATATATATATATATATATATATATATATATATATATATATATATATATAGGCTCTACTTTTGTATTGAGCACTGTTTTTTAAAATTAAAAACAAAAATACTAATATATATATATTTATAAACCTATTATATCAACAACACTTATTAAATCAATTCTTTATTAGGCAGCCACAGACACAAACCTTCATACATACATATATATATTATCAGAAACCCGCATAGGCAAACTAGAATTATGATATAGTTACACATAAATTATGCACACAAATGCTGAGTGACAAATCAGATGCACGTAATGTTTGTTTAACCCATGAAAACCAAACAACACAAAAATAAAAACCTTTTTCCATATCATATTCTGAAATGGAACCTACATAGAAAACGATATAAGTTAGAGTTATAAATGATAAAATAAAGTTTTAATCAGGGCCGGTACTGCCCTTACTGACCCGAAAACCAAACCGAAGCTAAAGCAGTGTTTTGTGACCCTTGCAGTCTTATCAACAATTGTTTTTTTCTACCTAGAAATTAAAGATGAAAACATTTTCCGGCGTTTGTCGTTATTCTGTCGTCTTTATTCATTTTTTGTTTTAATCTGTGAATATTTGTTTTGCTCACGGTAAGTATCGAAAAAGCACAATATAAAATTTAATAAGTTTTATTCATAATGCTGAATGTCTTAAATTATTTAACGTTTTAATAATAAAAATCTCAACCTGAAGTTAAAAATTGCCGCAAGACAATCCTGATTTATTTTGGATGCAATGATCTATTATATCTCTAATTTGTATTTAGATACACTGTATTTATTTTCAATTTTTTCGTTGAATTGTTCATCTCGATTGCATATGATCCATTATTGTACATAATTACGTTACAATAAATTTGTAATTTATATGACTACTGCCTTATAAAAAATGAGATGTGGCACCTTATCATAAAACCGGTAAATTTGATGACGAACATTTTACTCCAACATCAAGGGTATAATACATATCGGTGCTTATGCGCGTGCCGTCAGTGGTAGTACCTTTGCAGCGAAATGGTTGAATCTGCTTTACTCACCTTTAGTGAGATGTGGAAATATACTGGCCCATGGCTACATTTACCTCTCACACATGGTTCCAAGAAGACGCATGTGAATGGGATACCCTGGGTAACGACATCGACCTGCCGGCGAAACTATGTGGGTGCAATCAGAAGGCTTTTCCGACCATAAAGGTGAAGGGGAATTCCTCTCCCCAGCGCATCGATGCCAAGCGATCATCAGCCAATCCCCAGCGTGGATGAAGTAGCAACGTGTCAAACGTGAAAGACTATACCAGTGGAGCAGGGGACCTTCTGAGAGAAACCGGCAAGGTATTGTACTATTCTGCTTTGTATGTCATCATGAACCACAACTCCAACAGAAATAGGGGCAGTGTTGTCCACTTCAGAGCAAAACTAAATTGATAGACATTTTCAGGGTTTTGAATAATCTTTAATAGTAATACGTCTAGTCTAGAAGAATCCACATCAGAATGCAAAAATCACTTGGCGGCAGAAAGCACTGCGCTATATTGAGTCTTGTAGGGTTTTTTTTTTTCGCTACTGCGGCCGGTTGGTACAGTTGGTATGACGCTTGTGTGGTGTCGTAACAGTACAGGATCGATCCTCGGTAGTGTGAGTCCGAAACAGGAGGAAGCGGCCGTCTAGTACTTTCTCTATTATTTTGATAATTCTTCTAGACTTGATGAATTACTATGAAGGATTATTCAAGACTCCCCAACCCGCCTATTAAAAAGATTCTATCTCTTATATATCCTTGCTTGAACCAGCATCTAATGGCCTAGTGAGCGTGACTTGGTGAAAAAAGGACCAGTATCACCAGCGGAATTTATTCTTATGACGCTGTTTTATTTTTTTTCTATTCTGTATTTCTCTCCATCTTTTTTTTCACTTAGGATTACTGTTAATTGCTAGTAAGTGGAAGCTATTTCAACACAGTAGCCATTTTCAGAATAGTCTAATAGAATAATAAGTTACGTCTAGTATGTTTCTACTCCGTCACCGTGAGCCCTTGGTGCAGTGGTATGACGCTTGTGATGTATCGTAACAGTCCGGGGTCGATTCTCGTACTTGATGCATTTTGTCTCTCCTGAAATTTGTCCCGCTATACATTTATTCTAGCTTACAAGATAGATTATGCGTTTTTTTTTATTGCTCTACTTTCCGTCATCCTTGTGAGTATCATATGCTCACTTTCCTCAGTATGTACCTCTTGAAATTTAAACTGTCTCTTCCTGATGTGAAGTATACGTTTTCATTTCTGATTCCATTTTCTCTAAATCTTGGTCGTTGTTCATATGTTGGAATTATCCGTCTCCTTCTCTTGAACCACCTTTAACATGCTTCATGTCTTTTCTTGATCTTTAAAGACATTTTCCAGTATTCACTGTCGGTTCAACAGTTCAACATTCAACATTACAAATTGAGAAAAAAAGCGACAGAGAAAAACAAAGCAAACCGTTCTTGAGGAGCTTGTGAAAATTGATGGCTGAACCTGGTTTTAGAAATAAAGAAAAAAAAAAGAATTTATTTCCAACAAGAAATTACGGAAAAACCTTATCACATATGTCCCAGAACATATTGTTCGGCATTCACTGCAATATCGGGCGACTAATATTACATAACGCTTCAGAACTCGTCTCTTTATTTGTAACGAAATTTTTCTGTTTTTTAATACTTCCCTCAGCTTTTGAAAGGCATCTTTGCTATCGTAATGTCATTTAAGTTTCTCCATATTTCTACCTTCTCTTTTTCTTCCAAAATCTCCTGTGAGTGTCAGATTCTTCAAGTCCTCTTTCCCCATTATTCTCCAAGAGATTTGATCTGTCACTTTCTGATGTGTCCATTATCCTTGAAAAGGTCCTTGTTGATCATATGTTTCCCCAATGGCATTCTCCGCATCATTCTATAGAACGACGTCTTTGTTGCCTCAAGTCGCCACTTTATCTGTCAGGAAATAATAATAATAATAATAATAATAATAATAATAATAATAATAATAATAATAATGATTATTATTATTATTTATTTATTATTTTTTATGTTCTATGCAATGTTTAGCTTTTCACTATCTATTCAACCTGTTCTGTCCTCCATTTGCACAAAGTCGTTAGGTTCGTTATTCGCTGGTTCTCCCATTACCTTGAGTATGTCCCGTGACTGTAACATTTTAAGCCTTTTTCTTTTTGCTATGCTTTCTAGTTAAATTAACTGCCTCTTCACTAATTCTACATGTCGCAATCGTGGCATTCTCAGCATCTTTCTGTAGAGCCAAATCCATGTTACCTCGTTACTTCTTAAATTTGCGGGAAATTGCCCAGTATGTACGGTCATAATTGATCCGTATTACATGGCAAATTATAACATTTGTTTATAGAAAATTTTCTTGTTTCCTAATTATTTGTTCAGTTTTTGAAAGGCATCTCTATTTGTTCAGTTTTTGAAAGGCATCTCTATTTGTTTAGTTTTTTTGAAAGGCATCTCTATTTCTCCAGTTTTTTTTTCAAAGGCATCATTATTTGTTCAGTTTCTTGATAGGTATTTTTACTTGTTCAGTTTTTTGAAAGGCATCTCTATTTCTTCAGTTTTTTGAAAGCATCTCTATTTGTTCAGTTTTTTAAAAGGCATCTTTCCTTGTTCAGTTTTTTGAAAGCCATCTCTACTTTTTCAGTTTTTTGAAAGGCATCGATATTTGTCCAGTTTTTTTCAAAGGCATCATTATTGCTTCAGTTTCTTGAAAGGTATTTTTACTTGTTCAGTTTCTTAAAAGGTATTTTTACTTGTTCAGTTATTTTGAAGACATCTCTATTTCTTCATTTTTTTTTCAAAATCATCATTATTGGTTCTGTTTCTTGAAAGGTATTTTTACTTGTTCAGTATATTGAAAGGCATCTGTATTTCTTCAGTTTCCGAAAGGCATCTCTATTTCTCCAGTTTATTTTGAAAGGCATCTTTCTTTATTCAGTTTTTTGAAAGACATCTCTATTTGATCAATTTTTTGAAAGTCATCTTTATTTGTTCAGTTTTTTGAAAGGCATCTCTATTTCTTCAGTTTTTTTAAATGCATCTTTCTTTGTTCAGTTTTTTGCAAGGCATCTCTATTTGTTCAGTTTTTTGAAATGCATCATTCTTTGTTCAGTTTTTTGCAAGGCATCTCTATTTGTTACGTTTTTTGCAAGGCATCTCTATTTGTTCAGTGTTTTTAAAAGGCATCATTATTGGTTCATTTTCTTGAAAGGCATTTTTACTTGGTCAGTATTTTGAAAGGCATTTCTATTTCTTCAGCTTTTTAAAAGGCATCTCTATTTCTTTACTTTTTTGAAAGGCATCTCTATTTGTTCATTTATTTGAAAGGCATCTTTCGTTATTTTAGTGCATCCTTACTTTCGATAGTTTCTCTTAATTAGATACTTTGGATATCCATCTTTAACGAATTAAAAATATAACAATTGTAAGCACCTCCCTCCCGGCGCTTATTTTACACGAGATGTTGGTCTATTTAGTGTGTTATTCAATAGCGAGGCGTACATTTGAATCAGCATTAAAATTCTGTCCGAGTATGTTATATTCTCCTTGTACTTGTGCCCTTGAGAAAGGCAATATCCCATCTCCTCTCGCCCTCCCAGATATGGATTAAATAATAAGGTAAACTGGAATTTCTAGCTTTCATTGGCAAAGGGTCTATAAAGAAGCTCCGTGGCGATGTGAAGAAAAGATAAAACATTATCATTGTGCACAATGAATCAAAATATTTCGTCGATGTTACAAAGACTGTATGTATTTTTTTAATCTTTATCAACCCTTTGTAGGTTATTTAAACCCGAATCATGTTTGGGATTGTAAGAATAATTATTATCTCTTTGCAAGTGAATATTGCATAAACATTTTTTTTTTTTTAGAATAAGAATAATTTTGTTTAACGGATCTTAATATTTAGCTCATAGATTTGGTGAGAAGATGGAATTATTAGTAAAGAGGCTGTAAGGAACCATGAAAAGGTACTTAAAAAGTATGGATATATAGTGACGTGCTGGGCGTTTTTAAAACCTTTGAATATTTTTGTATTTCGCTGCAATGCATCGACAAATAGCCTTTTTTTTTCTTTATAGGACAAGAGACATTTATTACAAAAAATATCGACACGGACATCAGAATCAATAACCAATAATTTAATTGTATTCAACCAATAATCCAATTTCGCTCAACATTGGCGCTTTTGTCATGTCAAAGCAAAATATCGATTATCACTTAAAAGTCAGTTTGAATTGTTTGAATTCATACATTCCATGTAGCTCTGATAATCAAAGTTTTTTTCATTAGCACTGTTATTTGGAATCAAGGAGAAGGAGGTTGATAATCGAAATTCTGCATTTTAATGGCACTAAGGATTTTAAGGAAAAATTAATTTTGATCAATCCATTTCTTCTCGTGATGATTTGCGGAAAAAATTCTCTGACCGATCTAATTCACCAATATATTGTCAAATGACGAATTCAATTCCGTTTTTCGTCCGGACAAAAAATGTTCAGACTATCTCACGTATTACTCATAAATAGATCACAACGTAAATCAAGGGCCGTTGCAAGTGTCTCTCGAAGTTTTCGTTCACTACTGCTGTGGCTTGGTATTGAACTCAAAATTCTTTGGGTGTAGTCACTGGATCTAATCACCGTCCCCAAGGATACATGGCGCGGTGCATAAAGACGTCGCCGAGATCCAGTTGGGTCATGTCCACAAGGACACATGACACGGTGGATAAAGACGTCATTAGATCCAGTTGGACTATGTCCTCAAGGGCACCTGACCCGGTGGATAAAACGTCGCATGGATCCAGTTGGACCATGTCAAAGATATATGACTCAGTGGATAAAGAGGTCGGTTAGATCCAGTTGGACTATGTTTTCTAGGACACATGACCCAGTGGATAAGGACGTTGTTAAAATATTTCGTGTTAAATTTCTGCCCCGAACTATGCATAGCATGTCTTGACGTGTTCGAAAGTGTCTCGTTTTTAAGACCCGTATCCTCTTCGCTATATCTGCAGTTAAATGCCATAATTCATAATCGTATTTGAATATTGAGTAAGCGACGAAGAGAAAAACAGTAAAAGAAAAGAGGATTGGTTTGAATCTTGCCAACCCCGCGTATAATAGGCGCGGTATTTACTCGTTTCCACAGAATCGACACGCCCGTGTCAAAGTAACCAAAGTTTTGTCATTATTAAAGTTATTCGAAAACTCTGATAGTTACATGTCTACCGTTGTTTCTCGTGGTCGGTGATTGAGCGTAGATAAAATGCGATATTTTCGAATTCTTAATTTCCTCAATTTTTTCTTTAAACTTTCCACCCAAAGCGTTCAAACGGGCAAAATGTGTGCCTTGTGTGTTGAGGGTTTATGCATAGTGTAGATATTAACTAAAAACTACCCAAAGATGAGGATAATATTCGGAATAATGTAAATAGTGTCCTCAAAATCAGTATCAGATGTGTGAGCAATATAGCATTTGTAGGCCTAGAATGTAGGATTCGTGTATCGGCTTCAAATCCCACCCAAAGACGTTGTGTTCGCCTTTGTATAAATACTCTAGTGAAGGTATAAATTCAAATCTTCTTTCCATACGCATGCAAGACAGACAGAGGTCTTTAGTCTTGTTTAGTAACTAGTCTAAGAGAAATATAACTATGTATATAAAAGCGATTAGTTGTAGGGCAAATAATTGATCCAGTGGTTACAATTGCAATAACTAATTTGTCTTTAATCAATTCCCCTCAAATACGACGACATGTCACAAGAGGCTACTGGGGGTTAAGAGGAGGAAAAGACATTTAAAACGAACCGGAAATATATTAATAGTATAGTTTTAAGAATTTAGGCAAAGACGCAAGGAATATAGAGTTAAAAACGAATTTAGAAGTAACCAGAAACCCTATCTCAAATAAGAAATAATTTATAAACCTCTACTCATGTTCAAAACACTAGTAGAATAGTATTAATTAGATGATAGGTGATTCTATCTGTTCCTGTCGTTGCTATAAAAAATGTTGGTGTTCAGTAAACTAGTGTAATTTATAAACATTTAACGATAAATTACGAATGATTCATTTTTTAAAATCTTGACACAGACAACAAATTTTGTTTTTGTCAAGCTGTCTGAAGTTGATTGACACAAAGCAATTACACACGATGTACAGGTTGCGATCCTTAAATTATTGTCTACATTAGCACAAATTAAAATAATAATGATATTTTTCTATATTTCTGAGATGAGGCATTATGTACACTATTTACATTATTCGGACTATTTTCCTCGTCTATGTTGCCCTTTATAATACAACATTTCGGCCCTACAGTATCTGTCGATATTTTTGAGAGGAGGTATTATGTACATTATTTACATTATTCGAACTATTGTCCTCATCTTTGTTGCCATATCTATTACAACGTTTCGGCGTTTCAGTATCTGTCGATATTTCTGAGATGACGTATTATGTACACTATTTACATTATTTAGAATAAAGTCCTCATCTTTGTCGCCATATTTATTAAAACGTTTCGGCCGTTGTACGATCCGACATTCTTCAGGTGATTGGAATGTTAAACTGAGCCCTTTATTTCGCTCACTAATTCCATGTGCCATGTTTAAGGACACATGGCACACTGAACAAAGGCGTTGGTTAGATTCAGTGATGGGACCCAAAGAGTGTGAGTTCAATACCCGGTTAACGAAGTGGAGAACTTGGAGAGGGGAATTAACAGGAGATAACTGATAAGTGACATCAATTAAACATGGCACGTGGAACTAGAACAGTCTACCCCAGTGTGAGAAATAAATCGTTCATTTCGACATTCCAACCACCTGAAGAAAGCCGGATCGTACCACGCCTGAAACTTTATAATGAATATCACAGATATTTACAAAAAATTACAAAAAAAAATTGCTTGAAATACTAAAGATACAAGTATTCAATAAAATCGCCATTGGCTTTAACCATGACTTCCAGACGACTTCAAAATCTCAAGCATCTCTTCTGGACGGTCACCTTGTTTAAGTTAGCGAATGGTGCTATAATACTTGCCTTCAGTCCATCTTTGGTGTTACAAGGAGTTTTGTTGGTCTCTTGCTCAACTGCGCCGTACAAACAATAAACATGTAGCATGGGGAGTTAGGCGGCCAGATATAAGGTTTTATATGGTCACAGATATTGTCTGACAGCCATGACTGGGTTCTTCTGCTTTTGTGGCATGGTACAGATTACTGTTGCCAGACATAGGTTCTTCCAGCAGACATCCTCTGGAACTAGGTTGCACTACCTCCTGAATGCATTTGATGTAGGCCTTCGTATGGTGTCTTCGGCCCTGGGGGAAGATAAATGGAATTGTAACATCGCCATCATTAGTGATTGCACCAAACATCATGATGCTGACTGGATATGTCTTTCAACTCTTTCCGAATTATCTAAACTATTCTCAGATTCACACCCCAACACTGAAATGTTCGTATTGGAGCTTTTGGACCAAATGCTAAACAGTACAGCATGCCGTTTCTAAATCAAAAACAAACAAAACGTACCCTGTAACTTCCTGAAAAAAAATGAAACATGGCGAAGTATTTCTGGATAAATCAGCGAAAGTTCGTAAGAAGAAATGAAAGACCAGTGCTTAATTGATAAATTAGAAGGGAAAATGTTGCGGATTCAACCGTTTCTTTCTTTTTCTTTTTCTTTTTTTTTTTTTTGCATCTGATAGAATTAAGCTGCTTCATGGGTTTTAATTTAAATCGAAATGAGAAAAAATAAAGGAGGAAATATCACGTAAATATTTGTAATATGCGCGAAATTAAAAATAGAAAATGGCGACAAATTACCCCATGCATCCAGTATGACTGAAATAATGGGCAAGTTCAACTTCTCATTCAGGGACTTGCTCTTTTAATGACCAGGTCGTGGGTAGCATAATTTGTAGTTAAATGATGAATTGCAATTTTTTGCAGGCAAATCAGCGTAATACATACTGTTTAAATTAAACCAAAATGAATGTGTCATTTATTTCAAACATGTATATTCACTAATAACAAGAGCTAAATCAACACACACACAGGCATACATACACACACACACACACACACACATATATATATATATATGTACTCAGTTATATGTGTAGGAGTTTGTGACACTGGCTTTCACAGTTTGGCGAATATCAGGCAAGCTAATGATCGCAAGAACTTTTGTATGTATATATATATATATATATATATATATAAACTCCACCGAATTTCAAATTAATTTCTTCGTAGATTGTTTAAACATTTAGATACAGAAAAAACTTTAACCTCCTAAACATGCCCGTTAAAGTAACGCGAATTAACAGCGTCTAAAAAATTTGAAAGAAAAACTGTCCTCGTGAAAGTAGTGTAGCTTCTTCCTTTAAAGTCGGTCTCCAACCCTCCAATCCTTAGCCATCTATATCTTGAGACTAGACACAATAAATTCGAACAACATCTAGCCGACACATTGGAGTTAAAAATTAAAAATAAGAATTTGAAATGATGCATATGACACATTCATATCCTCTTTCCCACCTCACTTCCACACTTCGTTAATTTTACGTATACTTGATGAGGTCCGTCAAAAATGTGTGAATTTCTTTTCATTTTTCATTTTTCATTTCAATTTTTGGAAGTAAAGTCTGATGATCCAGAGCCCTGTTAAAGGAGTTATGGGGAAATAATTTATTACATGGAACCTTAACGTGGTCTGTTTTTATTCAATATATATATATATATATATATATATATATATATATATATATATATATATATATATATATATATATATATATATATATATATCTATACACACATATATATGTATATATACATATATATATACATATATATACATACAAATATATACATACATATACATATATATATACATACATGCATATATATACATACATATGTATATATACATACATATATACATACATATATATATACATACATACATATACATGTATGCATACATACTTATATATACATACATATATATACATAAACACACACACACATATATATATATATATGACTTTGTAAGCCTGTGTTTTACGCCTTTGCGACCATCAGACGAAGTGATGATCCATCTGTGGGATCAGGTTGAGATCATAGACAAGGAACACCATAGGAAAATTCATAGACTTAAGGAATTAGCACATATTCTAACCCACAAACCTCTTCTGAGCCGACCAAGCATAGAAATGAATACACTATGGGAACCGGTAATAAAAAGTGACAGAAGAAAGCGATAATAACAAACATTGCAATATAATCTCTGGTAAAAACATATAATGATAACAGCAACAATTGCAATATGAGCACTAAAAAAATGATTGTTGAAGACATTAGGTTTGTAATACCCAGAAATGCATTCATATATTTCCTCAATGACACATGGCGCCGTGGATAAAGTCTTTAGTCTACGGTCAGATCCAGTGACATTACCAAGCGTGTGAGTTCTATACATGGTTAATGCGGTGGTGAACTTGGAGAGGGGAATTAAAAGGATATAACTGATAACTGACATCTATTAGACTTGGCACGTAGAACTAGCACAGTCTACCCCAGTGAGCGAAATAACATATATTCCAACAACCTGAAGAAGACCGGAGCGTACAACGGCTGAAACGTTGTAATAAATATGGTGACAAAGATGAGGACTATAGTTCGAATAATGTAGTAAATCCTCCGGATTACGATCCTTATTTGGAGAATGGCCTTTGCTAGATGCTCGTTCGGTCACAGAGAAAGAAAAAACGGGTAATGCTGCTCTTTGATAAGACCAGAGGGAAGAACCACACGGCGGAACCTCAATCGACGTAAGCGCTGACGGGTAAAGGCACACTGCTTCACTCCCTCTACCGGCCAGAAATGCCAATAAAATCAGGCAGGAACGAATTAAATATGAGCCTATCTTCGAAAAGATGGAGAAGGAACAACTCAAGGAAACGCTGAACACAAAGAAAGATGAAATCTGGTTTCAACAGTCAACCCCGTCAGTTAAAACGCCCCAATGGCATCACCTCCAATGCTAAAATCATTAGCTCCCATCCCTTCCAAAATGACCACACTGAAATAGGTTCGGATTCCTAAATCCGCACCCAATAAAAAATTTACTCTTCTCAGTCTTATCCATTCCCTGCACAAACACCTACCAAGTCACCGCAAACATCTGACAATAAAAATATGCAGGGTAGTCTATCTACGGTCACCATCCATTCAATTTCAGTGCTTGGAAGGAAAATCTGTAGAATGTAGTTGTCTCACCAGACCATTGAGTTTCCATCAGTGATCATGGCATGTGCACAATTTTTGGCAATGACAAGATTATCCAATTCTGACAGCCACTATATTCCCCAGATCTTGCATCTTGCAAGCTTTTCTTGATCAAAAATCAAATTCCAATTGAAAGGAAATAAACATGATTTGAAGACGTCGAAAGAATCCATAAAAATGCGACGAGGTAGCTGCTCGCTATTCACAAAATATTAATTTGGTGAAAATTTGCATGAATGGAAGCAATGTCTGATAATATGTAAGAATTCAGAAGGGAACTATTCCGAAGAAGATTAAATGCCGAATTCATCTATACCGAATTTCTTATGTATAATTAAGCATTCTTTCTAAAAAAAAATAATATGCAAAATAAAGGGTTCGTATTATGCACTGCTACAAAAAACTTCTTTATAAAATTGTCGTTTCATAGTAACCTTCATCAGATCGCTAAAAAAGAGCATAGCATGACGAAAAAGACGCTGAAATTCACGAAAACAGAAATTTATCATCTAAATGTTTATGTTATTATTAAGAGGAAAGAACAAAGTATTTAGGAGTTATTTATTTTACATTTTTTAATCGTTCCTAGCACTTCCAAAATTTTCGTTAAAAATCTTGTTTTTTTAGTCAGCTAAATTTACAGATAATCGATCATGTCAGCCATTTTTCCCAATTTATAAAAAAAATAAAAATCTCATTTTGAAATTCTTTTGAAAATAAATTATAATATTAAAACTTATTTTAAGAAAATCAGAAATTATAATATTTATTGAAAATATTTTGAACCAAGCTTAACTTATTTTCTGCACCGAAAAGACGTAGTTTGAAAAAAAAAAAAAAACAGGTCATGACCTTTCACGTCACTTGGAAAGGTGACGAAAGACATTCATGACGTTTTGATAGCTTACGTGAGGATAATTTCTTCTACGGAAGGACAGCTGTGAAGGTATTTAAATTTAAGTCAACCAATTATTTACCTCGAATTTTAAGGAAAACTTTCAGTGCTATATTTTTTTTTTGTACTTCGCTTTCACCTTTACGTTTACGATGCTTTATGGAAAATATATTATAAAGAAATTAAAAATAAGACTGTTGACAGTGAGATTAAATTTTATAAGAAAGGTATCTAATTAATTTATGCGTACCTTTCTTATGAAATTTTATCAGAAAAATACATAAAATACAAATTTAAATTTCGTAAGATGATACTGATACTTGTAGGTACTCTTCTCAGCTAAAATTGAAAAATCAAATTAACTTCTCTAAATGTATTTCGCAAAATTAAATCAATATCTCAAAAGGACATTTACGAAACTGAATGTGACTTTTAACTAATTTTATAATTTTTTAACAACTTAAATGTAAAAATATATTATAATTAAAGAAATAAGAAATAATCTTATTAAAAATTCATTATTTAAATTAAATACTTAATCTACGTGAAGTTTTTTTTTCTTTATATTGAAGCCATGATACTTCCGGTGTTCCGTAGATTTGATTTGCACTTTACAGTGTTATTATTGACACAAATTATGTTTTTTTTTTATATACTGTTGTTCGTTAGTTTGTAAGAAACTTTGAAAATTATAATCTGTAAATATATATCTACTTAATAACAACATTCGTTAAATTCTACAAAGATTTTCATAATTTTAGAAGAATTAACAACATAATGTAAAACTAATAAACTATTTCACAAATAACAAATAATTGTTTTAAAAATTAATTTTTCATCCAAATATCTTTTTACTTTCAGACAATATTGTCCATGTTCCTTAAAATAAATAAAAGCAATTAAAAGCTTTTGAAATTACATAATATTTTTGTTCTATTGAGTTTTGTATGTTACAATTCAGAGATGATTTTGAGTTAGAGGTGGTCCAAATAAAAAAAAAAACAACAAAAAAACATGATTTGATTTCCTTAAATCTCGTGATTTTAACTAATATAATCACTAATCTTCCAAAAATTGAAATTATAGAGTTTTCGTACAATTAGTTATGGGGAGGTAATACACATGAAAAAAAATTACCATGACTTTAAAAAGAAAAACATATTTATAAGTTCCATCATTTGTAAATAGTTTCTGAAAGATTCATTAAAATCCGACAATTATTTTTATTTTTGCAATATTTTGAAAATTAATGTCTGTCATACAGAAAAAAAGGGCTAAAATTTTATGTTATTTTACTAGTTCCGTTGACACAAAGACAAACGAAGATTTTTAATCAAAATTTAGAATGTTCTAAAAAGAAGGCAAAATTTTTAAAAATAATTAAAAATACTTTGATCTTTCCTCTGAATAATAACATAAAAATTCAAGCGCTAAAATTTTGTTTTCGTCAAGTTTGGCGTCTTTTTCATCACGCTATGCTCTGTTTTTAGTGATCTCACGGAGGTACTTCTAGTTTCATAAGTCGATTTCAGTTGCGAAATTACTACTCACCACAAACATACGATGATTTGACACTAACATTGGGCGATTGCGACCCCAAACACAATCATAATACCTAACAATACTTACAAATGTAATATAAAATAAGAATTATCATAAAACTAAATTAGAGTAATATTATTGTATGTTTAACCCTTTGAGCCCGGCGTTCCTGAATAATTTAAACCCTTCTGCCTGAGCTCCCGAGTAAAAACTCGCAAATAATTGGCTTTTGGTACTTACTTAAATGTAAATATAAAAATAGTTGTAAGTTTTTACCCACTGTTAAACTGGTTCCTTGGCATTACGTCATATTTCACTCGCACCGGAAAAGTTTTGGTCAGGGCTGAAAGGGTTAGGACCATTTTTTTTTAAATAAGAATAGAAAACGTTGACCGTAAGAAAATCGGAGACGTACAATTTATACAGTTAGATTACAAGCAAAGAGTGCGTATTATACGTGAGTAGAAGTATTTTACCACAATTTCAGCACAATTTTAGGGGTGCTTATTTTGGATGAAGGAGTATTATACATGGGGAATTACGGTATTCTAGTTTTTATTTTATAGCACCAGTGGCGCTACTTTTTGAATAAACATTGTATAATTTCAGTTGCTCTCTTTTTTACACTCTAATGATGATTGCGGAGGAGAAAAAATGCTTATGAACTTGTTCGGTCGACTAACACGATGTGACTGCCAACCATGAATGAAAAATGAATTGGAAAAAACAAAATATTAGGTTGGTGCAAAAATAATGTCGGCTTCTGACGTCTTTTTTAACGTTAAAAACCGACATTATTTTTGCACCAACCTAATAAATATATAAAATAAAAAAAAAGTAACGCCCACAATTCTGTATTTTCCTCATCTTTTTGCTTCCTATTCTTGGATTTCTTTCATTGCTATTCGGAGACTCTATGCAGAAGTCCCCCTCGCCACTCGTTTCTGCCTGACAGACTCGATTTGCCTCTTGGCTCTGCCAATTCGACATCCTACGATATTTCTCGAGTCAGAAAACTGAATTCTCATTAACGTTAATTTTGATCCATTTCATCCTTTCCGATTATTGTCGCCTCTGTTATTTAATCTAATTATTCCTTCCCAATATCCGTCTGAAATTCTTTTATTTTTTTCATTTTGTTTTTATCCCATATTACATCGGAACTGTTTTTCAATATTTATTCCACAGTATCCTGCAATGTTTGTCAGAAATTAAACGCTAATAAAATCTAATTCAACTATTTGGGTATTATTATTATTATTTTTTTATTTCTTTTTAATATTAACCCTGGCTACTGAATTTAACTACAGTAAATGTACATAATTAATTAACTGAGAAAGCACGTTTAAGGTGAAGCTGACCGCAACATATGAAACATTTAATCGATAATCGCAGAGTAATTTTAAAAGTCAAATTTGAACAAATGTTGAAAAGAAAGTAAGAAATGTAGAATATTCGGAGTAGGAAAAGGCGCGCACACACGCACGCGCACGCACACACACACACACACACACACACACACACACACACACACATATATATATATATATATATATATATATATATATACACAAAATATTGTAAATCAACTGATTTAAAAATATGACTCCTTCGCTACACAGGAATTACCATGGTTCAAAAAACAAAGCTAAAAACTTCAAATTTAATTATATAATTAAATTAAAAGCATTGTATCTGTTTTATCTTCGATCGAATTTTGGAATATCTTATAATGACATAAGTTATTCAAAAAATTGACTGAAGATGAATCAGAACTAATGCTTTTAATTTAATTATATAATTAAATTTGAAGTTTTTAGCTTCGTTGTTTGAAGCATGGTAATTCCTGTGTAGCGAAGGAGTCATATTTTTTAAATCTGTTAATTTATAATATTTATGCTCTGTAAATTTACATTCAGCGCTGTTTTGTAAAAATAAAGATATCAATAAGAACACCGGATTATATATCTTACTGTTATTTCCTTTTGCACTTATATATATATATATATATATATATATATATATATATGTAAAAGCTAAAAAATCCGTGGGTAAGTAATCCAAGTAGATACTATCAATACAACGAATCCACGAAAAAGAGAGATCAATATAATTATTTTATAGATCATATAAGGAAATAACAGTTAAAGATATCCAAAGAAATTACCTCATACAGATGATCATTTCGTCCACGAGAAAGTAGTTTTTTTTTCCCTGGATTATCAATTCAAATAAATTTATTAAAATGAATAAAACGTTACTTTACAAGAAATTTGAAAGATTTTTCCTTCCCAAAGACAGGTTACCACCTCAAGCAAAGTGATTCTGCTCTACCTTTCTGCAGGAAGATGGATTCATGCCTTTGCCATGTGTATTAGCGCGCAGTAAACGAAACCGAATCGACCAGGAATTTAAACCGGCGAACCACCACCGTTCCTGTCTTGTTCTACAAACAAGAAAAGAAATATTTTCTTTAACTTATTGATATATAAATATATACAGAGCTCATATAGACCATATAATCTTATAAAGTACTTATATCGACATTATTTATGAAATATTGATTAAGATATTATAATTTATAAAACAAACTTATACAGAAATTATGATTTTATAAAGAAGGAAAGAAGGAAAAAAAAAGAAATAGGAACGAAGGAAAAAATGAAAAACGAAAGAAGGAAAAAAAAGAAAAAGGAAAGAATAAAAGAGAGGGAGTAAGAATTGCGCTATAATAGAGGACGGTGTAATATAGATAAAGAGGGCTAAGGGGCCTAAGATGGTTGTTGTGGAGTTGGGTACAAATAAACACGAAGGTTGAAAAGGGACACTGATATAAATATCACCTCTCAACATATGTGCGAGGAAGGAGAACGAAAAAAAGCCTATAAAATATTTTAGAGATGAGCTTAAATTATTATAGTATGGAGAAAGATATAAAAATTATTACTTTTTTGTAAAATAGATTTTAATATTAATCCATTCAATACTACATCTTTAACTATATAGCAAAAGTTACACTAAAAGATTTGACCAAATTATTAACATATTAATTTTATTGAAATATATCCAATCTAATTATATCCATATAATATTAATAAATTTTCAAACACTAAGGTTATAATTTAAATTACATTGCATTTATAGTAATTATTGAAAAATTCTGTAAAGTATTAGATTTAAATTAAATATATAAAACAATTTAGTATTATAAAAACAAATATAGAAGAATTATCCACATATAGAAACCATGTGACAGTAAGAGAAATATTTATATATAGAAGGAAATTCCATGTCTCGAAATCAATTTCACGTATAGAAAACAATATGTATAGGAAATATGTCGCAATTGAAAAAAAAAACAAAAAAACAGATATAAAATATAAATGAAATAGTTTCCTTCAGTATCTGTCTATATTTCTGAGATGAGGTAGTATGTACATTATTTACATTATTCAGACTATTGTCCTCCTCTTTGTCGCCATATTTATTACAACGTTTCGGCCATTTTACGCCCCGGCCTTCCTCAGTATCTGTCTATATTTCTGAGATGAGGTATTATGTACATTATTTACATTATTAGGACTATTGTCCTCCTCTTTGTCGCCTTATTTATTACAACTTTTCGGCCGTTTTACGCCGCGGCCTTCAGTATCTGTCTATATTTCTGAGATGAGGTATTATGTACATTATTTACATTATTCAGACTATTGTCCTCCTCTTTGTCGCCATATTTATTACAACGTTTCGGCCATTTTACGCCCCGGCCATCTTCAGTATCTGTCTATATTTCTGAGATGAAGTATTATGTACATTATTTACATTATTAGGACTCTTGTCCTCCTCTTTGTCGCCATATTTATTACAACGTTTCGGCCATTTTACGCCCCGGCCTTCTTCAGTATCTGTTTATATTTCTGGGATGAGCTATTATGTACATTATTTACTTTATTCGGACTATTGTCCTCCTCTTTGTCGCCATATTTATTACAACGTTTCGGTCGTTTTACGCCCTGGACTTCTTCAGTATCTGTCTATATTTCTGAGATGATGTATTATGTACATTATTTACATTATTCGGACTATTGTTCTCCTCTTCTTAATATTAGGAACGCTTTATTTACAATTAATCATAATAATCTGTAAGATTTACTGGTAACAAATAGTTTGCATGCTGCTAGAGAACTAAGGGTGTTCCAATAATTTGGACCGATTTTAAAAGTGAATTAAGTTTAAGCGTCTAATGATTTTTTCTTTTTCTTTCAGATTCGGTGGATATTTGGGTGATATTGCTTTTCGCACATAATTGTCATGACTTAAATAACATGATCCAATAGAGAAATAAATGAAATTTCATCAATAAGAGTGATTTTCTTACTGCTGACTGTGATCCGTCTTAATGAAACACCCTTTAGTTCAGTGATTAGAAAAAACATTAGAAAGAGGTGTAAAACAAGGAAGCGTTTAAATATCAGGTTTAAGTAATTTTAACCTTTAGTTCGGCCATAAGCGAACTTGTAAATCTCCAAGTATGTATTATCGTCTTATATAATCTTAAATACGGTAAGAGGATGACATTTGTAGGTAGCAAACTCAGACAGAAAAAAATAGTAAAATAAAACCAAGATAAAAGAACTCGTAAATGTAACAATACAGAATACACTGTTGTCAACAAAATGGAAACTTGAAGATGGGAGCTACGTATCAGGGACCACATGTACTACAACGATAATTTCATTGGCCCTCTATACAATGGAGTCCATGAGGTTTGGATTTTAATTCAGTTTTTCCTTCCCAAAGACAGGTTACCACCTCAAGCAAAGTGATTCTGCGCTGCCTTTCTGCAGGAAGATGGATTCATGTCTTTGCCATGTGTATTAGCGCGCAGTAAACAAAACCGAATCGATCAGGAATTGAAACCGGCGAACCACCACCGTTCCTGTCATGTTCTACAAACAAGAAAAGAAATATTTTCTTTAACTTATTGACATATAAATATATACAAACATCATATAGACCATATAATCTTATAAAGAACTTATATGAACATAGTTTTATAAAGTCCTCATAAAGAGCATTTATGATGACAGTATAAAGTCAATATAATTTTGCAAAAATAGAATAAAGACGCAATTGTTTAGACCTCATAAAGGTATAATTATTTATGAAATATTGATTAAGATATTATAATTTATAAAAAAAAACTTATACAGAGCTTATGATTTTATAAAGACCGCATAAATATATAGATTATAAAGACCACATAATATACTTATGCTTTAAATGACATAATAATACCTTATAAGAATATAAAGACTTTATAAATGCATAATATATGAAGACATAATAAATAACTTATAATTTTATAGGGATCATAAAGACATTATTCTTTATATAGTTTCCATAAAGGCATTATAGCTCATAAGTAACTCAAAAAGAGTCTATAATATTATAAAAAATTATAAAAATCTTATGATGACATAGAGATAGCAGAAAAACCTTATAATTTTGTAAAGACCTAAGAAGCACCTTATAATTATATGAAGATGACAAAAATATTCTTATTAAAGCGATTACAATTTATAAAGAATTCATGACAAACATATTATTTTATACAGACCATATAATTTTATAGACCTCAGGAAGACAGTAATATTTATAAAGCCTTCATGAAGACATTATAATTTATATATAAAGAGATTAATTATTTTTAAATGTATAGTGACCTTATAATATATAAAGATGTAATAAAAACCTTATAATTTTATAAAAATATCTAAAGACCTTATCATTTTATAGAGCTCATAAAGAAATTATTATTTATATAAATTTCATGCATATATTATAATTTAGCACAAACACCTTATAAATTCATAAAGGCTTAAAAACTATTGTATAAATCTCATAAGACATATTATTGAAAAACTCTAATAATGGCGTCATACTCATATATATACATTTTAATTTATAAAAAGGTCTTAAAGTTATAATAATTTTAAAATAATTTATAAAGACCATATAATTTATGAAGGCACCTTAAAGAACTTCTAATTTTATTAGGCTTTTATACACAGTATTATTTTTAAATTGTAAATAAGAACGTTAAAATTAATAAAGAAAACACGAAAATATTAAAATTTTATAAAGATAAGGATAATTCTTATAAGAACATAGTTTATAAAGACTTCATAAAGACCATATAATTTTGTGAAAACCTAATGAATACATTATGATTATATAAATGCATTATAAAGAAATTATAAAGAATAAATAACTCATAGAGTATTATTGTACAAAGAACTCCCAAAGACCCTATAATTTTATAATAACAGTATGACTACTTTATAATTTTGTGGACATCATAAATACATTATAATTTATAAATGCTTCATAGCTTATAGTTTTATAAAGACGGTATAGAACCCTTAAAATTTTATAAAGATATTATTATAAAGATCTAATAAAGAGATTTTAATTCATAAATTCCTTTAAAAGAGATTATAATTTTATAAATGTCCTTTACAAATTTCATAATTTCATAAATAATCGTAAAAACATAATTTTATGAATATCTTATCGAGCGTGATTTTTTTTCTTTTTTTATCCGAAAGCATGTTGATCAAAAACTCATTAGACAGTATATAAATAGTTAAAAAAAAAAAAAGGACACAGATGTAAATCCCCAGCAGAAAATATAACGTTTAATTTGCCCATTTTCTAGATCAAGTATTTGTTAGCTACTATTGTTTGGCTAATATTCAGTTCATTTGTTGGATTTCGAAAGAACAATAAACTGCTTAACTATTATCGCGCTTGTGTATGGTTTTGTGATGATGTTTTTCGTTGAGCGAAAGACTAGACTGCGGTAACCAAATTTTTATTACATCAGTCATTTTTCATACCGCTTAAGAAAAGTGATACCTATTTTTCCTCTCCAAAAATGTTTCTCCTCTCCGCGTCGTTTGAAGCTTATCAATCATGAAGATTTTAAGATCGAGGGAGACGATTGTATTTGGGATATAACTCCTTTTTCTTTATACAAGCGAAGTATATAAACGATAAATCAATTTTTTTTCTAAAAGCCAAGTTATTTACTCTCACACCCTATCTACCAAGCTTCTTTCAAGCTGTCATGGTTCTCTAAAACTTCCTTTTATTTCTATCAATAATACAATCTTCTTTTTAGGAACCTGCTTTTACGTCGTAGAATTCTTCCTCCTTTGACTTTAATGCTTTGGATGTATTTATTAAGGGTTGGTCATTGTCATTAGGAGTCCCATGATTTGGCGCGGTCATACGGCCGATGCGCACCTTAGAATCTGACCATTTGTTTCCTTATATCTGGGTCCAAAACAGTAGATGAATTCATTCATGTGAAACGTTTCTTGGACACTCACACTTGCCATGGTTCATAAGTCTCCAGGTAAAAACACAGTAGATATTATCCAAGTTTAAGTTTTGCCATGGTCAATTGGGAAAGACATAAATACGTTGAAGTAAGGTTAGGAGGCCCTCCGCCTCCTGATGTTATGCCACCAAGCACTTGGGTGCAGTTATCACCCAGCTTAGTGTTATAAGACCGTTCTGTCTACAAGAAGGTTAACCCGCTCTTTAACAGGTCTTGTTTTAATCTTACTTGCCTAACCAGAACAGATTTGGAGAGGAAAAAGTTTATTGGCCGTTGACGTGACAATACTGGTAGGACAATATATCATGGTGATAGTGATCTTGTTTGAGTGGACTGTTTTCATTTACAGGGAGTTCAAATAGTTCATGAGATAATAGAATTAATACCAAATATTTTCCCTTCGACACAATCAGCGAGCAAAAAGTCTTCAGAAGGCTCCAAAACCGAGACAGTTTTTTTTTTTAGATTTTTTATTTATTTTTTAACTTTTTTATTTTTTAATTATTTTTTAACTTTTTTATTTTTTATTGTTTTATTTATTTTTAACTTTTTTATTTTTTATTTTTAGATTTTCTATCAGGAGAAAAGATTATTCTTTCTAAAACTGAAACAGTTTTTTTAATTTTTTAAATTTATTTTTTTAACTTTTTTATTTTTTTATTTTTATATTTTGTTTTTTTTTTATTTTTTATTTATTTTTTTAACTTTTTAATTTTTTTTAATTTTTTATATTTTATTTTTTTTACTTTTTAATTTTTTTTAATTTTTTATATTTTAATTTTTTTACTTTTTAATTTTTTCTATTTTTTAATTTTTTTTTATCAGGAGAAAAAGATTATTCTTTCCTCCTGATAAAAAAAATTAAAAAAACAAAAACTGTTTTATTTTTTTTCACAAGACGTAGCTCACTTCTTCAAGTGTCGACAACAGTGTATAATGTATATTTACATTTACGAGTTTTTGACAGAATTTTGTCTTCAGGATATTACTGGTAAATACCATATTGCTCAATACTAACAATTTACCTCAGAAATCCTTCAGGATTTTGATTCATTTTCTTCAAATCTTTCATCAAAAGTTCTTCTCTTGTCAGTTGCTGATCTGGCCGTAATAATTTTGTTAACGAACAATCAGAAACAATGCTCAACCATATTTTTTCAAAGAGCATTTGTGTCCTATATAATTTGACGTGTCAAATGTCTTAGCTATTATTTCTGGTGATGATCGTCAGTCTCAGTCAATAAAATCTTGAACAGCATCGATTTGTTTTATAGAATCTAATTCTGATACGACAGTACTGGCTTATATTTTATCGATAGTACTCACCGGGTGACTTTATATAGAGATGTAAATATTTGGCCAAATTAATTCTTAATATTTCTAATCCTTACTTTCCCAGCAGGAATGCTTTCCTCAATGTTAATGATTGGTGTTACCTTAAATCACAACTTGGGATAAGTTTAGCTCTGGAATTAAGTGGTCAGTTCAGCAACCACCCGTGGTGTTGAAAGTCTTGGACGGCCGGGAATGGTGTTGCCTGATTCTACTGCCATCCATTTAAAGAAGCGCGTTTGATAACTTGATATCTCTTTCGTGTTCGCCAGTTCTAGATGTCATGGGAGTTTCAAATTTTTCATATTTTTCAATATGTCTACCAGAAATTTCCTATTATCTTTCGGATTCTATGTAGCAGTTATGATCAAAAAGTATCGGGAACTGTCATTTTGCCAACGGAGCTAAAGTACGCTCCTCTCTTGTTTATAACAATGCTTGGAAGTGTTTAGAGTGTGGACGTTTCTCCATACCACAGGAGTTCCATGGCTTGTGGATCAGTTTCGGGCCAAAAACAAAATTCCCCGGATCCTGCAACCGCATTACGTTTCAGATCTCGCTCGCTGCAATTTTCTCCACTTTCCAAAAATGAATATTGACTTGAAAGGAACAAGATTTGAAGACGTAGAGGAAATGCAAGGGAATGTGATGAGGCATATGCTTAGTATCCCCAAAAAGGAGTTCCAGGAATGCTTCCATTAATGGAAACGACGACAGATGAAATATAAAATATGTGGCTTCAGGAGGGATCTACTTCGAAGGAGATTGAATACCGAATTGATATATATTGTAGTTTTCTTTGTATAGCACTAGTCTCGATACTTTTTTGATCACACTTATAGTAAATTTTTATTTCTATTTTCTTCAAAGCGTCCTCAATGCTTACACGATACCTCCAAAGTTATTCTCAGCATTCGTCTGTAGACACACGTATCTATTCTCCTAAACTGCCTTTTCATCTCTGAGGATATTGCCCAGAAATGAAATATAGTAGGATTAATAATACGTAGCAGTTCAGAAGCTCTTTCCTTGTTTCGAACGAAAGTATTTCTTTGTTTTTAGTGCTATGTTGAATTTCTAGAAGGTTTATTTCCTATTCCTGTTCGCCTTCGGATTTCGGTGTTATAAAACCTACCAGATATTAAGCTTCATATTGGACTGTTTTCTATTGCAGACATCTATATATATATTGTTTTCTTGCAATTTATTTCCATTCCTATTTCTCTCTTTCTTTTAATACCCAATAAGTAATGGTGGAATAATGGATAGACATGATTAAGAAATAGAAGTGCCGAGTTCGAATTCCAGTCGAGTTCATTACATTCACTTCCGGTGTAAATTCATTACTCTTCAGTCCTGCAACAGGGCCCCTGGTCGGAAGTTTTGAGGAGCGTTTTGCTGTTGTTCCCAGGTCAACAATGACTCGGATAGTAGCACATATTAGGGTTTCAGCTACGAGCAAATAAGGACCCCCATAAAAAAAACACTATGAAAGTATAAAAATACATATTTATAGTAAAAATACCAGCAATCCATTTTTGTATAGAAAAGGACCAACAAAACATATTTATAGTAAATCTACAAACAATATATTTCTTAATAAAATAAATATCTATTCCAAAATTTTTGTTCTGTGTATGACGCTAAAGTACATCCGACAGCAAGGCCTCTGATGGGTAGATGAAGCGCACAACCATCTACTATTTATTGTTGTTCATCGATACCCCCTGACTTGGATGGTAGCTCCTGTTCGGGCCCTAGTTATGGGCAAATAATTAGCCACAAAGCAAAAAACTATGGAATTATAGAAATTGATATAGTAAAAATACAAGAAATACATTATATATACAATTACCAAAAACAGATATTTATAGTAAAATGACCACCAATACATTTTAAAGCAAAATAACCAGCAATACATTTTACCTGTAATTGAAAATATAATTGATGCCATAAAATGATGATTATATTATTTAGATTTCGATATTAATGACCCATGCCGTTAAAAAAAAGAACGAACAAATCAATCATCTTTCTCCCTCCAGCTATGGATAAATAGTAAGGCATAGACTTGAGTGTCAACCAGGGTAGGAGAAGGAAAACTCTGAATTCAAAAACCATCCAGGAGAAGGTTGGCCTTCATCAGGCAATCTTGTAGCGGAATTACCACTGCTACTGCAGCTGAAATTCATATGGTATCCCTAATGGTAATCACAGTGATTCATCCTGCTCTCATTCTACAACTGTTATCTGCGTATCTTATACCGTTAAAATACTCACCTACTTCTGTTATGTGCCTTGTTCATTTGTGTTCGTGATAATTGTCCTCCACATTTTCCTGTCCTCTGTAACTCTTAGTAAATTATGTATTTTTACTATCTCTCTCAAACCCAACTATTTACACAAGTCAGTTAACTAGTTTATATGCTGTAATCCTCTGTTCCACTAGCCTTCATTACGATCTGGGAATGTAAATATTTTAAGCTTTCTTTCCTCAGTATGAGCCCTACAAATTATAACTCTGTCTTTTGATAAGTACAGAGTCCCTTTGTTTCGATTTTCTCGAAAATATTGTCGATTGACCACTGATATTAAAACCTGTTAGTGACACCAGATCTCAGTGGCGATGAGTGTCGAAGCTGTTTGGCTGACTTTCCTCGGCTTGCGCCGACTGTAGCGGCTAGCTGCGAGGGAGAGATCGCATTGAACAGGTTCGGCAGTGGCAAGTCTCCAGGACTTGATGGTTTACAGTATGAATTGAACTTGAGATTGTCGCACAAATTTGTGACGATTTTGACTGTCGTGTTCAACAACTGGTTTCTCCAGGGGTCCATCCCCAGTCGGATCAACAGATGTGTTGTCACGTTGTTAAAAAAGAGTAAATGTAGAAGGCAGAAATTAGATGATTACAGGCCCATAACTCAGCTAAACATAGAGTTAAAGATTTTGGCCAAGATTCTGACGGAACGTTTGCAGTCAGTTACCGAGAGTATGTTGGGACCCAATCAGATTTGTACTGTGAAGATTCGAACAATTCAGAGCAACCTGAATCTGATTCGCACGATCCTAGAGGGACTAGAAGACGACGATGAGGCCGCGCTGATCAATTTTGATCAGTCCAAAGCATTTGATAGGGACGATCATCAGTAACTAGTTGCTGTCCTGCAGGCCACCGGATTTCAACACGACTTCTGTAAGTGGATTAGTCTCCTGTATCATTCCCCTGTGCTGCGGTACAGGTGAACGGAAAGCGGTCGTGCGCTTTAGCGCTGTCTCGGTCGGTTCGTCAGGGTTTCCCAATGTCGCCCCTACTTTACGTTTAAAGTTGGTGACTCTCTTTCGCCGGTTGAGAGACGGGCCGAGCCCTACGTAGAACTGCTGTCCCTGGTAGAGGCCGAGCCAAGATCTTCGAGTACGCCGATGATGTATCCATTTTCGTGTCGTGTCGCAGTGACAATGAGGTGGTACAGAAGGCGCTTGAACAGGACGAAAAAGTCACGGGGGCCAAGATTAACTGCAACAAATCTTCCGTCTTGCGATTAGGTTCCTAGAGAGGGCCCTCTGGCTAGACGGATGGTCAAAAGTACAGGCCAAAGTCGAAACGTCGGACGCGACTGGGCTTCGAAGGAGGTTGTCCTTGAAGAGTAGAGCTGTGACGTGTTCCACTTACGTCTTTCTTCTTACCCTTTACCGCTTGGCTGTACTTCCTCTTTGCAGGCCATCAAAAGGCGTTCGAGCGCTTGTTTTTCACTCTCTTGTGAGGTGATCGTAAGGCGAAGGTCCGCAAATAATGCTGTGTCTAGCATCCGTGTCATGGGGGCTGGGAATGCTACACTTGGTGAGTCAGTGACACGCCTCAAAGTTGTCTTTCCTGCGCCACGTTTTGACTGAGGTTTCGATTTTTGAGAGGAATGTTAGTGACGCCTTCCTTAGCCTTACTATCACTCCTATTTCCTGGGCTAAGCGCCGTTGTAGGTCCGGGAAACCGTCGACTTTGCTCTGCGAGTATGGTGCGGACTTGAGGGCCTTTCCTTAATCTAATGTCATTTCACAGCCTCAAAAGGTCTTCTAGCGTGAATTAGTAGACGGGGTCGCGAAGGATCCCCTCTGTATGCGGTTCGGCTTGTCGTTGCGTTCTTTCTGGCCTTGAGCGCCAACGGCGAATTACCTCAGTAACCCTGAGTTTCCGCTTACCTGCCGATTGATTCGGAACGTGACATCTCTCAGTGACTGGATCTTCAGATGGGGTTGGGCGGATTTACCCGACACTCATCGTTGTGACCTTGGGTTAGACAAAACGGTTTTACACACTTTCTACCACTGTTCCTCAGGTACGCCCTTTCTGGGATAATGTCAGCGATTTGACGAACCGTGCTCATCGATCTCGCATACGTGTGCGATAATGTGTCGCCCCCGTATTCTGGGAAGAAACGAATGGTGTTTTTGACGCTACTAGCTGTGGCGCAAATGGTGATTTGGACGTCGGGAATGGAGGGAATCTTGCGATACGAACGGTATTCTCATCAGGCTCTAGTCAGATTCTTTCTGCACCAGCTGCATGTAAAGATCAGAACTGATAGAAAGCGTTTGATATGGACAGATTTCAGCGAAAGGTGGGTGAAAGTAGTGAGCTTGGTTTGTGTGAAAGGGGCTAACATTGAGTTCCTTTCTTTTAATCCCCTTGATCAAAACGGGGCGGTTTTCTGTGATCCATGGTTAAGCTAGAAAGTATTTGTTTTCCTAGTTAATGTGAATAAGATGTTCCTGACCTGTTCCTGACTCTCTCTTTTGTTATGATCCATGTTGAGAATCCCAAACTCCCCAGTTTGTTTTTGGTTCCCGTTTTTATCTCATCTGGGTCAAACTTTGATTTTACCATTTCGTCATTTATTTCTACCATTCCTCCTCCATTAGTGAGTTTGCTACTTGATTCTGTCTGTCGGCAGAATACAACATTCACTCTAATTGTTTTGAGGCGTGGACGGATCTTACTAACATCTGTTTTAGTATATTTTGTTTCAGTTTTAGTTCCTCTCCGGGGTTCATTCCCTGCCCCTCATTTCATGCTTCATTTAATTTTTATATATTTTTGTATTTAGGCATTTTGAATGTATTTTTTTATATCATGGTGTGTTTTCTTAGATCCCCCCACCTGTGCCTATGAATATGTGGTATTTCAGTACATGTAAGAGTAAATAGTGATTAATGAGTTCTTGTGGTAAGTGGATCAGTTGTATTCGATGAATGGGTCGTGATCATGATTAACTATGACTAGCGAAGACCAACCACTCCTCACTTCCCCATCGGAGATGCGCCACATTTATTGTACATTACAATAATAGATGATTAAATGATTTATAAATTGATAATAAGCTAATTAATATTCGGATTGATCTTACTTCGTTTTTCTATACAACATTTGACCCTCTTCTATTCCTTATAAGTTGTCTTGTTAATTGTTTTGTAACTTATTTTTCTGTGTTTTTTGTATGTATCTAATAGCACTAGATACTGGTGATGAATAAATATATTAAGCACTAATTCTTCTCCGTGTATCATTCACCTATCCAAAGTAGGGGTGAGTATAGGCTTAGAAAACGTGCAGGAAATAGGCAGAATCATATATCAATATATCAAGAATTGATTTTAGGTCAGTAAGACACTAAAACAAACAATATTACTTTAATACTCTTATTAATAATTTGCAAATACCATTTCAGCCTCGGGTACATATTAATTTACTCGTTAAACTGTGGATAACAAACATATTTATCTGATAAAAAATTATCGACTTATGTTAATGAAATGCTTACTGACGATTCTTTAGGTAGATTCAAATCATTGACGAAAGATCACCTACAGCAAGACACTGTCGTGACAGAATTAGAATCTGTGACACGAAGTGGGCATTTCAGTATGTTCAAATTCGAAAAAAATATCAACTCGATGAAGAACAGAACTGAAGCGAATTCAGATATAAATTGAATGGCGCAGACGGTATTACAATGACGGAAGCCTTTTTTACGGGAATAAACACATGTGGGAAGAAAGAATTTCAAAGAGGAAT
The DNA here is from genome assembly GCA_963932145.1 of Acanthosepion lycidas. Lineage (NCBI taxonomy): Eukaryota > Metazoa > Mollusca > Cephalopoda > Sepiida > Sepiidae > Acanthosepion > Acanthosepion lycidas. The sequence continues at coordinate 97,625,011 of OZ010588.1, forward strand.
AAATAAATCTCTCTGACATTCAGTTCTTTTATTCGCAGAATATGTAATTCAGTGTCAATGCACATGTAAAGAGTAATGTTCTTATTCTCTATAGGATAGCATTATCCAAGGTCGATTAGATCTATAAGCAGTCTTCTCTAGTATACTGGGATAAAACTGAATGGGAATCAGCCAGGAAGAATGAAATAATAATAATGATGATGACGACGATGATGATGACGATGATGATGATGATGATGATGATGATGATGACGATGATGATGATGATGAATATACCCACAGGCATAACAAGGGAGCGACATATGACATCGTTATTTTGTGTAACATCTCTCAGTGGTTTTGAATTTTTGCATATCTTCCAGTGCACACAATTTTTCAGTATAGGTGCTTGGTAATTTCTAGTTAGGTGGCATTGGTCCTTTGCAGCAAGAATAAAACTTTTGTAAATCTCTTTTATAATATTAGTGATCTTATTCATCAATCAGCCTTCAAATTCTTCTTCTTCTTCTTCTTCTTCTTCTTCTTATTATTATTATTATTATTATTATTATTATTATTATTATCATTTGTTTATCTTAAGTTGCCTACCGGGTCCAAACAATGGTCCGTAATCCCGAGAAGAGAATTGTCATTTAATTGATAGCACTTTTCTTAGTATATTAGATGTTCCTAGTAGAGCGATCTTCTGGCCAACTTGTATGTTGATGTTACTGGGGACACTGTTAGTAAAATTGTCCAGTCCTTTTCTCATGAGGCCAATTACTGTCGGTAAAGTCTCAGACTACATTCCACATATCCTGTTAATCTGGATCCCCATGTTCTTGTAATTGTGCAATTTCTTGATAATTTTCATAAATGTGTTTCTCTCGGATGGTACTGTCAACAAGCCTACACTTCCTGCATTTCTTGTCTTTTATTGCCCACTCATTTTGAATGGGTAAGCCAGCAGACAGGATATAGATAATAAAAGACAAGAAAATGCTCTAAAAATATATGTCTCTCCAAAATTACTACGATTGATTGAAAAGGTTCCCCATTACCTAAAATATTAGGTAACTGATATAATAAGGAAATGCCAATCAATTTCAAGTAAATATATTTCTCTACAGAATTATGGGCCATTTTTTAAAGTAAGGTTTGAAATCTTATGAAACAAGCTTTTGGATCGATAGTATTCTGAAATTTATATCAAAATACAAGAAATTTACTTTTATTCGAATTTACAAGGAATGGGGGTTAAAGGAATTTATCCAATGCTTCAAAAAGAAAAAGAAAATGAATGTGGTATCGAAATCTATTTCTCTTCAAAATTACAAAAGTTGATTAATTTGGTTCGCCCATAATATTAAAAAAAAATTATTTCACCCAGACAGAATAAAATTGTAACAAAAGTAATATCTTTATAATTATGAGGTTTCCTTTATAAGTCAGGTCGTCAATCATATAAAACAACCATTACAGCTGATAGAATAATAAAACAGGTATGAAAATGATGTAAAT
>OZ010588.1:97629010-97724010 GCA_963932145.1 Acanthosepion lycidas
AATGTTTTCAGAAGCGTGGAACCACCTCTTAATTATTGGTGATTCCAAGTCCACTTTGAACCGGGGTGGTAGCACTTGTCAGGGACCCAGCTATGGGCGAATAGTTAACCCCCGGACTGGTGTCAAAACACTATGAAAGTGCAAAAATAGATTTTTAATACCATCAATAAAATTTTGTAAAAAATTATTACAAGAATAAAAAAATATATTAGCAGCTGTACATTTTTGAAAAACAAATATTACCACCGAAGGAATATTGTTATCAAAAATACATGTAAATACTACCAGAATGATTTTTTGAAGGAAAAAATATTACCAAAAATAGATTTTTGGAAAAAAAATATTACCAACAATGAAAATTTTCTCGGCATTAAAAAACCCATTAAGGTTGATATACCGTAAAAAAGAAAACAAAGAAACGATTGCATCATCTTAATAAAACCGTTTCATTTCAAATCATAACACGTGATGAAAAGTATGTTACTACAATATGGGAGAATATACATACAAATGTTTATATACTATACCAATTTTAGGATATTTAAAGACAAAGCCAAAATATATTCTTTATTTCGGTGTTTCATTCTTTTAGGATTTAGTCGTGAATGGCATTATCATTTATTCCTGTCTTAGTAGCAAATCCGATAACGCTTCCGATACAAGGCTGCTACCATTTAACCACCATAGATGACCATTTCTTCCTGCCATCAGCATGACTGACACTTTCCACTGATATTATCAAATCAATAGCTGCATCTACTGATAGAAATATACGATCACTGTGTCGTGTTAGAATTATTTCTCATCAGAATCCATCTTGTACATTTACAGATCTACCATTCGATCGTGCATTAAATACTGCTGCCATATCTGGTCTGCTGCCCCTGATATTTATCTAGAGAAAATTCTAAGAAGGATCTATAATTTAATCGATTCCGACCTGGATTTGACTTTAGTCAATTTCTCACCGACGTGCCGTAGCTTTCCACTGTCTTTTCTACAAATATTTCCATGGCAGCTGCTCTGATTAGTTTTTATTCCTGGTTCTCTGAATATATGAATATAAGCGTGTTAACTGATTAGCAGCTGTGTGCCAACATTTTGCTACTGAACCACGACTTTTATTCGAAAAATCTCTTTTCTCAAACTTTGCACCGGTGGGATTCTCTTCCGTTTCCTTGTTCCCCTGATAAATAAATTCTTCAAAGATTTAAATGCAACATCAATGATCATCTTTTATCTTCTTAAATCCCGTTCATCTTTCTCCTTTTCTTCAATCCTCCCTATACCCGTTGTTCTCTTTCAATTTCATTCCATCTAAACCCCTGCGTGCGAGTCGCATTATTACCTTGCTTATTGTGAAATGATTTAAATAAACAAGTGTTATGGGGTCCACCCCTTTTTCATATAAGTGGACTCGACCAGAGTGTTACTTGGACTACTGACATTAAATACCCAGAGTTAGTCAGGATATAGGGAGAGAGAGAGAGTGAGCAGAGATTGTGATTGAGTTGGAGGTTGAGTAATAGTGAGAGGTATCCGCTTGTAGAAGTCACAGTTACAAGCACGTACACTCTAAGAAAGTCCTACTTCGAGACTATATATATATATATATATATATATATATATATATATTAGGTTGGTGCAAAAATAATGACGTAACAATGTCGTTTTTTTACCTATTTTTAACGTCAAAAAACGGCATTATTACGTCATTATTTATACAAAAACCTAATACATTTAACTTATATTAAATTGTTGCGTTTGTCATTTATTGAAGACCGAATTTCATCTCGGAACCCACAACAACAAGCCTAAAAAGGAGAGGCGAAATATGTATATAAAAAAAAAAAGGCGTACCATGGTTAGAATTAGGTACCGGTAGTAATAGACGTTAAAAATAGTGGGACGTTGAATATATGAATAATTAAATACTTTTTAGTATTTATAGATAGGTGTGGAAGTTTTTAACCACATCAGGTTGAAACAGCGGCTTCGTTACGTTCACCGAAGTTAAGCTAAGTCTTGGCTGGTTAGTATCTAAATGGGTGATCGCTTGGGAATACCAAGTGATGTAAGCTTGTATGCAATTTTAGTGTAATCGATAATGGCTTGGAATTGTTAATCAGTTAGCAGAGTTCTGTTACTTTGGTGCAAAAATAATGTCGGTTTTTGAGGTGTTTTTAACGTCAAAAACCGATAATATTTTTGCAACAACATAATAAATCAAATTGCGTTTCTTATAATCACTTAGGCGAAAATACCTGTAGAAAAGCGACACTTTTACCTTGTCTTCCCCCAGATATGGATTAATTAGCTAGACTTTTATCACTAAATCATTATTATCCACCTCACACACACAAAAAAAAAATAAAATTTTACAAGCTAAACTTTTTTCTGGTATTAAGTAACATTCAAAGATTGATAAGCCGTAATAAAAAACGAATCAATCAATCAGAAACGTTTGGTTACATACTGTAAGCAATTTGCAATTACTTTTTGCTTATGTATTCATTGCTTTTGTTATTAGATACGCCATCGCCCTGAAATTATCTGTAAGCTGATGCGACTACGCATGCACGTGAAAGAAAGTTGACGCCGACAATTTTCATATTTAAATTTATTTTAAATATATCTTTTGGCTTCATAGTTTAACCGAGTTCATTTAGTTTCATTTTTTTTTCTCGTTTTGTTCATGTGACCATCACATTTCTAATTAAATATCCCAGCTTGTGATAATAGAAGATTTACTAAGAAATGTGAAATGTTATATGAATCTTTTCACTGTGGAAGTTCTAGCAATTAAAACACTTTCTATACACTTCCGTTTCAGTAAATTAATTTCTCTCAGCTGACACGAAGTGGAAAGACTATATTGATCAGCTGCTAAGAAAGTTGGTTCACTGTGTCGTTCGAGACAATTTTTCTCTCCAGAATCTATCTTACATATCTATAAGTCTACCATTCGTCAATGCTTAAAATGTTGCGGCTACATATGGACCGGTGCCCCTGCTATTTACCTTGAGCTGCTTGATAAAATCCAAAGAATAATCAGCAATATTATTGGTCCTGATCTGGCATCTCAGTTCCAGTCATTTTCCCACTGCCATAAAGTTGCATCTCTGTGTCTTTCCTACAAATTCTTTCATGGTAATTATTTAGACGAGAACTTTGATATGATACCTAGACTTTTTGAATCTAAGCGCATTACTAGACTAACGTTGAGATCGCATCAATTTTCACATTGAGCTGGCTAGATGCAACCACAGGTTCTATTCTAACAGTTTCTTTTCCCGCCCTTTCGCTATGGAACCTTCTTCCGGTTCCATGCTTTCCCGTCAAATTTAATCTGCAAAAAATTTAATGCAATGTCGATCGCTTGTTCCTCTTCTCTTGATTACTCTTTTCTCTTTCTGCTCTTTATTAATGTTTCTTTTCCTAATTCTTCCACACTGTGTGACGCCTTGTGTCTTAGTGACTTTTCTGCCTTGCATTGGGTTAAACCGATTAACAAAAATAAATAATTACTGAGAACCAATAATAGATTGGGTTTGTAGTTTTGTAAAATGGCTACTTTGTGTTCATATAATATTTTGTTCAATTCCTACAATCTTCAATGCAGGAGTTAGTGGATCGGCAAAAAGATAAATCTACCTACCGACCACACAAATTAACCTCTGGAGAGAAAAGAAAATGTTTTCCCTGGTGCGAAATCGTCAGGCTATTATGAATTTAGAATTCTCAAACCGCAGTGAACAACTTAATGCACTTTTATACGTGCAGCAGCTGTAACGTGTCCATAAATGTTTAGTGGAATAGGAAAAATGTTTTCTCCATTATAACGCAACTCTATTTAAAGTAAGAATAACAAAGGCAGCACTTTGTGACTCGGGAGGTCTCTTCTTGTCCACCCGACGTATTCACCTAATCTTGAAACAATCTCTGCTGATCAATGCATTTGATAGGTGAAGATTTCTCTAGTGAAAACTGATTCAGATAGTTTTCTCGCGTCAAAAGTTATCGAAAACTGACTGATAAAAGGCAAAAAGTTAATACGAATATATAATCAAATAAAAGATAATTGGACTTTAATTATTGAAGAATAAATTGGATAAGCAAAGACTGAAATTAGTTATGCCTGATTCAAAAGACTTCATAAAAGGGGGATACGAGTAAAAAGAAAGAAAGAAAAAAAAGACCCCCCCTTCAAAAAAACAAAACAAAAAAAAGCACCTATCTAAGCAGTAAATAAGATGCTCAACGCTTAGACTATCCAGACAGTGCAAAAAAAGCATGACATTCTCCACCGTAAACTATGCACAGGTCCTCAAGTGCGCATGGCCTAGTGGATAATGACGTTGGATAGATCCAGTGACTAGACTCAAAGTGTTGTGAGTCCAATACCAGGCCACAAAAGTGTTGAACTAAACTTGGAGAGATGAGATAGAGGGGAAATGACTGGGGCATCCGAAAGAGGCATGGCGTGTGGAACTAGAAAAATCTACCCCTGTGGCCGAAAGAAAAAGTTCGATTCGAATTCCCAATCACCTGAAGAAGGCCGGAACGTACAACAGCCCAACTTTTGTGAATATGGCAATGAAAATGAGGATAACAGTCCTAATAATATAAATAATGTAAGTAATCATAATACATCGCAGAGATATAGACAGATAAGCACAGGTCCATTTCTCGTGCTCGAAATTATCAGTCGGCCAGAATACATACATATATATATATATATATATATATATATATATATATATGTATATATATATATATATATATATATATATATATATATATATATATATAGAGAGAGAGAGAGAGAGAGAGATAAAGAGAAAGAGATTGATAATATTAGTGGTTAATATACACAAACATATCCAATCATATATCAAAAATATATAAATATATATACATACATACACATAAATATATATATATATATATATATATATATATGTGTGTGTGTGTGTGTGTGTGTGTGTGTGTGTACAAAAATAATTCCAAGAGGGTAGAATCCATGTAGAACTCAATGTCTAGGACAGAGTAAGGATATAATAAAAAGGCTTAAACACTAATATTACATGGTCACAAATTATTCCATTGGAATCTTAAATACGATCCAATTCATCAGGCCTACAAATTCAAAAAAAAACAGAAAAAAAAAAAACAACTCCGGGAATAAAAAATAAAATTTAGTGAGAGTGTATGTCTGAGAGTGTGGGACGAATGTTAGAGTAAATGAAAGATATAGGGAGGGGTAACAGACGAGAGAAGAACAGGAGAAGAGCAGAAAGGTCTAAAGATGAAGGAGGGATTAGAATTTAACAGAGAGAAGTTTTAAAGAGCGGAGTCAAAGACAGTTTAAGTGAGAGAAATATGAATATTCTCGGATGTCTAATACATTAAGGATACACACAGACACAACAACATATTTATATTTACACGTACATACATACATATAGGATTGTACACACATACCCGTACATACACACACACACACACACATATATATATATGTATATATATATATATACACTTATGCATACATGTACGCATCCACTCCCACATATATACACATTTACACACATGTATACATACGGACATACACATACGTGCACATATACATATATACATAAAACCTTACACATATCCATATAATTACATACACACACCCATCTGAACAAATAAACATTGTACAGTGAGCTGAAACAAGAATTTGGACAGTAAAGAAAATGGATTTAGAATCTTATATTGAAAGAAAAGCATTGTCTAAAGCTCACAATATATTTGTAAAATAATTATAAATGCAAATAAATAGCAAAAATAAATTATTTGACACGTATATATATATATATATATATATATATATATATATATATATATATATATATATATAGAAATTCTTAAAACAGGTATTGAAAAAAGTATTTGGACAGTTCCGAAATTATCTTTAAAATTAATGTTTTGAGTATATTTCATGGTCGAATGTCTTAGAATGTGGGGCGGAGTTGAATGAGCGACGAGCAAACCTCCTTGTAGCACAAAAGATAAACAAAACAAGGATTATGGCAGCATTCACCAAATTAAATAAAGGAGACCATCCAATAGAAATGTCGGAGATTCCGAAGTCATCCGGAGGCCATGGTTGGAACCAATAGCGATTTTATTGGATCAATTTACACTTTAGCTTTTCAAGATATGTATAACCAAGACAAAGAACATACATGAAACGTATATGAATCTAATATGTTTCATTTTTTATAAAGCTTCGTCAATATTTTTTCTAATCTGTATCACCCCATGCAAGGGGTTACAGGGTGTGGAGTAATCCAGAACAGATTATGTAATGATAAGAGGATAGAGAAAAGAGTAATCAGCAGAACAGTAGATGGCGACTGAGATTGCATTAAAATTTTTGCAGGTTAAAGTTGGCTCGAAAGCATGGAAGTGGATGGGTGCTTCACAAGCGAAGAGTGCGAGAGAAGAAACTGTCAACATAGAACTTACGGCTATATCTTGCTAGCTTACTTGTCAATTAAATATGATTTCGACGCCAGTCTTGTACTGTGCATAAATTCTTGAAGTTTAAGTAACGCAGGGAAGATCTCAACCGAACAATTACCATAAATGTATTTATAAAAAAAAAAAAAAGAAGAGAAAGGCAGATAAGGCAACCTTACTGAGGTGGGTAAGTGACTGAAATTCAGCCGCCATGTAAGGTCATATAATATTCCAGATTCTTCCCACACTGTCGGCTGAGGCTTCAGAATGCGCCGACTGCACCTATGCCGAGGGGTAAAACCCCCACATAAATGAAGCGCTCTGGGTAAGAAAATAAAATACATCCGTCAGCAAAGACTCTGGTCAGAAGGTTTTGGATCAGTTATTTATATATGCTGCTCATTATATGTTGTAATTTTTCTACCAGCAACAAACGATAAGTATATATATATATATATATATATATATATATATATATATATATATATATATATATATATATATATATATGAAGAAAGAATAGTAAGATATATAATATGGTGTTTTTATAGATATTTTTATTTTTACAAAATAGTGCTCAATGTAAATTTACAGAGCATTAATATTATAAATTAATTGATTTAAAATATGTTGTTTTTCGCTATACAGTTCTAACCATGTTTCAAAAATTGTTGAAACATGGTTAGAACTGTGTAGCGATAAAACATATTTTAAATCAATTAATATATATATATATATATATATATATATATATATGTGTGTGTGTATTACAACATATAATGAGCAGCATATATAAATAGTCGATCCAAAACCTCCTGATCAGAGGCCTTGCTGTCAGATATAGTTTATCATCTTACCCATATATATATATATATATATATATATATATATATATATATATATATATATATATATATATATATATATATATGTGTATGTATGTATGTATGTGTGTGTGTGTGTGTGTCCCGGGATATGTTTGTCGGATATGTATTGTCTGCAGTGACTTTAATGAGGCAACTGAAATACTGTAATGTCACGGAATATAAAAAAAAAAACAATATTTGATATCTTCTAACTTATGAGAGCCATTGCTAAATGAGTTGGCATCACATAACATAACTAGAAAGAACTATATGCAAAACGATTTGATAATCCTTTGGTATCTTTATCATAAATATCAAATATATTGTTAATGCTTTAGAATTAAGCTTGACTTTTATCTGAAAGTGTTTAAAGAAAAACAATTTAAATTATAATTTTATATTTCATTACAACAACACTGCGATCTTTGTCTCACGAGCCATTTGAAATATGATTGATTGCATGTTTGCTTTTCTGAATATACATATTTGTGTGGACAACATTAGTGGCGGCATTGATATGTTTATTTTATATTGTAATTTTGATGAAGTTATATAATGGAATCCAGTTAGATTTATGAAATTGTCGGATACTATATGGATTAATTTTATGAAAATATTCTTTTATGCTGGCTACTTGTTTGCCTCGTTCGTTTTGTTTAGCAGCATATCAAACTCAATGTGTTATTTAATGATGAAATATAATAATCTGAACACAAATAGATTTTTGATGCAATTGCATGTCTTCAACTACAGACAAAATGTATTGCTGCTTATTTCGCTTTAAAATGTATTGTTAGACATTTTACTATAAATATGGATTGTTGCTCCTTTTTCATATAAAAATGTATTGCTTGTAATTTAACTATCATGTTTTGTTTGAAGTTTAAATATCTGCCTATAGATGGGACCCTTACAGGTGCTACCACCCGGGTCATGCTGGATCTGGGAACTACAATAATTAAAAGGTGTTTTCTTGCTCCTGAAAACCGCCAACCTTCCAATCATGGTCCCGGATGTAGTTTATCTTATCCACAAATATTTTTTTTGAATAGATATTAGGTTGGTTCATAATTATCAGGCGTTTTTAAACAATTTTTATTATGAAAAAAGAAATATAACTGTTCGACAATAACATTTCTAAATTATTATTCCGCAGCGTATGATTATCGACACGCATTTTTATAACCTGAAAATAAAATATTTTTTAAGAAAGTAAACAAAACTTCAATTTTTATTAACAAATAACTCGCCTACAAAAACGCCTGATATTTATGCACCAGTGCAATATTTATCCTGCCAACTCTGTTTTCTTATGTACCCTTAAGCTTAGGATACTTGAATCTTATGGATTCATGTTGTATTGGAAAGGATACCGATGCATAAAATGGAATCGGCGAAATAATCTCAAATTCCTTTGACTATTGCATAAAGACCAGTCGTAAAGGCACGATAATATCTCTTCTTTTCCTAGTTTTAGGTTAAATATCAGTGTAGACTGGTCTTAGTACTCTTTAAAATTCTCTATTTCGATATACATGTGGTGAGTGTAAATGATATCAATGCGGTAAATGGAAATGAAGGACTGAGTTCAAATTCCGGTTTAGACTGCTGCTTTCACTTTTTGCCTATCTTCAAATAGGGAATGGCAGTGATCATTCTCTTTTTCCCAAAAATTGGTTAAATAGCAGAGGAGACTGATCTCTCTAGCCGTGGTTGAGAAACAATCTAAGAGAATGAAAATGACGAGTTCTAAACTATGGAGAAGGCAAAGAGGAACTACAGCACTACGTATCTGTAGAATCAATGTCAATCTACACTGATTAAATAAAAGAAATATATGAAATGACATGTTCGCTTTGTCCTAATTCGAGTCTCGAAAATATTAATCAATTCCTTCGTAAATAATTTCATCATCTCTCCGGGATGCGGGTGATCGTCTTTCTCCACAGTTTCCTTTTCTCAGCAATATATTTTCTCTCTGTGTTAATTGTCCAGTTATCCGTTATACGGATATTCTCGAAGAATATTTTCTCGTTATGTTTCCTGAAAATTTTAGATTTTTGATAATAAGCCATTCTTTCATATCTAATTTCTATTCTGAAAAATTCATCGATTCTGGATTAAACTTCTCAGGTTATTTCAAGCCCTCATCAGTTGAACCACACCATCGCTTTTTCAAGCCATTTTGCATCTTGATAAAATAAAATAAAATGTATACTTATTTAAAAGGTAAGCTGTATTTGGAAATTTCTTGTTTACGAGGTCAACTAAAAATTATGTTCATTCTAATTTGGGTGAACCATCTAGTTTTCTATTGGTGCAGTTGAGTTGAACATTTCATTCTTCTTTGTCGGGATCCTTCAGGTCGTTTTCGATCATGGTTCTCCCCATTTTCTTGTCTTTTAATAAATTATGTCTTTTTGTTATCGATCCTAATCCTTGTTAAGCCATCTACTTACTCAAACTCGCTAGGTAGATTATACGTTGTCTTCTGCCCTAATGAGTATCAATTTCTCCACGCCCTGTTTTCCTTTTATGCACCCTAGAATAGTCAAATAGTATAAGTGTTCTTCTTCTTTAACATTTTTCTGTAAAGCTTTGCCGTTGCTCATATATTTGTTTTATGCTTGATCTCCCAACTCTCAATTATTTCAGTAACCGTTCTGTTTATTATTATTATTTTTTTATTTTCTTTGCTTTCTGCCGTTTACACATTTATTTCCGGGTCCCACCCAGGGACCTAAGGTTAGAAATTGCATCATGACACTTTTCACTGACAAAAAAAAAAAAATTACATAGATAGAGCCCTTTGTAAAGTGTGGGCTGTACTTGTCAGAACAATTTTTTGTATCTCCTTGAGGCATGGGCTTCCAGGAACCCCTGCAATTAGTCTACTGCAATCTTTTCCAACCAGTCCTAGGGCTCCAACTACAACAGGGATTGTTGATGTTCCCATATGCCACATTTTCGAGACCTCTATTTCAAGGTCCTTGTATTTGACAGCTTTTTGAATATCTTCAAAGATACATTGCAGTCAGCAGGAACTGCCATATCAATAAGGAGGCACCGTTTTTGTTTGTGGTCTTTAATAACAATATCTGGGCGGTTGGCCTTGATTGTTCTGTCAGTGTGAATTGTGTAGTCCCATAGAATTGTAACAGGTCCTATCTCCGTAACCGGGTCTGGGTGGTGTTGGTACCAGTTTCTTTCAGTTTCCTTCCCGTAGAAGTTGCAGATTTTCCAGTGCAGATATTGGCCCACTCTGTCATGTCGGGTTTTATATTCAGTGGGTGCCAACATCGTGCAACCTGATACAAGATGATCAATCGTTTCTGGATATTTATCACAGAATCTGCATTTTGGGCTGAGACAATATTTTAGTATATGTGCTTGATAATTCCTAGTTAGCAAGCATTGGTCCTGCGCAGCAAGGATAAAACCTTCGGTTTCCGCTTTCAACCCTGCACTGCGTAGCCACTGATGGGTACGGGTTTTGACTACATCAGCTTGTTTGATACGGGCAGAGTATTGGCCATGAAGCGGTTTATCTTGCCATCGCTTCTGTATCTGGTCGGTTGCATTCGTCTTTGCTGTCTTTTTCAAGTATTTTGCAGTTTCAGCCGGTGTATTGTGCTGTAGTTGCATCTCTACGCCCATTTGAAGCACCAGTTTGAATTTGTTGGCTTCTTTCATTACGGAGTAAAGACGCTTACTACTTTCATGTTCCTTGACGCATACCATCATCCAGTCTTCTGTAGTTTCCAAGTATTTTTGGAGGCCAATTGTTGTAGTTTTGTAGGACAGTTCTAGTTGAACTAATCCTCTGCCTCCTTCGGATCTGGGCACATACAGACGATCAACATCAGCTTTGGGATGATGCATGCGATAGCAAGTGAGAAGCTCCTGTTTATTATTATTATTATTATTATTATTATTATTATTATTATTATTATCAAGTAATCTTCGTTGATAATGGCAAGTTTTAGACCTTTTTTTATCGTGGAACAAAATAACTTGTTAACAATCCGAGCATTGCGCTTTTATACATATGCTATTATCAAATCATTTTGTTTATTTCTTTCAATATCTTATTGCATTTGTGTTCGTTTACACAGAGCAGCCAAATCGAAAGTTTAGTGTTATTTAAAATACGGAGCTGCCGAAAGGCATGATTATTGGTCGATCTCTTTTATCTAGATTACTATGGATCTATTCGTGACGACCGTGCAATCAAGACAATCGCAACTAGACCTCTAACGGTAACTGATATGTCTGTCTTTTCTTCTTCGTCCCATCCACCAGAATATAAACTCGTAGTGTCAATAAATTATCAGGTTTCCTGCATTATATTTTTGCTTATTTAAGAAATAACAGTGCGAAGTCCGGTTGTCCGTTGAATCGTTTTTCTATCGCTTGTTTTCAAAGAACACAATAGAAAATATGGCAAATCAAATCAAGCAAGGAGGTTTTATTTGGTTTGCCTCGATAACTACACGAGGTGAGATTTAGAGTTAATTAGTACAGAATCAAACCTGGATCACGGCAAGAGCTATGACATAACGCTTTGTGATAATTCACTCTTTGCTGGTCAATGGAAATAAATATGAGTTTGGTATATAATGAAGTAGTCCTGAGCTAGCTGCACTTGATGTCTGGCTTGACCTTGGTAGAAAGACTTAACGGATTTAGAAATAAATCTTCAATACATCGTTTGTTTTTTTGTTGTTTTTTTGTTTTTTTTTTTTTGTTTTTTTTCAAAATTATACCTTTACGTTACAGAATAGGTAAGCCTGTAAAAAATGGCAGTTCAGGTCTTTGACGACTAGGAATTGCTGGGAGTGATGGATTGGTTTGTTTATGTTTTAATAAGAAACCGGAAAAACACGCAGACATGCAGTACAGTTTCAAGAATAGACAAGTGAATTTCCCATAGCTCCTCGTAGATTATTTAGCGAGACAAACCATCATGTTGTGATGGGTATTTGGCCAACCAGTTGCCATTCGTTCTATCTCCCGCTCGCCCGTGTTGAATACTGTGACTGATGCCTCACCATGGTTCGAATAAAGTTAGAGAAAAACACAAAGATTTCCCACCGTTCATTTAGCCTATAATGCAGCCCTTATTTACGGAACAATTGATCATTCACTAAAAATAAATTTTAAAGTGATAAAATATATCAGATTAATACATAAAAATTCATTACCGCTTTAGAAAAATTAATATATATATATATATATATATATATATATATATATATATATATATATATATATATTCATTCTGATAGTAATATTCGTTTGGGAAAAAAAAACTCTGATAGCTCAATTTGTAGATATATTAAAACCTATCCGTACTCTAAGAAAAGATTGGAAATAAAAAAAGAATGAACTAAAAATATCTGAACAGGGCGAAATAAATGGTCCAGTGCTTTTAGTCCAAAGAAAAAAAAAGCGATTAGTAAGAATAAAACGTATAATGCCCAACACGCTAAGTAGAGCGGGTATAACTAAAAATAAATCCTAAAGATCCAGGAAAACTTACCGAGCTAGCTTACCATGAAAATCCGTTTTGGTGAAACCTTGGTAGGTTTTCATGCTATTTAGAATTTATATATATATATATATATATATATATATATATATATATATATATATATATATATATATATAGAGAGAGAGAGAGAGAGAGAAAGAGGGAGAGAGAGAGAGAACGAAAATAATATAAATTCAAACGTTCATAATATTTATTTAAAAGGGGGCTCAATACCAAAAGTAGGGCAATGTTTACATCCTAACAAATAATTAATCACGACAAATATTTTTTCTTTGCATATTTCCATTTTAACCTGTGAGGGTGTGCTTATCCAGTTTTTTTTTAAATAAAATTATTTCGTTCTTATTTCCTCATGATGCTTTAAGGTTTGTGATATAGGATCACGATTTATGTAAAGTTGTTCCCCTGCGTTCCGGAATAATTTTACCTCTTCTGGCTGTGCTCCTGAGAAAAAATTCGCATGGAATTTGGTATTATATATATATATATATATATATATATATATATATATATATATATATATATATATATATATATATATTAGATATAAATATAGTTACAAAAATATTAGCATTATACTTAGAAGGGAGCGTGTATGATTGCATACCTTCACTTTATCGGCAGAATTCTTTCTTTCTTTGTGTGCCAGTCTATCCAACAGGTGATACTTCTCTTGATACGTATGTATAGCAAAACCCGTTCAGCTGGTGGCTGGATATTAAGTCATTTTTCTCTACCACTGGTAAAGTGGTGGTCAGGGCTCAAAGTCTTAAGCTCAAGCCAAATCTCTTAAATACGATCCTTTGCTAAATAGGCTGGAAAAATGGTCTATTCCCTGTACCGATCCAGGAAGGACTTACATGATTCCCCGTGAAATCATCTACCTTTACAAGAACCAGATCATATTGAAAATGGAGTACTCTTGCCGTATATTGACAAGAGCTGGTCAATCTTCACTTTCTAATTGCAATAAAGCCCAAAAGCGCCTGCATATCCTTTTTGCGTGCGTGTGTGTGTGTGTGAACTCGATAACATTCAGTATTGGTCAATTTTGCCAGTTTTATATATATATATATATATATATATATATATATATATATGTGTGTGTGTGTGTGTGTGTGTGCGTGTGTGTACGTGCGTGTGTCTGTGTGTACGTACGTGTACGTGCGTGTGTGTGTGTGTGATAAAATATAGTTTTATTCTCTGTTATATTTAGGGGATAAAGTGCTCGATATCATTTGTCCAGCGTCGTTTCCATTGATGGAAGAATTCCTGGAACCCCATTTTTGGCAAAGCTAGCAGCTGGTTGGTTGCATTCACCTGTAAATCCAAGACGTTTTAAAATGATGTTCCTTTCAAATGAAATTTGAGTTTCGAAGAGGAAAAAAAAAAACGCATGGGTCAAGATCCTATTGTCCTGACCGAAAACTGCTACACAAGGATCACTTTCTATATACTTTCCTTTCGAGCACTGCTATACATAACGAAGGTGAGCGGGAATGTCATAACTTAGTATTTATGAAAGAAATAATTCATGCCCAGGTTATGCCAAGCGGCTTCACTCTGCGCAATTTAGCATTTTTAAAAAAATACGTTTGCTTAAGATCAAAGCTGTATGGAAAGCAAGATGGCGGAATAGAACTCTAGAATCGAGATATGCGAGAGAACAATGTATAAACATAAAACTTACGGAAACATCTAGCAATTTCAACAGTAAAATGAGGAGATATTAACCCGAATCTAGTCCTGCGCATAAATACATAGACTGATACAGAGATAGATTAATGATTTCAGTTTTAACTGTGTATGCAGTATCTAAATATTTTTTTTTAAAAGACTGCTACCAAGTTTTGCAAATACTTAGATTGGGACAGTCTCTATACATTTCAATCACATCTTTCTCTCTCTCTGTCACACACACACACACACACACACACACACACACACACACACACACACACATATATATATATATATATATATAGTATTTTGATAATTATAATGGAGATTGGTGGGGTGATATTCTATGTAGGGAAAACGTATTTTTATTGTTTTTAATTAAATTTTATAGAAGTCTGTAAAAACAAATGAAACATTAATTAAAAACTATAAATTGATATAATCTGAAGCAGAGCGACGTTTTAACGCTTTTAAAACATAAAATAAACTTGCAAAAACCTTTTACATCACGGTCTACACACGTCCCTTGGTTTAACTGGCATTTTCTACTCCTTCATGTTCCGTCTCCACACAGGAAGTAGGCGATTCTGGCTCTCCCCATGTTCCTGTTCCTTGTAGCTCTTCAGAAACATTGTTGCGTTGTCATAATTAGATCTTCAATAAAACTAAAGGTGATTATATTTTGCATATATAATATTTTAATAAATGTAATTTATCTTTGTTAACTGAAAAATCCACATGATAAGTATTCTCCGTATCTAGAATTCCGAGACTAAATTCAAAGAAGAATCTGCAACTTTACCGGTCCTAAACTGGTATCCCGGCTTCAATCATATACCCACCAGATAACGTAGCTTCCCTCTGATTTTTTTTATATAAATATTTTCATGATAATTATTCAGATGAGTTTTCTCTATGCTAACATGACTTCATAATTTATGTTCAGATTAAGTTTGTCAGGTAGGTTCCACCGTTTACCTTTTGAAACTTTTAGATGTTATCCGTATAATTATTGTAGTGATTACGTCTCTTCCACTACTTGTCTGTTTAATTTTCTTCCAGCTTCTGGCTTTACTGTCAGTTACAATCTCACAAAATTTAAATTCAACGTCAATACTCAGATTCCGTCCATTTGATTGTCGTTTGCCCACATTAATTTTTTCTAACTTCGCTATGTGTAAACCCTTGAGTCCTACTGGATTTATGGGCTTAGTTAGGGTAAATTATTTTAAATATATTCTTTTTATAAATCGTAATTACATTCAGGCTATCAAATATATAAAAACCAAGGCAACAAAGCCACTGAGTTAGTGAAGTTAAAAGAATTTAAGAGATATAAAACATTAGAGTATAAACAATAGAAAATAGAACTAATAAATGAATAGAAAATGAAGGACAGAAGATAACGATTGACATTGTATTTATATTTTTTGAAGATCAAATCTGACTGGAAATCTAAAAGTCTGAAGAGAATTTCACATACGAGATTTGAATAAAGAAACTATTAGCAAAGAACTTACGGTTACAATTATCCAAATCTACTATAAAACGAGGAGATGTCACCGCCAATGTAGTACACGACTTAAATTCATAACGTTTAGATGCCATAGACTCCGAACAAATAACATGGAAGTATTCATCGAGAAGGAAGAAGTAAATTATGGCGTTGCGAAAGTGACTGAATCCTGGATGTTTGGCCATGAACAATAACATTGCATATTCTTTTTTTTTGGGGGGTGGGGTCATCAAGAATCTCTATTTATATAGCAGGAGTACACGACCATAGGCAATAATATTTGAGTCACTTTTTCCTACAGTAGATTTAAAAAAAAATACGTTTGCTTAAGATCAAAGCTGTATGGAAAGCAAGATGGCGGAATAGAACTCTAGAATCGAGATATGCGAGAGAACAATGTATAAACATAAAACTTACGGAAAAATCTAGCAATTTCAACAGTAAAATGAGGAGATATTAACCCGAATCTAGTCATGCGCATAAATACATAGACAGATACAGAGATAGATTAATGATTTCAGTTTTAACTGTGTATGCAGTATCTAAATATTTTTTTTTAAAAGACTGCTACCAACTTTTGCAAATACTTAGATATTTATGGAGCCTAGTAGAAGTCAATGGCGCTTAGGCGTATGGAGGCGTGTGTAGGTAGTTTTAGTTTTAACATAACAAACGACTTGGTAACCATAATAAAATTAATGATGTAAAAAATTTCAGACTTACATCATGCGTCATGTTTGATGGTAATAGAGATTTTGGAAAGACAAAACAGATATCATGAGTGACGTAGAAAATGTTGCAAAAAATTAAAAAAGAATGGTTTTCCCTTCAATTCCGTTCTACGTGATATGTCACGTCATGTTTGTTCCCAGATTTTTATTCAGCGAACAAAAAGGAAAGAATGCATATATATATATATATATATATATATATATATATATATATATATATATATATATATATATATATATATATATAAATGTATGTATGTATGTATGTATGTATGTATATATATACGTAGAACCAATAACAAGGATAAGGAAAGCTATATTCTATGCCAGGTTTCCCGTCACGGAAATTCTTCAATGAATGTTGCTATTCGAAGAGGAAAGCTGTAAATAAAACATGCTCTGTTTCTAATTAAACCTGTTATTTTAACATAGGCCCGCGCACGTGCAGGTACACGCGCACACATACTTACACACACACACACACACACGCACACTCACACACACACACACACACACACACACACATATATATATATATATATATATATATTTAAAAGCATATATAGATATGAATGTGTGTTTTTATCTAACTACAATGATATGTTTTGATTATACAAAAGACCCCAGTGAATTCGTTTTTTGTTACAGACTGAATAAACACAGTTTTTTGTTTTTTTGGCAATTAAGTGTATATTTTGGAAAATTATCATGTGTATATATATCTCTCTCTGTCTCTCTGTCTCTCTGCCTGTCTGTCTGTATCTCTCTCTCTCTCTCTCTCTCTCTCTCTCTATATATATATATATATATATATATATATATATATATATATAGACAGATAGATAGATAGATAGAATGATAGAATTTTCTGTCGGGCTGCCTCTTTTATACAAGTTTCATTAAAAACGACTGACAAGCTACTGCGGTTAAATGTTTTATTTAATTTTTCTTGCTTTCTTACAATTTTCTTTATTTCAAGATATAAAGTATGTAGAAATGTTCCGATTGTTCTGTCAGTCCGTACGTTTTCACCTGTACTTTTAGCCATTATCAACGCGTTTTTTTTTAATTTAAATGAATGTATTGATTATTTTATGGATACATCCATAAGCCTATAAGAATGTTTTGTTTTCAAAACTCGGTCAGTAGATTGTTTTCAATAATTTTAATGATCATTCGTTTTAATGAACCTTTTTAATGTATAAATTGAATATATATATATATATATATATATATATATATATATATATATATATATATATATATATATATATATGGTACCGTCGCTACGCAGGAATCACCATGTTTCAAAAAGGGAAACTAACAACATCAAATTAGATTATTTAATTTAAATTAAAATCACTAATTCTTTTTCATTTTCAAGCTAATTTTGTTTCCAAATGAATATATATATATATATATATATATATATATATATATATATATATATATATATATATATATATATATATATATATATATTCAACCCCAACCAAGGCGGGAAGCCACTAGCACGCTAGGGGTTACAGAGAGTTGGAGCGAGATGAAAGAGGTGTGATACAGGAAACGATGAAGAGGAGGATAGAGGATCGATTGACGTTACATTTGAATACTTGGAGATTATAGCTATCAGGGAAACAGCAAAAGGGGAGGGATTTCCACAGGCGAGAAGTGCAAGACATGAAGCTATTGGAGTAGAAGAGACGGCTACATTAAAGTATTGACAGTTAAAGGGTGAGAGCGAGATACCAGCCTAGTAGAACGCTTAAAATCATGAAGTCTGGGAACCAGAGAAATCAGCTCAGCGGATCATTTACCGTGAAAGTTTTTATAAAATGACACAGGGAGGCAATGACACGTCTGTGAGAGAGCGGCTGCAGATGAAATGCCAGATTAGGGCCAATTACAATGCATATCTGTCTTTGGATTTTATTAAGGAACATGAGACAAACAGAAGGGACACCAGATCATATATTGCAGCAATACTCTATGCAAGGGCGAATGGTTGATTTGTAGATTTGACGGATCGTCTGCGGCGAGAAAAATTTCCAGGTGCGGCACAGAGAGCCAACATTCCTAGCGATGGTCGATGTATTCGGTGTATCTTAGGTCAGCGGACAGTGTGAGACCGAGTAGTGGTAAAGAGGTGCTCTGGCGGAGTTGAGCTCAGACATTCTAATGAGATGCAAGGATGGTTCTCTGTGATAAGTAATAGAGAACAGTTTTTGAAGCATTAAAGTTAACCAGCAAATTCCTGCCACATTCCACAACCGATTGGAGGTCATTTTCAAGACAAACGGCCAGGTAAGTTTTGTCAGAGACATTAGATTTGTTTGTGAGGCAGGAGTAAATAGTTGTGCCGTCGGCATAGATGCCTACTTGGGAACCAATGACATCAGGAAGATCGTTAATGTAGAAAAGGAACCGAGTAGGTCCTAGGATAGAGCCTTGGGGAACACTTGTGTTCGTAGGATAGGAGCTGCAGGAGAATCCGTTGAGAACGACTTTCAGTGTAGAGTTCGACAGAAGGCTTACGAAGAATACCGGCATGCCAAATCCTATCAAACGCTTTGGAGATATGAAGAGCCACGGCACGAGCTTCTCCGTTATTATGAAGTGCTTTGTAAATAATTTCAGTTATGGCCGTAAGCACATTAGCTGTAGAACAAGCAAATTTGAAACCATATTGCTTGTCGTAGAGCAGCTTATGGGATCTAAGGTGCATAACCACTTCGGAGTTGATTAAAGCTTCAAAGACGTTGAATTGAATGAGAATTTCCGGGCAAAGCATTCAGCCTTGTCGGCAGAAGAGGTCAGAACTTCAAACTGGTTGAACAAAGGAGGTATAGATAATTTGCTATTGTTAAGTACGCTCTTGCAGAGACGCCAATAACCCTTGGAGACGAATTTGCGAGATGCAATACGTTCTTTCATTCGAGCAGAAAATAGTGACTTTTCATCATTCAGGACACGCTTACACTCGTTACGGACGGAGACAGGGACGTTTATTGCAATCAGACATGTCTTTACGATAGATGTGAAAGAAGTGATTCCTATGAGCAATGGCAGCTGAGCAAGCAGCGGAGAGCCAGGGGGAGTATCGTGATTTGATCTTATAATTCCTTGAGGGGATAAAAGTCTAGATTCTAGCTTTAACCCAGGAGATCTCGGAACGACATTCTTGAACGGCGACCGTGAAGACAACGTCCCAGGTGACGTCGCAAATGAAATCCTGGAACGAGTCCCAGTCTGCTCGTTGGTAGCAAACGATGTTGTAGTGGTTGGAGGTACTTTGCAGGCGGTGGAGTTGATGGAGATGTTGATAGAACAGATACTACAGCGTGATCGGAGTTACCAAGAGGGCAGAGCTTCGTGGCGCTGCATGACTCTGGAATGGAGGTAAAACATAGATCAAGAAGAGAAGCCTTATCGTCCAAATGGTAGGGAAAACATATGGGGAAGTCAACTGTTTGCGTGAGGGATTGAGAAATTGAAAATTTAAGGTTCGGTATGCCTGCAAGATCAGTAGTAGCGTTATTAAGCCATTTGGTATGATGGGCGTTAAAATCGCCAAACACGAATATGCGAGAAAACGGATGGAGAGAGAGCCTTGTCAATTCTGTCAGAAATGCATTCGAGTACACCACAATATTGGAAGGGTGGAGAGCGATAAAGGAAGAAGAAGTAGCTTACAGCATTGAGAAAAGTTAGCCGGAGACACATATATGGAGATTCAAGAGACAGCTCTCTAGCTAGCGGGAGGTGGTTCTTGATGTAAACAACAAGGCCATGCATATGAGTTTGAGAGTCTTTTCTAAGGACAGGAAAGTAGCCTCGGATCGAAAGGTCAGAGGAGGGGATAGATGAGTCAAGGTTGGTATCACAGACAGCCAGTATAACCGAGCAGTTCACAGCAAGGAAAGATTCAACACTTTTGGGATCATTGTTAGTTTTCAACATGTGTAATTGCGGTAGCCAAAAAAAAACAAAAAAAATTTCTGAAGTAGAAGAAGCAGACGGTTATCGACCGCGACGTAAGCAGACGAAAATTGGCGCAGCCTGCAATATAATGTGGCCTCAGCGTTGCCCACCGGAGATGAATGCAGGGACACCTATCCATGCGCGACATGGCACTACAGACACTCCGGTATTATACAACTGTTGATCAGAGCGGCCACTCAAAACGCTACGCAAGAGTTAGTGCTCCTAACTACAAGTCGGAAACAAGAACACGAAAATGTCAACCGTGTATGTGTATGTATATATATATATATATATATATATATATATATATATATATATATATATATATATATTATGAAATGGTCAATCTCCGACAATTATTTAAAGACATTTTTTTATGTTTATATAGTGCTTTTTATCGATATAAATATTTAAGTAAATCTTCAGAATATAATAAACAGTATTAACGACATTTACTCCCCTGAATGTCCGAGAAATTTTTATAGAAAATATGCGTCCTCCGACAGTGTGTGTTTGTGTGTGTATAAATATTTACGTGCTAATGATGAAAAATAAATGATATCACCCATGTCTGTATATGCATTAAATTATTGCAAATGTATACATACAACATACATATACATATAAACTTATGCACTCAGACACATAGACACAGATGACACAAACATGCACAGACGCGCACATATATATATATATATATATATATATATATATATATATATATATATATATATATATATATATATATATATATATATATATGTGTGTGTGTGTATTTAAGCAGCAATCTTTATTTCATGCATATTTTATTGAATACGACAGACAATTTCTCAAGCCATCTAATAATTCTTTTATTTTTCAGATGATAAATTATATAAAAACGGTCTGGATATTCTTTTTATCTGAACGCTTTCGGTTGTACATTTAGCCATTTTCCATGATGACATATTTTAACTGTTAAATAAGAAATAGTTCTTATTTAACTCGGATGAAAAGAACATTTGGACAGTTTTTATATAATTTATCATCTGAAAAGAAAAAAAATTAGTTCGCATAAGGTTCAAGCGAAGATAAACACACATAGTAATGAGGAGGATTTGATAATTATATTAATTGATTCATAAGGAAATGTATAAACAAACTAAATAAACTAAAATAAAAGCACCTTGTCTGTCGTATCCAACGAAATGTGCATATATATATGATTGATTCATCGAGTCTGATAGAAACCTCAGGAAGCACTGGACGCCCGTTTCCTATAGTGTTCGCTTGCCAACCTAACTGTCGGGGTTTCGATTCCCTCGGTAGTGGATGCGCACTGCTGATGAGTCCCAAATATAGGACGAAACGGCCGTCCAGTGCCTCCTGAGGTTTCTATCAGACGCGATGAATCAATTAATATATATATATATATATATATATATATATATATATATATATATATATATATATATATATATATATATATATATATATATATATTAGTGGTGTAAGGACGCAGGAGTGTAATTCGTTTCCTGACGGAGCTCGTATCTCATATCATTCGTATGAATTTAAATGCCATTAATCCGTTTTGGTTCTCACAAAATCACTGCAATTTTATTTGTTACATATTTTTTAATAAGAAAAATGTACTTATAAATAATGTATATTGTATAAAAACGCAATACGATAGTATGTAGAGCAATAAACTGGTTTTATTAAGTATAGGACGTAGGTAGAGAAGAAAGGCTGAATTGAATAACTGAATCTTATTCGCTGATTTTTGCCCTTTTCCCAAATCTTGCTTCACTCTCATTTGAAGAGGTTTCTTTTAAAAACGCAGACCCTGTCTAATGAAGTCTGTTTCCTCTTCTTTTTCAGAAAATTTCTGAAATTAGTTAGGCAAGTAACATTGCAATTTTTTCTGAGTGTTTCTTTTAAATATGCTCTGAAAGTTAGTCACACGTTGCCAAATTTTCTTTCATCCCTCTTCTAATGATCGACTCTTTCGCCTGACCTATATTCCGTAAAACACCCCCCTCTTCACCTGTGTCTGTAGCCCCTTTAGATCCTTCGCTGTCAATTCCTTGGAGTGCTCTTCCATGAGCTCGTTAATGCCACCTTCATATATATCCAGTCCCATGAGCATTCCGAGGGTTACAATATCCTCCACCACTGCCGCTTCTGGTTCGAATCTTTCAATGTCTGTTTTAGACACAACCTCAAGCCACAGCTTCTTCCACGCAAAAGTCAAGGTCTCTTTTGTAACACCCTGCCAGGCCATATCGATAATTCCGAGATAGATCACGATATTATAGTTCCCCTTCCAGTAATCTCGAAGAGCTATATTTGTGCTCTCCGTCATCTTAAAGCAACAGCGAAAGAGGCGCTTGGTTAAGAGCCTATTGAAATTAGTAATCACCTTTTGATCCATGGGCTACAGGATTGGGGTGGTGTTGGGTGGAAGGTAGATAAACTTTTTCAACTTGAACTTTTCGATGACGTCATCTTCGAGGTTAGATAGGTGAGCATTATCCAGGAGGCGGAGGGCTTACAGAGGTAGGTTATTTTGCTGGAGATATTTCTTAACGTCAAAAAAAAAAAAAAAAAAAAAAAAAATTCACCCACTCCACAAAGAACTGACTTGTGGTCCACGCCCTGGTATTTCCCCTCAACTTAATCTGCAGTTTTCTTTCATAATCTGATGTGATATATAGGCTCTGGAGTTATTTGAATTATAAACGAGCAGCGAGTTAATCTTGCAGTTACTGCTCAAATTGACACACAGGGGAAGAGTTAGCCAAAACTTTCATCGCTTTTTTATCAAGCCTCCTCTTTTCCTTTGACATTATATTTCCTCGTTGGCATCGTCTTCATAAAAAAAATTCTGTCTCGTCACAATTGAAAAGTTACTGGGGGATGTATCCTTCGGTTGCTACAATTCCGACAATCATTTTAGGGTGATCCTCAGCTGCTTTGATATCCGCGTTCGCTGCTTCAATATGCCTAACAACAGTGCGAATACTGGTCCTTTTTTTTAAACATCCAGCTCCGACGGATTTTAAACGGTTATGCCAATGACTCATCGGTGAAATTGTCTAGGGTCTGCTGCAGCAAATCAGCGTAAATAACTCGCAGAATATAGCCTCCATCACTTTATCTCGTGCGAGCTGCTTATTTGTCAACGAAGCCATCAGTAGATATTCCATATTTCCATCGATAGATGGCCGCTGTTTAGAAATAATATTAATGTTATAGCCTTTATCGTCTTCTGCTTCCGTATGGTGAAGATCGTAGACGTGCACGCACACCTTGATCATGGTTTTCGATAATTTTTTTCTGTAATTCAATGTACGTCATCTGCTTTTTTTCTCATCACTGTCCTTCGCATAAACTTTATTCAGACCCGTCATTGGAAAAATCGAAGATTTGCAAAATCACAAGCACAACAATGATGCTTCACTGCAAGCTAACAGCTTAAAGAGAAGAATGAAACACGGGATGCTGGGCGGATGTTGCGTCGTTCAGTGTTGTGTTCATTGCGCCACCGAGCGAAGGGGGACCTGAAGCTGGTTCGAAACCTGAATTTTAGCACTAAAACTCAAAGCAAAAAATCCACCGAGTGAGAGCTCCTATCTCAAAAAAGTCGTTATTTGAGACACTCATAAGTCAAGGTACTACTATATATATATTGATATGTCCAGGAAAGGGATATATTTGTTCGAAGTAGCAAAGTGGTTTTAGACTACTGTAACCGACTAGGACAATCTAGCAGGTAAAAGTAATGGACTGGTCCTCTTCGTAGTGGTAGGCAATAAGCGTAGACAATAGGCGTAGCAAAATAGGCGTCGTCAATAGGCGTCATTGTACCTCCACATCAGCCTGCATTTATGGCTGACACCAGCCAATCATATTAAGGTCAGGGGGAACCCAGGTGTATGTATATAAATTACATTATATATATATATATATATATATATATATATATATATATATATATATATATATATATATATATATATATATACACCAGGTATAATAGCATTATTGTCTAGTCCAGAAAATGTTTAATACCTAAAAAAACACTGAACTAATTGAGTTTATTTTGTCGAGGTTTTGAGAAAAGTCGGATAGCCATCTTGTAAGAATTGCAGAAAAAATATTTTGAGTTATTCAGCTAGAAATAGAACAGGGTAAGATCGTTTTGTGTCAGCCACAATATCATTCCACGTAAGCAATATTCAGAGGAAAAATATCACTTAGGCCTTCAGTAATGGTATCAGCATTCATACTCTGGATTCCATTTTCAATGTCCATTCAAAAACCACCAAGATTAAAAAATAAGGTAGAGGAGAGAGCAAAATTGGATCAAGAGGTTACAACAGAAAGAGGGAATATCATTTAACCTTCGAGCTATAGAGATCAAGTTGAAAAAATACTACCACTCATCTCTCATTCTTTGGAGTGTCATAGATGAAACTCCTCTCTCACGTGAAAAGCAACGTTATCACAGGCGAAAGGCGTTTCTGTTTTGACACTCCAAAGAGCAATGAAAAAAAAAAGACTTGAAAACTGAAGGCCAAGATGATTTTGAATAAGTTGTAAATTGATCCTGGTATAATATATATATTATTGCGCACTTAGCCTTGGAGCGGGTAGAATGAAGATCAACCTGTTTTAGTGGACTCGGCAGTTTTCAAACTGCTTGTCTGAATCATCTTCAAGATGCGAGAGCAAGATCTAAAAGGTCTGCCAATCTAACAGTGATCTCCTCTCACAGTCCTCTCACTTGCTCCTTATGAGGCCTCTGTCAGATACTTATAGGTAGAAACCGACAGGGGAGTCCATTATACACATACACACACACACACATACACACACACACACATATATATATATATATATATATATATATGTGTGTGTGTGTGTGTGTGTGTCTGTACTTTATTTCAGTACTTCATGATATATAGCAATTTACTAAGCACAGATTTGGCACAACGCTAAAAGTATTGAGCTCTTAGTAAGAATTGAACTCACAACTCAGTTGTAATTCATCTAGAGATACAAGCATGGCAATCATTACACTACGACAAAGTGTACATATTATTAACTAAGCATAGCTTAGATGTGGCACAAGGTCGAAAGTGTGGATCACCCAGTGATTACTCAATTGTAACCGATCCTGCAAGAAAACCTTACTGATCATTACATCAATTCGAAGTGCCCAAGTGTGATTTAGTCAGTATAGATTAGGCGTGACACAAGGTCTAGATTAAAGAACACCCACTGTGGATGGAACACACTACTCAGTCGTAATTGATTGAGTGAGACAATGTTGCTAACTATTGCATCTGTGTATTTCGGTGTACATCTGAGGACAGTGCGGAGGATTCGAAAAGAGTTTAATGAGTCTAATGGTGATTACCAGACAATGGCTGTAGGACAACTAATCGACAGTTGAGACAATAGTCCCTGGGGGTGATGAAAATCTGAAGCAATCAAGAGTAACGCAATATTTTTCAAAGCCAAACAATTTTCATCATACTCTCTGAAATTAGAATCTAATTGCTGCACAGCACTGTAGGTAACCTAATCTGAGAAAAAATAGAAACCGATTAAACCATGACTTAACTTGACTTGTATCGGTTTTCACCCTGGCCAGGTTGAACTGGCTTCCTCCCGAGTAAGTACAGCATCACGGACCATCGCTGCCCACCCTCGCCGATCCTGAACCAGGTCACACGAAATGGTGAGCCAATAGCGATTCCATCGTCGAAGACCAACTACTTGTGGACTCGATAGTACTGCTAGGTCATCCTTAATTGTGCTACCCCATTTCCTCACCTGCCCACCGACACGTTTTCACCAGCCACGAAGAGAAGGAGGGAGAAATACATCGCGGATGAGCTCCCCATCCGGACGTCGAGCTGCATTTTCGAACCATCGAAGACGACGCTGGAGCAGGACGGGTGGAAGAGGACGGAGACTCAGGCGACCACGTAGAGTGGCTGTGGGCACACGATCGATTCGGCGGCATCGTAGAATGCAGCGAAGGCAATCGTTGTCGAACACTTCAAGCCTTCGTAGATCAACCAGCTCTAAGTGGCCACGTTTCGCAGCCATAGAGAAGGATAGTCCGAACAGTAGCCTGATAGATGCGTCTTTTCGTAGCCGTGGAAATCAACCCGTCGCCACCATAGTGACAGCCAGTGATTCAAAAAGTGTGCATGGTGAATGAAAGGCAACTAAAGCGGTTGTTTTAATTAATTTGCACAAGGGTGTATATCTGTTAAAAATAGATGTTAGTGTTAATTTCATGTTTTCGTCATTTCGAAGACAATTTATCCATTGCACACAGTATAATCCCTGTTACTAAGACACATTTTTATTTCTTCAACACCCACAATGTCAACCCGTGAAGGATCGTGCAAATATACTCAGCGCATCTTAGTCGAAGTGTCTGGATAAGTGCGAATAATCCGTACGTGAATAATGGCAAAACATGGAACCGTCTTTACAAATTAATCCATATCTGGGGGAAAAGAGGTCGAATCATGCCTAATCAGAATTTGATAAACAAAAAAGAAATCATAATGTGGATATAAAAATGGGGATCGATTCCATATTACGATCAATACATAAACCGATCCCTCACTTTGTGTCCACATTAATTTCTATATACTTCTATTCCAGAGAATGTAAATAAATCTTAAACACAAATCACTATTTCATTGATTGATTAGTTTTCTACGGCTTAAGATCCCATTGAAGGTTATTCAAAGCCACAAAATATTTTTTTGTTTCTTAGAAAGTTCTTTTGTGGAATTTGAACTTGGCTCTCTGTTTAACAATTCCGAGCCCTGATTTATTACACCAATCGAACACGTCAGTTTACAGTACCTGGTTTTCCCAAGCGGTCCCCTGTCGAGGTACTGACCAGGATCAACGTTGCTTAACTTCGGTAATCCCACAGAAACCGATGTTTCAACGTGATGTAGTCGTAAGCCTACACAGTAAAAGACGTTGGAACAATTATACTGAAATATAAAACGTCGCAGACAGTATGTCATAGGAAGCATTTAAATTGTGTTTATGTTTTTTTCATCAAATCGGATGTCTTTCATATGACAAGAGTCAGTAGAAGATCGCTTGCTAAGGTTTCACGTTTTTAGCATTAACGAGGACATCGAAGAGATTAGAATAAACATCTTTCTTTCTTTTGAAAAAAATACTTTATTGAAAATTTGCCTTGAGAGATATTACATTTTTTTTCAGTGAATATTCAATTTTCTATATTTAATTATTTACAACTTTTATATTATTCAAATTTCCGATCTAATTAAATATTCATATTTGATATTGCCAAAGATAAAAGACGACAAACAAACAAAAAAACGTCTGTATTTAGTCATTGCGTTCCTTTGGTGTTAAATTTCGTAATGGTACTGGCCCATAAATATTTTCGTCAGTGAAATATACAGCCAACCAGAATACATCTTTCCCCGATTATAACTCTGCATTGAAATAAGCTGCCACAGAGGGTCTTGTATGCCTGCTAGAGATCATGAGATTATTGACATCAAAAGAACGGTCGTGTAGTTTATCGGTACTGAACCAGGCATCTGAACCCCAGTCTTTTTCCAAACTCCGTAATGAAGCTTCTCTTTGCCTTTTCTAAAAAAAAATAGTTTCATAGCAATTGTTTTAATGACATTTCCTTTTCTGTATCTCGACTTCATCATATTAGCCATTACATTTGCCATAAGTTCTCATGGTTTTACTTTTGAATTAACCAGATGTAACCGTAAGTTCTATTCCAAGACTTTCTTCTCTCGCACTTCTCGGCTGTCGAGATATCTTCCGGTTTCCTGCTTCTCTCTCATCAAAAATCTTCAAAACATTAAGTGTAACATCAAACGCCATGTTGGTTCTTGCTGTATACTGTTATTTGTTGTCTTTTCTAATGTTTTCTCATCTTTTTCACTCTTGGGAACTCGTTGCGTCGTAGGGACTGTTTTGAACTTTTTGGTAGCTTTGGCTTTTAGAAGCATATCATTTTCTATGGTTTGTTTAATGCTGAATTCTGAATATTTTGTGCACATTATTTTTGTTTGTGGGGATGATTACGGTGTCCTCCCACTATAGAGTCTATTTTGGACTGTTCCGCCTACTATAAGATTAGTAGGAGAGAAGGCTTTGGGAGAACAGTCGACCAGACTATTTATTGCTGTCAAACTCTTCGCGTCGGCGGAGAGAAACCCGAACAACGCTTTGCCACGGTTTCTAAGGGAATATTTTGGCCGAGCTTACGAGCTCGGAGAACCCACGGTAAAATATCCCTTGTGCCACATACATCACTCATGGGTTGGAGGCTGTTAAATATTAACAGTCGAACAGATTTGTTCAACTGTCAAATTCTCGGCCTTGAGCAGAGGGGAACCCGGACGAGGTTTTGTCGAAGGGCAAAGTTTTTTTTTATTTTTTAAATATATTATATTAAATATTATATTTTATATATTTTTTAAAATATTATCAGTGGATTAGATTGGAAACGTTTCCAAACTTTTCATTACTGTCGACCTCTCTGCCTTTGCTTCGCCTGGGAGGTAGACAGGCCCTGAACACGTTTATACAGGTTCGAATGGAATATTTTTGGCCGAGCTTACGGGCTCGGAGAACCCACGATAAACTCGGCCTAGTGCAACATACGACCGACCTGGGGGAGTGGGGCAGTTAAATATAACAGTCGAATAGATTGAACGCTGGGTCAACCGACACACACTCACTAGTCGTGTAATACGCTTCTGTTCTACTTACTGTTTAATATATGATATATCTGCAACACTTGTTTTGTTATTTCTTTAACCATTTACTTGGTCACAGCAGAGATGATAATGCTTTGTAGTGATATAAGCCTTAATAATTAACCCATAGCTGTCTAGAAAAATGTGGATCGATACATTTCCCAAGTGTTATTTGCGTGTAAATGTATATAACGAACACAAAGGGAATTGGAACTTGGCTCTTCGCTTAACAATTCCGAGCCATTAACCATTACACCACCTGCGCATCCAAGGTTACAGCACCTGATATTTCCAAACGCTCAGCCATCTAGGTAATGACCAAGCTCGAGGTTGCTTAATTTCGATGATCGTACAGGAACTAGTGTAGCAACGTGATGTGACTGTAATTCTGATTTGCTTGGAGTGAAATGATTAGAAAAAAATATTATTATTGGAAATTGCTGTTAGAATTGAAAAAAAAACAATTATAAAAAAATAAATTCAATGAAAATGAAATATTTCATTAATTCGGTCGGTTGAGACATTAGTTTTGAGAATCAATGAAATAATTTTATTTATCTTTAATATAGATATATTTTTAGAGTATCATCTTTGTATTTGAAATAAGAATTTTAACCCTTTGAGCCTCGCGTTCCTGACCAATTTTAACACTTCTGCCTTAGCTCCTGTGTAAAAAATTTGCAAATAATTGGTATGGAATGTTTCACGGTAGATATAAAAATATTTACAAATGTTTACCTACCGTTCAACTGGTGGCTGGGCATTACGTCATTTTTTTCTACCACAGTGGTCAGGGGTCAAAGCATTAAATGAAAATATTTGTGAAAGTGCCACTTTCTAGAAACTCTAAAAAGTGACGCTAAAACGACGCTAAGATAAGCCATCGGTAAACGAAATATTTGCTTACCAAAGCTGTTGTCGAAAGTACAAAGGGCACAGATTAAAGCTTAATGCGTGTCTAGAGGTGATTTTATTTTTGACGTCCTTAAGAATGTTTTATGACCATATGGAAAATCTCCAAAATAACAAAAATTTCAACCGACATCTATATCTAAAAAAATGCTGTACTTACTGAAAGCGAAAATAACACACTCAGACCAATAGCTCTTGAAAGTGAAAGTGAAGTTATTGACTCTTAACCAAAATATTAAGATTTTCAAATACCTGCTCTTAAAAGAAAAGCTCACTTCTCAAGCCAAATTTCTTATAAAAGGACATAAACATTAACAGGAAACAGTTAATCGTGTAATTTAAGGAAAGTCACAGCATCGACATCACGCATTTTTGTTTAAGGTCGAAAAGTTATACGAACTAGCGTCCGCTATAATTTAACTTACTTCTTTCTTCTACAGAGTTTTTTTTACATTCTTTGTGTCTTGTAAAAGAAAATTTCTCGTATATATATATATATATATATATATATATATATATATATATATATATATATAGTGTAACCCGGATATAAGAGAGTTGTCGTGACCGGAGACGAAGTATCTTATATCCGGGTTTATCTTATATCCGGGTTTTGTCTATTTTGTTTAGGTACATATGGCTCTAATTTGGGACCGGATAAAATCTCTCTTATATCCGGGTTTCGGTGATATCCGGGTCTCTTATATCCGGGTTACACTATATATATATATATATATATATATATATATATATATATATATATATATATATTAATAATCTTATAAATATAAGAAATTATACTGGTCCGGAAAACCTTGGGCACTTTGATATGTAAATAAACAGACCTATACCCAAGGGAAAAAAAGATACAAAAAAAAAAGAACTGAGAACATGTACGTCAGCCGAAGACAATCGTCTAGCATCCAAGTTCAGACTCGAAAGAAAAACAAACCGATACGAGTAAGTAAAATAACTAAATAAAGTGCTCAATACGATAAGTAGAGCAAACCTAATTAAACCTAAAGAGACAGATAAAGCTACCAACATTTCACCTACGCGTATTGTCAAAGATTACTGATTGCTGTGAAACCTTGGTAGATTTATCTGGCTGTTTAGGTTTAATTATATATATATATATATATATATATATATATATATATATATATATATATATATATATATATGATTGGTTTCACCATTTTCATGTAATTAAGAATACGAATGTTTATGCTTATAAAGCTCCATAAATTTCAAGATTAGTTTTTCCGAAATTCGCTTGATGATGAAATAGAGCGGTTCTATTTTTGAAACATGGTAACTCTTATGTAGCGATGGAATCATAATTTTAAAAAGTAATGATAATTTAGGCTCTACTTATGTATCGAGCACTGTTTTTTTTTTTAATCAATACAAAAGACCTTAGGATTATTAACCTAACGGTTCTTTCCTATTTTTCTACATATTTGCATACATACATATATATATATATATATATATATATATATATATATATATATATATATATATATATATGCATACACACACACGCACGCGCACACACACACACATATACATGTGTGTGTGTGTGTGTGTGTCCACAAATCTCATATTGATCTTACCAGTTCATTTTCTTTTGCTAAAGACCCCACCCCTCGTCCGGTAAATCGCTCTCTATGCCCCGTGAGTTACAGCTTTTTCACGCCTTCCTTCCTCATTTGTGTGCAAAAAATTTAAGCTGGCTTTTCCTGATTTTAACTATAAGTATTATAGCATTTGCATTTTCTTTAACACTTTGAGGCCTGACCGCCTCTTTACTGGTGGTAGAGAAAAATGACGTAATGTCCAGCAAGCAGTTGAACAGTGGTAGAGAAAAATGACTTAATGCACAGCAACTGATTGAAATGTAGGTAAACAATATCTGTATATCTACCGTGAAATATTATATACTAATTATTTGCGAATTTTGAATCAGGAGCTCAGACAAAAGGGTTTAAAATTGTTCAGGAAGACAAGGCTCAAACGGTTAAGTCTTCCTCGTTGCTTAATCACACCGTCAATGGCATTTTCAGTATATTGCTGTAGAATTACATTCCAGAACAGCTAGTTTTTTTTTCTCATCTTTACGGAAATTCTTCGTCTTATAGTGCCATATAAGGAGATGTATACAACATAGCATTCCAGCCCTCATTTCTTTGTTTCTAATGATATCTTTCTTGTTTCGAAGTATTTTGCATTTGGACTGCCACTTTCACTTGATATCGGTGTCAGAGTTTTTCATCCTCTGTGAGGACGCTTCGCAGGTATTTGAACTTCTATACATGCCTGATGCTTATATATCAATTTCAAAACAGGCATTTTGAGCTCTTACTTTTTCGCGACAGATGAATACGCGGGGCGGCTGAAGAATTGAGCGGCGGACGAATACGCCTTCATACGCCCGAGTGTGATGAAATCGTCGTCTGTCAGATCCTGGTTGTACGCCATACGGCATAGTTGAGGAGTTTGTATTCGCAGAAAATCGAGGGGAAATTCCGACTATCAAGGAAACTCAAGAAATAAAGCATTAAATTTAATTAAAGTACAAAGCTATATTCCATCGTCAAGCGAATTTTTTTTGAATAACTTATTCCTGAAATTTACGCGTTTTATAAGCATATTCATTATTGAAATTAAAATTACTATGGTAACAGCTAGAGCAATAGTTTAAAGAAAAGGGGCGTAAGGCTTAATAATTTGTATCAATATCTCAGTTACATTCACAGAACGTCAAGTCAGGATAAGGTTGGGTTGTCAAAATTTAAAGCAGTAGATGACATTGTCTAGTCTGGTTAAGATATATATATATATATATATATATATATATATATATATATATATCTGCCTTGTCACGCAGCGTTCGTGCTTATAATTTATGTGCGTAAATGCATCAAAAATTCTAGTTAGTCCATTTGGAATTTGGATTGTAACATACACCATTTGCGTGTGTGTAGTAGTAGTAGTCGTAGTAGTAGTAGTAGAAGTATGCATTTCTTATTAATGTTTGGATTTATATGCGTGTTTATTTGTGAACGATTTGTGTGAGGTTCGAAAACACTTGTTGCAGTAGTAGTAATGCTTTTCTCATAGGTTCTTTTTGAAATTCTTTACTGGAGCTATAATATAACCTGGTCGATTTATAAATTTTTCCTATGTCTTCCTTACTCTATAATTCTCTCGGAGTCCAATCTATATTTTATTCATATTGTTTGATCCTAATATATATATATATATATATATATATATATATATATATATATATATATATATATATATATATATATATAAATATAAAAGTGAACATAGAAGTCAACACTTAGAGGCGACAGTCTGTTTCATGCTATATGCAATCGTCAGGCCTCTAAGTGTTGACTTCTATGTTCACTTTTATATTTACACACGCTCTATCTCTGATATTGAGCACTTTATTCCATAAATATAGCACACCTTAAGACTATATTTCTTATATATATATATATATATATATATATATATATATATATATATATATGATAATACGCAATAAATCGATGATTACTCACGTGCTGTGTGACACCATTTATGGTTACTAGAAAGAAAGAAGAAAAATATGGCGAGAATTAAATTTAAGTGATAAGAAGCCATCGCACTAACCGATGTTATCTTTTTTCTAACAGAGAAAAGTGCTAAAGGTCTTTATTCTCATTAGCGAGGAAAGTAGGGTCGCGGATGTGTCGGATTTAAATTAATTTATGAAAACGATAATGAAAATTTCAGGTTGACCGAGACCCTTACGAAACAGAAACTGGAAAATAGAAATTAATTAAGCACGTACTGACCGAAACCAAAATGTCCGTGGAACCACCTCCATGTCATTTGGGAAAAACACCTGTTTATTGTCAGGGCTGGCTATGATAGCGAAATTATTTTATAATAACAGTTAATTAGCAACAGAATGCAAATACCTCCAATTGACCACCCACTTGTTTGGCGAAGGCCCCGAGTGATAAAGTCCAAGTGACATTTGACTAAGATAAGAGGCTAAGGTTTGTTGTCGGGCAGAAGGAAAGAAAGAGCAAGAAAAGAAAAAAAGATTTTTTTTTTCTTTGAGCAAGATTTTTTTAAACCGAGGCTAGTCTGGCCACACCCACGCCGCTGAGCGCCCATTGGCTGGATGGTGGCATGAGCGTAAGGCGGAGGTAATCATGTGAAGAAGGAGGGGGGCCTGTGGGAAGACGAAAGACTTCCAAAAATTCAAAATAATAAATTTTCCTGATCGAAAACAAAGAAGTGGATTGTGGATTTAGAATTATCAAGGATCCTCAAACCCCGACAAGCCCACCCCAGTTTTGGTCGGCGTCCATATAAGCAGAGTCGCAGCGAGTGAAAACCAGTACCAGTTCGAGTTCCAGTGAGAGGCAGTTGAGTGAAGTTCGCAGTTGTAGTTGCACCCACCTCGCAGATAGCTGACTTGAAAGATTCCAGGCATCACGACCTCAACTTCTAGCCAAGAACAATTTATTTTTGAAGAACGACTTAGACTCATAGCACCAAAACAAGTTTTACGGATATCACCTGAAGATACACCAAGAACCAGTTTCTTAAAGAACAAACAACTTAAGATGTTAAGACTCGCCTAACAAACACAAAGTGTCACGAATCCATATAGCGGGTTTGGGAGAAAGACATGTATTCAGCAACCAGATATAAAATATTGTTATCTTTTTTTAACACATTTGAACTTTTCGAGTTATTATTTTCTTTTCTTTTACATATACTTGTGTAGTGTTACCCTTGATTGACCTCGGTTGCATTACGGCCCGGCAACTGAATGATTTCGTCTGCCTAAGATCAAATTACAACGTGGGTAGGTTAGACTGGAAATCAAAACAGTTACTTCGGTAACCAGACGTTGGAGGCGAGATGGGAACGACAACGCTGATACTGAATCTAACCAGATTCCCATCCGAATCACCAAAAGGTTAGAACGTCACATTTGGTGCCGCGACCAATACCAAGCCAGCTGGTCGTCACAGGACAGGATAGCACGACGGACGCAGCCAGGCAGACGTCACATTTGGCGCAGCGACACCGGGGGTGACGTCACAGCTGTACGTGAAAATTGTGCTACTGTATGTTATACGAGGTGTAATGGGTAAATTGTCGCTGTTTTATATTTTTGATTTCGAGCTTTCGCGTTTATGTTTTGGATTTTGTCGACTGCAAAGTATAGTAGAGTTAGTTGGTCACCCTCTGTGAGGAAAAGAGCACCAGAGCCAGCGTCAGAGATTTGTAAACGGAATGCTGTAGTGCTTGGCATTCGCACCGGAAGCTCCAATACGAACATTTCAGAGTGTTTGGGTGTCAATCTGAGGAAATTGCATAGGATTCAAAAAGGGTTGGATGAGTCTAGTGGTGATTACGAGCGTTTTTGGCGGGATCACTAGTGATGGCGACGTTATTCCTCCATTCATCTTCCCACAGTGCCACAAATCGTTCCTTTGGCTGTCAGACAATTTCTATGACCGCGTCACACTTTACATCTGTTCACCTAACTAACCAGACTTCAACTCCTTTGATTAAGTGTGGGGTGCGGCTGAGCAAGAAACCCTCAAAACTACTTGTCATACGAAAGATGAATTGAAGGCAGCATTCACGAAATTAAACAAGGATGGCGTCCGGAAGAGTAGCAGGAGATTCTAAAGTAGTCTAGAGCCCGAGGTTTAGGCAATAGCGATTTTATTGAATAAACCTACTTTTTGGTATTTCAAGACATTTTTGTGAAATTTTGGTAAATATATCTGGGAGTAAATATTAGCATTTTGCGAAAATCTACATCGTTGCATTGAACAATTTCCATTCAAATATCAATTGCATTATTTAAGATATTTTTCTTAGGAAAACAATAGAACACAAAGTCTTCAGGTATATATATATATATATATATATATATATATATATATATATATATATATATATGTGCATACATTTTAATATATGCTGTCAAAAAATGAACAAGTAAATTTAACAAGTATTATCAGATGGCATCTGCGAGTAAGATAGCAGCAACTGACGCTAAATTAGAATCAATTAAACCAAATGCAAATTCTAGCCTCCGTTGTTGTCCAAATGTAACCGTCTCTATACAAATTTTTCTAGTTTCATTAACCAAAAATTTAGCGTTACTGTCAGTTGAAACTGTTTTTTTTTTTCGTTTGCCTTTTCACGCCCGTTATATATTATTGATCTTTTTAGTATTAATGAGAGTTTCCTTGCAAGAATGGTTTTGCTAATGCGGACAGTTAACAATTTGTTTTCTCTGCTAGTTAAAAGTGTTTTCCATTTTTTTCTAATTTATACTACCGAAATTCTTTTTAGTGATGTTTTGTTATTCGATAAAATTCTTTGGTTTTTAAATGAAGCATCATATTTAATAATTATACTATTAACTCGTTCGAAACCTATCGCAAACATTGATCTAAAAAAACGGTTTAGGTCTTTGGGAAAGCATTGAAAACATCATATTTTAGATAATGGGCGAGACAGATCTTTGGATTTGTTAATGCAACCAGTCTCGAAGTAGGACAGTTTGAATTCGAAACCGCCTAAATAACTAAGCTCCACTATATCACTCAAGTATTCTCTGAAATTATGCGACGTGAACGAAAAGGGAACCGTAGAGACCCGTGTTTAACTAACCTCTAAAAGGATTTTCACATTTACAGGAATTTTCCTAGACAGTAAGTCAACTGACAGATTGATGGGGTGATTTTGTTGAGGGCTTATAATCCTTGATGTGCACTTTAATGCTGATATCTAAATATGTGGATCATAAGGGTAAAAGCTATATTTTTAAATATATCGTTTGTAGATCAGAACATGTATTGCTAGTAATTTCAGTACGCAATCTGTTGTTAGTAATTGTTTTATAAAAAAAGTGATTCCTTTTAATTTTACTATAAAAAATTATTGTTGGTCATTTTGCTATTAGAATGTCACTGTTGCTTTTTGTTTGGGGGTTTACTATTTCGCTGTTGTTGTAACCACCCCGTATCACGGTGGATCTGGGAACACTAGCAGTTAAGAGAGGGTATCCACATTCCCCCAAAAGCCTGTAATCTCCCGATCAGAGGCCTTGTTGCTGGATGTTTTTATCATCATACACAGGACGATCAATTGACTGGACAGCGGGATCAATGTCTACGTAACCCTGACCAAGTTCAACTTGCCCAGACACGTTGACCACGAATCCTGCATTCAATAAAGATATACGGAGGAAGTTGCTCAAGTGTTCAGCTGCGTAAGAAACCCTACGATGACACCCAGTCAGGGAAGTGTTGTAGAGGAAAAATAGCGAAGTAGAAGGACAATTTGAAAACACCATTCAACTGATTTTATGAATTTTGTAATTATTGTAGGTGTAATAGTGGATGGTTAAAAGTATAGTTCAATTGTATTTTTTATCAGCGAACGTAAATAGAATGTAATTATGGATGTCTCGTTCGAATGAAATCTCTCCACACACAATAGAAAAGGGAAAAAAAAGCAGAGAGTTTTAAAAGAAATCAGCCACATTTACTAAATGTTGGAACGCTAAATACCGATTTTATCTTACTCGTCAAGCGACCGGATATCCGGTGGAGAATAAAAGTAACTTGCTTCAGGAAATTGTTAGTCGATGAAGGTATTGTAAGTTTTGGTCCTGATTTGATGGAAATTGTTTTCTCCATGAATTAGCAATGCATTCCTATGTTTAGCTTACTATGTAAAAATAGACTGTGCAGACGCATTCACAATAGATGCACCTCCAGAAATTCGGTTTCGATTAACAAAGTAAATAACTGCATACTTACTTGCACTTTGTGAAATATGCAGACATGTTTTCCTGTGCGATTAATGATTTTTTTCTCTCTCTCTCTCTTTGTCCCTTTTTATCCACGAATAGGCAAACGCAAAAAAAATAACTTTGAGAGAAAAAAAAGCTTCGAATATTGATAGCACATATGGCTGGCTGCTCCTGAAAAACAGATTGTTCCATAATGATAGGATATCTTTTAAATGCAAGTGTCATGAATTATACAATGACATTGTATACGAAATACATTTATTACATAACTCATATAAAAGAGTTAAACATATTATCTTCTCTTACATAAAAAAGTTAAACATATTATCTTCTCTTATATAAAAGGGTTAAACATATCATCTTCTCTTACATAAAAGAGTTAAACATATTATCTTCTCTGATATAAAAGAGTTAAACATATTATCTTCTCTTACATAAAAAAGTTAAACATATTATCTTCTCTTATATAGAAGAGTTAAACATATTATCTTCTCTTACATAAAAAAGTTAAACATATTATCTTCTCTTATATAAAAGGGTTAAACATATTATATTCTCTTACATAAAAGAGTTAAACATATTATCTTCTCTTATATAAAAGAGTTAAACATATTATCTTCTCTTACATAAAAGAGTTAAACATATTATCTTCTCTTACATAAAAGAGTTAAACATATTATCTTCTCTTATATAGAAGAGTTAAATATATTATCTTCTCTTACATAAAAGAGTTAAACATATTATCTTCTCTTACATAAAAGAGTTAAACATATTATCTTCTCTTATATAAAAGAGTTAAACATATTATCTTCTCTTACATAAAAGAGTTAAACATATTATCTTCTCTTACATAAAAGAGTTAAACATATTATCTTCTCTTATATAGAAGAGTTAAATATATTATCTTCTCTTACATAAAAGAGTTAAACATATTATCTTCTCTTACATAAAAGAGTTAAACATATTATCTTCTCTTATATAAAAGAGTTAAACATATTATCTTCTCTTACATAAAAGAGTTAAACATATTATCTTCTCTTACATAAAAGAGTTAAACATATTATCTTCTCTTATATAGAAGAGTTAAATATATTATCTTCTCTTACATAAAAGAGTTAAACATATTATCTTCTCTTACATAAAAGAGTTAAACATATTATCTTCTCTTATATAGAAGAGTTAAATATATTATCTTCTCTTACATAAAAGAGTTAAACATATTATCTTCTCTTACATAAAAGAGTTAAACATATTATCTTCTCTTACATGAAGGAGTTAAACATATTATCTTCTCTTACATAAAAGAGTTAAACATATTATCTTCTCTTACATAAAAGAGTTAAACATATTATCTTCTCTTATATAGAAGAGTTAAATATATTATCTTCTCTTACATAAAAGAGTTAAACATATTATCTTCTCTTACATAAAAGAGTTAAACATATTATCTTCTCTTATATAAAAGAGTTAAACATATTATCTTCTCTTACATAAAAGAGTTAAACATATTATCTTCTCTTACATAAAAGAGTTAAACATATTATCTTCTCTTATATAAAAGAGTTAAACATATTATCTTCTCTTACATAAAAGAGTTAAACATATTATCTTCTCTTATATAAAAGAGTTAAACATATTATCTTCTCTTACATAAAAGAGTTAAACATATTATCTTCTCTTACATAAAAGAGTTAAACATATTATCTTCTCTTACATAAAAGAGTTAAACATATTATCTTCTCTTATATAGAAGAGTTAAATATATTATCTTCTCTTACATAAAAGAGTTAAACATATTATCTTCTCTTATATAAAAGGGTTAAACATATTATCTTCTCTTACATAAGAGTTAAACATATTATCTTCTCTTACATAAAAGAGTTAAACATATTATCTCCTCTTATATAAAAGGGTTAAACATATTATCTTCTCTTAGATAAAAGAGTTAAACATATTATCTTCTCTTACATAAAAGATTTAAACGTATTATCTTCTCTTATATAAAAGAGTTCAACATATTTTATATATTACATCCCTGAGATGGTCATCACCACGAAGACAACATTCTAAATCACACAATGTTTATTTATGACGGAGTGAGTTTGTGTATGTTATCTTCGTGGGATGAACATTTCAGGGATGCAATATTCAAATCTTAGAGAATATTTTGCATATCAATTATGTAATTAATATATTTAGTACTCTGTGTCATTTTTATAATCCAACATACTTGTTTTTAAAATATGTACTATCATTACGAGTTACTCTATTTTTAGAGATTCTTGATAGAATCGTAGGATTTAAGCTGTAATGCTATTGGTCCCGATT
Organism: Acanthosepion lycidas; assembly: GCA_963932145.1. Lineage (NCBI taxonomy): Eukaryota > Metazoa > Mollusca > Cephalopoda > Sepiida > Sepiidae > Acanthosepion > Acanthosepion lycidas. The sequence goes on from OZ010588.1 coordinate 97,669,736, forward strand.
GTGTGTCCATGCTTAAATCACTTTTCCAAAACAGCAATGTAGCTTTCCTGTGCATTTTCTATAAATACTTCCATTGGTAATTTTTCTGATGAATTTGCTTCTCTGTTGCCTAGATTCTAACAATTTACGCGCGAGCCTGACAAAAATTTCTCATCATTTTAAAGTAGATTCGGTAAGATGTAACCGTAAATGTAAGCACGGTAGAGTAATTGATAGGAGCTCTGACTGAGGAATCGGTGAACGGGGTTCGAATTCCATTCGGATTGATAGAATTCACTTACATGTTAATACCCTTGGAAAAGTTATGAATCCTCTTCTTCTCCCCCCAACTATACGTAAATAGCAGGACATAATGCTTTCTATAACCTTGGATGGAAACTGGTCTAGGAGAATGAATTCAATGGACTCCGTCAGGTTATCTTGCCCAAGAAACTCCACTTCTGCATTGGCTGCAGTACACATGGTCTCCCTATTAACCTATGGGTCACGGGATAAAAAGAAAACGTAAGTTCTTTGCCAACCGTTACTTTTCTCACACTCCTCCCCCGTGGAAATATCTTCCTTTTTCTAGCTTACCAGTCAAAATTGATCTTCAAAACTTTAAATATCAAACGTTATCTACTGTCTTCTTGATTCCTTCTCTTTTGTTGTTCCCACTCATTTTTCCGCAGTTGACCGATGATAGTGATTGCAGCTGGTAGTTTAGAGTTGCAACAAAGTCCATTGTTGCGGCTATTCGCCGAGTAGACGCAGATAATCACTTGTTATCAAGAGTTACGTGAAAACGCCTCACCACGTTTAGTGCAGCTTAAGCAAAATCGTTCCAAAGTACTAAACTGGCATCAAGGAGGACAGGGTTAACATCACGATAAAAAGGGAAAATAAAAGAATAACTTTTTAGACTAACTTTACTAACGTCCTTACGAAATCTGAGTTTGAATCAAGGATAAAAAAAGAATGATTTTTATAGCGTAGATATTTTTAGATTACGGCTCCACGCTACATCCACTTTCTCCACGATGCTTTAGCTGATTAAGAAGTCCGTTTAAAATACAATTATAACTTTTTACTAAAAGACCAAGTATGTCATTTGAGATATTCCGTGTTTTTCGGTCTCTTATTCTTACACACTCAGTAACCCCTTATGTCTTAGTAGCTTTATTGCCATGCTTGGGATTAAATATTAAAAACAAATATAAAATATAACATGAAACAGATATGTCAACATTAAGGCAGTGAGAGTGGTCTAAATGTTACCGTCGTGAGAAATAGATTCGGCGAGTCAAGTTCAAATTCCACCTGAAGATGTCAGTTTTCAAATCGTTTTAATGCTCTTGCTAAAAGCACAAATGCATTTATCGCGGGATCAAGACACGTCACATGTCTAAGACATGTCGAGAGAAAGAGCATAGCGAATGTGATTCGTGCACCATTTTCTTACATAAAGAAGCGTTATGATTTTGTTAGAATTTTATCTCATATTTTTGTTCTGTTTTTGGCAATATTGATGTATTTTACAAGGGGTGATAATTATGTCATAAAAACGGATTGGAAACAATGAAGCCTCCATTCTATGTTCTTTTTTTATGCCGTAGAATGGAAAAGCGACTTAGGCATTGCTAAATGAACACGCAACAAAGTGAAGATTGAAAAACTAATCAACTTTTAACGAAAAAAAAGAACAATTCTTCAGTTGAGACGTCTATACAATGAGAGATCAAGTCTTTTATATTTAATGTAATAACCCTTTAGGAAGTTGCCGATCATGGCATTCAACAGATTCCTCTTGATTAGTTTCTATAAATTTCATAACTTCTTAGGAACGATAATTGAATGGATTCATGTTTTAACCAGAATATTTTTGCATCGCTTCGTTACAAGTGAATGAAATATGTGTCTTGCATTTACAATAGAAAACTCAAATGATATTCGCTATCACAAAATAAGAAAAGAAACGTTAACTTTAAAAAAAAAAGAACATGACTCTGTACACAGAGCACATTACGAACTGAAGCAACATAAAACAATCATCACTGTAAACAATTACTGTCAGCAATTTGATAGCGGAAACGAAGCATTGTATTAAAATATTCATTCTCCTTCGTAAACAAAAATATGTTATTCACCAGCAAGCCAATTAATAACCACATTCTTTAACTGAACCGAAGAAAGTATTTAGATCGTTAGTATAGCAAATCTATCCATATGCGCCATATTTGGCAGCTTTTGCGTGTACAGATGAACAAGTTGCGATCAAAAGCACATTTCATAATCGAGGGAACAATTAGAGACGAAGAAATTAAAAATAATGTTTGAAATATTTTTCGATGAAAATCTATATTTATTAAAGGTGGGCTGGTAAATGTCCATGTCCATTCGGCTGCAGTCGTTGAAATCTAGGCCATTTGAATTTCACTAATATTTAAATAAATTTAATGTAACCTTGTTTTGTAGCTCTTCTAGCAATAGATCATTACTTCTCAATCACCCAAGTAAATATTAAAAAAACTATTCAAATATATGTTCGTTATTTCATAGAATCGTTGTAAGATCGATTTTACATTATAAATCTGTTTGTGTAATTGTACTATCAACACCGCGACCAGAAATAATAAATTATTTTCAAATATATATTTTTATATTACTATAGCTGTTAACTGGGGTAAGGAACCCTTATTATCATTCTTTAGCATGTCTGATGCTAAACCCCAGGATAAATAACAGATTGCTTCGGGCTATCGTTTTCAGCTGTGTTGAAGTGGAAAGATTATATTGTATCAAATGCTAGGTTTGCTGATATTTCACTGTTGTTGTGTTAGACTCATACAATCTTAGGTATGACGATAACCTTCATTCGGCAGCAAGGCCTCTGATCAAGAGATTGGAGGTTTTGAGGAGTATAGACCCACCTATTTATTGCCGTTGTTACCAGGTTCATCTTGACTGGAGGTGCTAGCACTTGTTATGGTTAAAGGTAATGACAAATAATTAACTCCAAGTAAAAACGAAACACTATGATTGAATAGAAATAATATAAATATACTTTCTTAGAGTGAAAATACCAACAATACATTGTTATATTAAAATTACCAACAATACGTATTTATAGTAAAATTAACAATAATATCTATATATATTAGAATTACTACAATGCATTTTATCTGTGGTTGAAGGCATACATGTGCGTTCAGAATATTTGGATATTCTCAATTAAATAAACCAAAGAGGTTGATATGCTGCTAAACAATTTCAACCCAAACAAGCAAACATGTTTATAAATATAGCATTCATCTATTCTTTGAATATTAGTGTCACATCTAGTCTGGTGATTCTATTATGCTATGTTATAGTTTCTTGCTTCAAAGTATCTGCAATGTTATTGGTGCTGGTCTGGCATTATGGCTTCAGCTATTTTCCCTTAACCGTAATGTTGATTACATATGCCTTTTTATAAATACATTTATGGTAATTGTTCTTATGAACTTTCTTCTTTGGTATCTAGGCGTTATTAATTTATGGACGGTCTCCTTGTTTAACTCCACCCCCCACACAATAATTAAGGGATTTGCAGTCTGGGGAGTTAGGTGACAAGATTTAAGGGGTGATGTTGTCGCAGAAATTTTCTAAAAACAATGACTAGGTTCTCCTGCTTTTGTGGTATAGTACAGAGTAATGTTGACAAAAATAGGTTCTTCCAGCAGCTACCCCCTTGATCCAGGGTAACACTACCTTCTTAAGGCACTTGATATAGGCCACCGTGATGTGTCTGAACCCCTCACCAACAAAATCGTGTGTTCTTTAGTTATAGTATTGGTGCTTCTGGTGCAAATGACATGCAGTAGAGCGTTCTGTTTCAAAATTCCTGGTGGCGGGAATACAGTCATCGTGCTCTTTTTGTCCCGGACGCTGCCCAATTTGAAATAGACACAATAAAAACAAAAAAAAACAAACAAACAAACAAACAAAAAAAAACGCGCATGCGCGAATTTAAACCTTAAGATTTTGGAAACGTCATGACGATTTTATTGATTAAATTTACCCTTCAGTTTTGCAAGATATTTAATCTTTTTAATATCGATTATTTTTTCTTTTATGTTTCTTGCATGCGTGGGAGGGATTTTTTTTTTTTTTTAATGGACATACTGTGTGTATAAACTGTTTTGAGTTTTTGGCTAGATAGCTACCGGCAAATCTGTTAACCATTATCTGAGATGTGTTTGCATTTTTTAATATGTAATGCATGTTTTTTTAATATGTAGTGTAATGCTATTTGTTTTAAACAAATTAAATGTTTTTTTTCGAAGCAGTCAGCTCACTGTGGCCGTATTCACAATTAATATTTTTAAGAAATGGTTTCTTTTTTTATTATTATTAAGCCTTCCATTGTTTTAAACGTTTTCTGTATTTAGATGTGTTTATTATTGCGCTAGTGTTTTATAAGTGAATGTTAGATATTTGTAGGCCTCCGTGTGTATTTAATTGTATCCTAATGAAGTTATGATCCAAGAGATGCAAAGTAAGTCTTCTTGATAAGCATGTAGTTATATGTCCCATGTAATTATTATTCATGAATTCGTTTATCATCAATAACACAGTTCCAAAAGAGGCATACAAAATCATAAATATTGTTGGTCCTATGTAGTTTGCTGCTGTGCTGTTGTTGTTATCCACGAGGTTAACAGTTTTAAATTGTTTATCATCTATAATCAATTTAATCCTCTCGCTTTTGACGGCTGGAGAATTTTATTTCTTGATTCGAGTCACCGGGTAAAAAAGCTCGTGAGAATAGTTACCATGTAAAGATTTGTAGAAAAGACACAGAGAAGCCACGTCATGTCGGTGAGAAAGTGACTGAACTCAAGATGTCTAGTTAATATCGATTACATTACAGATTTGGATTTTGTCAAAAACATACACACACACAGAAACACACATTCTCTCTCTCTCTCTCTCTCTCACATACACACATATTCTCACACACAGATGCATTCTCTCTCACACACACATAAACACACATTCTCAAACATGCATTCACAACCACATTCTCACACACATTATCTCTCTCACGCACACACATATACCTTCATACACAGATACACACACATTCTCACAGATACAAATTTTCTTTCACATGCACACATTCCCTCGCAAACACACACATTCACACACGCATTCACACAACTTTAGATTACGAATTTCATTTTTATGTTTTTAAGATAATGTCGTATGAACATGTTTTGTTTTGGCTTCCGTAGTGGGATCAATTTACAGTGAATTTACATTGCAAATTTGAAGCCACCTTTATTACGTGTTATAAAATTTAATAAAATGAAATAGCATATACGAGATCCGGAGTCTGGGTATAGAGAAAATCTCATTATATATATATATATATATATATATATATATATATATATATATATATTACCTCCAGTGATTAAACATATTTTTGCCGGAAGAAGAAAATTGATTTGTTTCTTTGGCGTATGCCGAAGAAGAATGTCTCCCCAAAGAAAGTTACAAATGTAACACACTCGATTGAACGCATAAAGAGTGAATTTGCTAAACTTGAGGGCAAAGTGGAGTTATTGCATCAGTTTCAGGTGAATCTTACAAAGCCGAAAAACATTTGCCTAGCAAAAGATGGAAATCATATTAAAGAGTAAATTTTGAAAATTTAACTTCTTGAAAATAGACATTTTCGTCTGTGTCCAGGTTTGGCGACACAGTGTAGAGTAATTGTTGTAGCATAGCTACAGTCGATAATGGGTATGTGCCCAATCACATGAGTACAGTAGTAAATACTGTATGTTGGTCTGTATTTGGAGATCCGACTCCAGTTGTGCTTGTTAAACTCTCGTCCTGTGGACAGAGAGGATCTCCAGACGAAGCTATGTCGAAGTGCAGAGTCTCGTCTCGGGAAAGAGCTATACGACCCCGTTTTATACGGGGTCTACGGGAAATATTTGGTCGAGTCTACGGGCTCAGATACCTCACATTATATCCGGCCACGTGTCACATCTGACCGCTTGGGGTGGTTGGAGTTGGATATTTAATATGGAATTCACTTGACTCACGCCTACCAGTTGACTATTTCTTCTACGCGGTGCAGGAGAATCTTATATCTGTTGTTCTTTTCCTAAGTATTATTGTTCATTACCAAACCCTCGTTTGCATATTCTATTCAGTAACATTTCTTAGGTTACAACAGTAATATGAACAAAAGATTTTGAAACAAAGGATTAATTCTGGTCTCTGCGTCTATTGTACAACAATGCCAATATGTCAAATATATTTTGGCATTTCAAACCCCGAACGATGTGGGTTAGTCAGTTTATTTCAAAATGACGTTTATTTATATGGCTGTCTTTTTATAGGTGATCAATTCTATCCGAAGAAAATCAACTGATACTTTGCAAACATATATGTTATTCTTTTGTCTCCTTAGACCAATTACAATTGACTATTGGGTCCGACACTCACTGGCTGCTTACTATATTCGGCATTGTGCCACATCTATGCTACACATAGAAAATCAGTGCCACTCGACGTGGTGTAATGGTTGCCAGATTTGTCTTACTGGAACAATTACGACTGAGTAGTGAGTTCTATTTTGATTGGGTGCACCAACCTTTTGACCTTTTTCAACAGTTAAGCTATACTTAGAATAATGACCTTAAATGTCTTTCTCGGTGTTCTAGCGAAAAGAAAGTGCTCATGTATAAGATGCCAAGTAACATTTAGAAATTTTCAAAAACTGAAAATCGTCACCTGTTTGCTACGAACGTATCAGGCTCAAGCTTATAGCGATTTTCCTTTCTAAAGAGAATACAGAAAAAGGTTTTAAAATCTTCCATTATTCCACCAATGCAAAAAAAGGGCTACTGACAATAGTGAAATATTCTTTGGATAGCCAAATTCATATGTGATGTGTTTGTTTATAATCAAAGAAAAAGTAAAGATATTCAAATCTGTATAAAAGAACATCCTGTTAGATTAAACATAAATATAAATAACTATAAAATTGATGATAAGTATGAAAGATGCCCTCTTAAAGCTAAGCAAATTATTAAGAAAGAGGAAAGTTTTGTTAAACCCAAAAGACAGAGAGTCAAACTGTTATGCAATATCAGTCCTCATCTATGGAAGTGCATTTTAACCAATCTCATCGCATATGAAGGCGCGACCTCAGGTAACAGAACTGCCATGCAACAGAAGGATGGTGAGAATAGCATCGACGTGGAAATTTTAAAGAAGTTTGAATGTAAAAGGGCAGTTACATTTAGATTTTTCTAGGACATATAATGAAGAAAGAGGGCTTGAAGAATTTGACAATTGCAAGACACATTGAAGACAAGAGTGGCAGCAACTACAAACGTGCTTAATGAACTTGTGTAAATAGTTGGCAGAAAAGGGATTTGGAGAAAACTAAAAAAAAAGTAGTATTACGTAGAGCTAAAAAGGATAGGTAGTCCGGGAGAACCATGATAGCATACGTCCTGGGGGGATATGACGCTTAAAATTCAGCTGAAAAGGGTGAGGGTCTGGATGCCAATCTAAGTGCATGCTTAAATTCGAGTCACCGGGTAAAAAAGCTCGTGAGAACAGTTACCATGTAAAGATTTGTAGAAAAGACACAGAGAAGCCACGTCATGTCGGTGAGAAAGTGACTGAACTCAAGATGTCTAGTTAATATCGATTACATTACAGATTTGGATTTTGTCAAAAATTTCAAGATGTATAACAAATACACCAGACTAGATATGGCAACAGTATTGAATGCACTGACAAATGGTAGATTTGTTAATGTGCAAGATGGATTCTGAAGAGAAAAAATTTCTGGCACGACACAACTTTCCTTGCAGTTGATGCAGTTATCGATTCGCTCCATTTGAAGTCAGTGAAGAAGATATGACCAAGAAAGCGGAGTGTGTTGCATTCCTGGAGTCTAGCGTTCAAGATGCTGATGGCAAGCAGAAAAGGTTCTCAATGGTGGTTAATTGAAAGCAGATTTGTCTTGAAGGCGTTAAAATATACAAGCCAATTCCTGCCTCATTTTAAACACTGATTTCAATGCCCTTTTCAAGAGGAGCTAAAAGGTTTATTTTGTCAGATCTGACGGATTTGCTATTGAGACAGGAATAAATGCTAGTGCCATCTGTATAAATATCTAAATAACATCGAGTAAATTTATGAGTGCTTACTTACCGTTATCGTATTAATAATCTATACATAAATATTTATATGCATATAGAAAAATAAATTTTCCGAAGTTTCTTATATTACAGTCTTGTTTGTTCAAGCCTTTCATGTGAGGCACACAGACACCTTAGTCTATTAAGTGATAGCCTTGTTTCAAATTGGTCTTCAAATTGGGTTTACAACTACCGTCTTTGTCGTTCTGTTTCTAATGTTTTTCATCCGAGAGATATTTCCATTTCAATGTTTTATTAAATGCATTAAAGGATTAACATGAAAAGATATTGAGCAAATGCGATTTATATAATACCATGAATAATGAATAAATCACAGATACCATTGTGCTTCTAAAAATATAAAGGGAACGGATGAATTAAACGGATCTTTGGCCCCTAGTTTAGTTGTGAATTCTGTATCCCCGTTTTATTGAATCTTATAAATAGTTCCATTGCATCTCACTATTAAAACTTTCTAACAATTGCTGTCATGTTGATGGTTCAGGTAAACTAATCTTTAATAGGCTTTCATTCTCTCTAAACAGACATTTTTTAATATAAATATCCTATGTGTTGTGTTTTATGAACCAATGAAGCCTTAATATATGACTGGAAACCCTGGTCAGCCATAATCGATTACTTTTTTTTCAAAATATATGTTGATTTGATAAAACACACACACAAAAACATTTATAGACGATAAATTGTCTAGGGAAGACCTCCGATACAATTCTTAATCTAGTGTTCTTTTTTTCAAATGCATGAAAGGAATCCAGCATGTCGATATGTAGATATATAAATTCTTGTATTCATGACATTAATTTCGCGTCATTGGCTGATTAGAAAATTTGCAAAAAAGAGCATTTTTTGAGGTTTTCTAAACTAGCGTGTATGCGTATTGAATGTGTAAATGTGTGTTACGGTGTTGTGATTCAGGAAAATCTAGTTACTAGGAAAAGGAAATCGATGATATGTTGAGATAATGATATATGTGATATGAATGTACGACGTTTATCATGAAATGTTGAAATGTAAATGATTAGTCAACATCAATAGGAAGCACTATATCAGTGCGAAATTGACGGTCAATTATATAATGTTATTCCATAGTTATTTGCTCATACATTTTGTCAGCAATCTTAATGATAATTAGATACACAAGATATCTCCAGAAACCATCGAATTATCTAACATTAGCTATAAAATGATCTACCTAGAGCAATGGCGCCTTAGTTCGTTTAAAAGTTTTCACAAATAACGCCACCTAAGGTTTTCAGGACGAGTGTAATTTCTTATATTTATAAGATTACAACTAGTGTATATATATATATATATATATATATATATATATATATATATATATATATATATATATATATGTAAATATAAATATAGGTAACTATACTCGTCTCGAAAAACCTTCGAATTTCTGATTTGCCAGTAATCAAATCAATCTCGAAGGAAAAAAAAAAATTTAAAAAAAAAGAAAGAGCCAGAAACATGAAAGTCTGTCGAAAAAATCGTACAGATACAGATTCAAAGCCCAAAGATAAAAAAAACCAACACGATAAAACTACTAACTAAAAAGAGCTCAATACAACCGTAGAGCAGACCTAGTCAAACCTAGTGAGCCAGACAAACCTACCCAGATTTCACCTAAGCGGATCGTCAGGGAAAGCTGGCTTTCAAGGTTTAACCTAAGCGGATCGCGAGGGAGACAGCTTTCCCTGACCAACTGCTTAGGTGAAACCTGCATAGGTTTGTCTGGCTCACTAGTTTAACATGTTTAAATGAATTCACGCTATCTATCTATCTATCTATCTATCTATCTATCTATCTATCTATATATATATATATATATATATATATATATATATATATATATATACACGGTCTAACCGGAAATTACAGGAATTATTGGTATGGTAACGAAACTAAATTATGCAGACTGAAGCACCTTCGCATGTATTGCTGTTAATTGTGTCGTGCATATACATTTAATTAAAATATTTCGATCATTTTCCTTGTTTATAGCAGACCTTAAAAAGAAAGTGTGTATCGTGTGATCGTCTCACCAAACAGATTCCATCACTGGCCAGGAATTGTACCGCAGTTTTAGCCGAAAACAATATTCCTCAGAAAACAATATATTAAACAGATCCTTAGCGACGTTTTCTTTTTCAAATAGGGACAAGATAGCGAGATATTGATGCAATGGAAGAGAATGTGACGAGACAGATTCTCGCTATCCCCAAAATTGTGCTGGATAAAATGCGTAGCAGAAGCGGACTACTTCGAAGGCAATTAAATACCGGAATGATATTTGTTGTAGCTTTCTTTTTAGAGCACTACTCTGCAATACTTTTTGACACACCTCATATATATGGGATAAGATAAAGAATGAACAGTAAACATTTATCAATCTAACATATTTCACTTTTATTAAAGCTTCCTCGGTGAATGGGATATGGAGGAAAAGAATGATATTCTACAGTTTTTTTCGATGTTTCATTGGTTAATCTGGTTTAATGTGAATTCGACTTGTTAAACAAACGTTAGTATAATTTATGGCGTTTCCGATTCAAGAAGAGACGACGTGTTCTTTCGAAGCTCTAAGAATGTAACGGATTTCAGGCCCATCTGAAAAACCGTAAGAATTGATTTTTATATCTAAGTATATAATAATTCTCGTACGTCTATTTGTGATTCAGATGTTAATGTATATTCGTGTGTTTATGTATTTTTGTCCAAATAACATGTTTTTTGGTTTATCGCATATTGATTTAGTAACGTTTGCTAACAAGCCTGTATTTTGTCTTCTTTCATTTGAGGTTTAGTCCTTTTTTTTTCTCACTTTCTCTGCATTTTGAGAGAAGATACTGTAGTTTCCTTTCTGTGTCTGTTATCAACACTGCATTATATGTTGTTAAGATTATGTTCGCTAATAATGAATTGTAGCGGGACTTATAATTCCCTCATTATGGGTTAAAAAATTCTGGTGATAAGACTCTTGTTTTAAAACATTTTGTATGTCTATATATTTACTGCATTCATTTACTATCTGTATGAAGGCGGTTTATGGCCAGTATGTTCGCGACTATTCAAACATCCTTCCCAAAACTGTGAAGCTTATCAAGCATTTGCAACACTTTCTTGTGACGAACTTTAGCAAATACTTTTGCTTTTTCAATAAAAGACGCGTACACATCCTTCAGCGTTTCTATTGTTCTTTTTGAGTATATATACACATATATACATACACACACACACACACGCACGCACATATATATATATATATATATATATATATATATATATATATATATATATATATATATATATATATATAATGTATTTATATGTTCCAATATTTTTAATAAATCTACATTGTCTTGTTCTCTTTCCTGGTGAAATCTGCTACGTGCTTGTTCATCAGAATTCGGATGATAAATGTTCTTTTCCGACACACTAGGCTTATTTTCCAATGGAGTTCACATTCGTTTGCACCTGGCTTGGCTCACATCAAAAAAATGAATAGTGAGATTCCTCCCTCGCTATTAATTCGAGAATGTCAAGGTAAGAAAGTACTTAATTATAAAATAAGATATGACTATAAAAATATGACTAATATATGTCGCAATATGATATAACTGAGCATCTAGATATATAGCATTGAGAAAAGTTGAAAAACAATTTATTATAGTTTTACGGATTTCCGGATATTTCTAGAAATATTATTTTCTTTTTTTTTTTTTTTTACCAAATCTTGAATAAGTTTCAGATTGTTTTACTTATAATAAGGAATATAAGAGTATAGAATCACAGAAAAAGGAGATTGTAAAAGTTTTAAAAACCGTATAAATTACTTTTTTTTTCTCAATTGGACTATATTTTTTTGTAATGCACTATATAATAATTAGCGTTGTGCATTCAGTAATTTTAATCTTTTGTGTCACGCTCTATATTGGCAAGTGAGGCAAAACAACTTAATGTCGATTTTTTGAGTGATCACTTTCTTTAGTCCTTTCGTAATCTGTAGAAATAAAATATTTTCCTTTATTTAGATAAAATTATTTCCCAAGCAAAATGAACCGTTTAATTAATCCGTCGTCTTCTTAATAAGATTCTTAGGATGCAATTTAATTGTTGAAGACTTTCTTGCGAAGCACTCAAATAGCTTTGTCTACTAAGTGTTCGTCTTGTTTCAAACTTAGTCTTGAGGTAGTCATTGTGGTCGTTTCCCTTTTAATTCAGTTGCAATATTTCTTTTCTTTCGAAAAACTGTTTCCATTTCGCATCACTCTTATATTAATGGTTTAAAGATGAATAAATATTTATCAAAAAGCTTTCTATATAATGCTAGGAGGTAATCAATCATAGATAGCACTGACTGTCTAAATAGAATAAAAGGAACTAATTAATTTATTAATTTATACGGTTCATCGTCCTCTACTTTATTTGTGAATTCTCTAGATACATTTTATTAAATCTGAATAAATTGTTTGAAACCGTTTTTGTATTGCATCCTAATATGAAAAATTCTTAAAAATTGCTGCCATCTTGAAGGTATGGATACTCTGATATCCTATAAAAGATTAACTTGATTCGCTGTCATATTTTTATTTTAAGAGGATTTTATCTCATGCGTCACAATTTATACATTTCTTATAGAATCCATAAGTTTGGAGACTTTGTCTTAACAGAGGCAAGTTATATACTGCCCTAGTAATTTTAATATATCATTACAATACATCTAAAAAATCTGAAATGCTAAATTTTGTTATTCTTAAATGAAGGGGAGGGTTGTCATCGCTCATTGAACACATCCTACTAAATACTTCTTATTACATGTGACTTGTTTGTAGAATGTAGTCGGGAAAATTTACAAGGTCGCTATGTAATAATATATTCTGTTCGCGGAGATGATCATCAAATCTTTCCCTCACACTCCTTACTTTCCAAAACTGAAAGAGAACATCAGGTGCAGGAAACATCTGAAAGGTGTTATAGAATTTCTTTCGACATTATTATCTTGGCAAAGGTCAGTTTAATGGAGTGGGCCTCCCAAAATCTAAGTCAAACGATTCTAACAAAGACGGTCACTGGGTGAAGCCAGATCCTTAGTTCTTGATGAATTATTCTTTAAACAGAATTGAGAGGACAAGGATCGCTGCTCTCTATACATATGTGGTTCCTAACAGTAAGAGGCACAGAAAGAGTCAAGAGACCGCTCCCGCAATCCAAAAAGGAAAACACGCATGTTTGATTGTTCGCCTTCCCAATACGTTTTACGTCTGCCTCGGTCATCTACTGCAAAAAGTTACAAGAATAAAATTTGCTTACTTCCATCATTTCATCACAGGTTTATCTTTCTTGGGTAACTATTTAACCAAAGACTTATTTCAAGCTACAAGTATTTAACTGGAAGAAGCTGCATTCTGGGAACGAACCTTATATCTATCTAGTGTGTGGTGTAACGATGCAATATCTCTCCTGAAAAAATTGCAAAATATCGGATGTTACTTAAATTTCTTAAACTCTTACTGTGATACGTAGCAGTCATTTTATATATATATATATATATATATATATATATACAGTGCTGTTCGATAAAAGTGAAGCACTTGATTTTTTTTTAATAAATGTTCTCTTCTACGATGAAACGAAAGTTGAGCTAAACTCAAAGGATAAGCGATCTAAAATCCGAAGAAGAAGCTTTGAAAGCTCTTTGAATTTAGCAGTAAGTACTGTCAAGCATCCGTTCAGTATAATGTTCCGGGGATGCTTTTCTTTTCATGGAACTGGTTTCTTGAAACCTATTGAAAAGACCCTCAGGAGCGAGAAGGACAAGAGAATTTTAGAGTCTTGTCTGCTCTCTTCTGTTGAAAGGGTGCAAATCGACCACGCCAAGCTCATTTTTATGCAGGATAATGTTCCCTGTCACAAATCAAAATTGATGAAGTAATACTTTGCTGAGAAGCAAGTGAGTGTTATGACATCGCCTCCCCAATCTCCTGACCTCAACCCCATAGAAAACTCATGGAGCATGTTGCTCATCTGCTTTCTCGAGAGCCTGTACTTTATAATGCTTTCGTTTCATCGCAGAAGAGAACATTTAGTAAAACAAATCAGGTGAGTCTCTTTTATGGAACACCACTATATATATATATATATATATATATATATATATATATATATATATATATATATATATATACATTTTTTTTTGACTAGGTAAGAATATAGAACTCGGATGAGGGGACATATGCCGTTGTCAAAGCGACTTCATTGGTATCGTATACAAAATAGATTATACAAGCAAAACAAATTCATAAATACAACACAAATTTCTATGTAACTATATAATATGTTACTTACATTATTCGGACTGTTATCCTAATCTTCGTTGTCATATTCACAACATTTCGGCCGTTGTGCGCTTCGATTTATTTCAGGTGATTGAAATTTCTATTCGAACTTTTTATTGTTCTTTTTCCACGTGTCATGCCTCTTCCGGATATTTCAGTTATTTCCCTTTAACTCACTGGTTCAAGTTTGGTTCACCACAGTAATATAGACATATATATATATATATATATATATATATATATATATATATATATATATATATATATATATATATGTGTGTGTTATTCAAAAAAGTTATTAGAATAATCCAATACATTTATTGTGTATAAGCCAACTGTATATGGATCGAAAATGAATTGAAAAATACACAAAAATAAAAAATAAAAAATAATGCGTAAGATAAGGATGCGCCTATTCAAAGATGTGCTTATCAATAAGTCATGTCATGTTGTAACGGTGGGAAAAATCATAACTGTGTTAGGAAAAAACAGTAAGAAAATGACAGAAATATATCAAACGTGTTGTTAAAGTCGAAAAGTTAGGTTATCTCTAAATAAAGAATGGGATAAAGTTTATTGAATACACTTCTTTCTATCAGAAATGACTGGTTTTATCGACAAGAAGTTAAACTGGAAGGGTCGTTTTTCATTCTTCTGTAAACCAAGGAGAAAACTGCCAATATTAAAAACCCAGCCCAGCTTCGGGCGGACTTTAGTCTCTCTCCTGCGAAGGGGTTTTTGACTTTCGGCTTTTTACATTGTGTCCTATGTACGTAAAGTTATCAGAATTTAAAAATAATTAACTTATTTTATCTTTATTTGACACCTTAATTCGGCATAAACTTTCTTCGTATACGCAATTTTTATTTTCTTTTGAAATCACCATTCTTTATTATCCCTTTGCATAAAGTCGGTCTTAAAAGACATTAGGGAACACGAATTATCAATTGATTGGCAAGTAGGTTTCATTATTTTACTCTTTGATTTCTATAGATATAGCTATCAACATCTATCTAATATCATCTTTACTCGTATATTTAGGATCTGGAACTCTTTTCCGGTTTAATCAGTCTTTTACGTGCCATGAGTGATACACACTTAGATGATCATGTATCTTTCGATACATGACTGATGTGGCAGTTATTTTTCCCGCAGTAGGTAGTTATTTCTTTCTTGGATGGTAATTATTTGATATTTACCCATAATTTTTATAAGAAGAGAATTCATACCTTTCCGATGATTATTAGCATGTAAATGAATGCAATTGGGATACGAACTGGAGTCTCCGATTCCTCAATCCGAACCTCTATCCATTACTCGACCGTGAAAGAATGAAATGCAACGCTAGTCGTCATCTTGTTGAACCAAGTTCGTTTAATGTTATTTCTCCTTAGTAATATATTCTCACGATTTTTGTTTTCATTGTCAGTAACATCTTACATCTTCGTGAATTATTAGAAGCCTTAGAGTTGAAATGATTTTTCTTTTTAAGTATCATACTAAAGCTAAGTCTGAACATGATGAAGCTCTCTTTTATGAAGGCTATATAATGTTCGCTTTTATGTAATTTTAAGAACAGTCTAAATTTATCAAGAGAATGTTTCCCTGAATCATGTTATTCTGTTTTCTTTTTTACTCAATACATTTTCTGAGTTTTGATTCCCCCAGTAACACATTGCGTCTTCGTGTCTTCATCGCCTTGCTCTGGGTTAAATTTTTAAACAAACCTCAAACCGGAAGTTAATACCGAAAAAAAAACACAAAACCAAAAAAAACGGATATTGTTTGTTGAATGTGCTGCTATGTACTTTTAAGATAAGACTATTCTCTTTCTAATCATATGCAAACCAAGAAGAAAATTGCCAAGATTAAATAAAACAAATACAAAGCAACCGAGTCGAGAAGGAATCAATTTTTAAGCAAACAGATGCAAATGTAGTTAATAACAAATATAGAAACTTAGAAGTCAGTAATTCTAAATGGAACACCTTAAGGGAACCATTAGCCACAGCGTCAAAAGAAGGCAAGTGTAATTAGAAGAAACGGAAGAAAATTATTGAACCAATGAAAACGAGACAAAAGTTACCGACACGAGGGTAAAAGAAAGTGGGGAGAAAGGACAAACCATCAATTGTAAAAAATAAAATATATTCTTATTAGCAAGAGATACAGTCAAATATGCGAGGTAGAAATTGCAGATGTTAAAATCAGGCAAACACATATATTTAATTATGTGGGACGTATTATAACAGACGGGAAAACCTGATACAGAAATAGGAAGGTTTTTTTTGTTTTGCTTTTTTTTATTAATTCGCCTTAATCAAGGTGATAACGCCACTAAGGTGCATCCTCTAAGTTACATCCAACAGCAATGTCTTTGATTGGGAGACTGGAAGTTTTAAACACCATGGAACTAACTATTAATTATTGCTGTACCCAGGTTCATCATGTACCGGGGTGGTAGAACCTGTTAGGTTCCCAGATATTGGCAAATTGCGAATCCCAGAGCAAGAATTAACAGTACATTTTTATGGTATAATAGCCAAAAATGCGTTATTTATAGTGAAATTGATCGACATTTTTATAGCAAAATTACAATCAATACTAAAGTATAAAATATATTTTTATACTAAAATTACCAGTAAGAGATTTTTTTTATTTTTAAATAAAATACCAAATATACATTTTAATGAATTTCATTAAAAATACATATAAAAATTCCCAACAATATTTTTCAAGATCTACAAACTATAAATACATGTTTTTCCCTGAATATATAACATTATATCAGGAGTTGAAAGCATACAATTACGTTAAATATATTCATATTTCGGCATTAAATAGCCCATAGAGGTTTTGATATGCCACTAAACTAAATCATCCAACTAGCTTAGTACTTTAGAAATCCCCCGTATTATAACAAACGAGAGAAAAAGTGATACAGAAATGCGAAGGTTTTTTTTCTTTTTTATTGTTTGTTTGTTTTTTTTTTTTTGTTTTTTTTTATCAATTCCCTTTAATCAAGATGATAGTGCCACTAAGGCGCAAAACACTACTCGGAGTGAAAGAGAATGAAAAGATTTTAAAAAGGAAGCAAAAAACCCAATCCTAAATAGGAAACAAGGTGATAAACCACTACTCATGATGAAAAAAATAGGAAGGAGAACGAACAGGGCGATAGGCAAACCTATCCAGTCCTATTGAGGAGGAGAAAATAATTAGTAAATAAAAAAAGGCGCAGACGTTAACATTATGCAGTTGAAGAAGGCTTTAGAATGAACCGGAAATCCCATCTCAAAAAAGAAAAAAAGGATAAAGATCTATTTCTGTTTAAAGAACCAGGTGGAAATATAAAAATACGCATTCCAAAAACTATGCAAAGTCTAAAAAATAGTAACATTCCATTAGAAAGAAATATAAAACTGCTGAGCAGCTGTAGATAGCAGAATATGGACTGGGAGCGATAGTAGGGTAAAGAACATTGGTTAGACCTAAGAAACATTGGAAGGCGTGGAGAGCTACGCTCACCGAACGAATATCGCACAGAACAAGATGAATAGCTTTGCACCTTCGAATTGGATTTGTCGGTGGATTTTTATTTTATCTTATTTTTTTAAGCATTTCATCATTACCAGTTATTGACGCAAGGAGCTCACGAGCGTTAGAGAATATGAAAAATAAACACCATTAATAGGAGAACTGGAGAGGATAATAATGTAGCAAACATGACTTCGATCTACAAAAAGGCAAGAAGTTTTGGAAAGGTATGAACATTTATACCCTGAAGGCACCCATTAAAGAAGTATATAGGACTTCCTGCCACAGAGAGTGTAAGTCGTAAAATATAGCAGATATCTGCCTGTTCTGTTATCGATTCGGGAATATTATTTTTAAATTGGTAGAATCTAGAATCCTGGCTCAGAGAGATCCGAAGAGTTAAAAGGCAGCAAATATTTGATTATTGTCTTACCGATTAGTTGATATTATTTTTGAGGATATGAAAGAAATCTATAAACCAAATCGGGGAAAAAAAAATAGAGAACGTTAACTGTAATTTGATTTCTGTATTAACGATTTCTGAAAAAAATATCAGGTCCATGCAGATAGCAGTCAGTCGATGTGAGCCGGGATTTGATTAAGCTTTTATTGATTTCTGGATAAAGATTTGAATATGTAATAACCAAAGATGATATGTAGATTGATAACTAAACGGAGTAGCTAAAATCAATCATGAAATTAACATGGCTTATCAAAGCAGTACATTAGATGAATAAAAAAAAATTGGAAAGTTTTTATATAAAGGACAGCAATATAGGGAATTTTTTCTTCTACTTTTCCACCACTTTTTTCCTTCTCGTCTTCCTTGTCTTTTTCCCATTCCTGCCAAAACGTCCTTGGTATGACAGTAAATTACATCAAACAGCAATGTCTTTGATTGGGAGACTGGAATTTTTAAAGACCATGGAACTACTTATTAATTATTGCTGCTCAAAGGTCCATCATGTACCGGGGTGGTAGAACCAGTTAGGGTCCCAGATATTGGTATATAGCGAATCCCCAAGCAAGAATTAACAGTACATTTTTATAGTATAATTGTCAACAATGCGTTATTTATAGTGAAATTGATCGACATTTTTATAGCAAAATTACAATCAATACTACACTAAAGTATAAAATATATTTTTATACTAAAATTACCAGTTTAAAAAAAAATACCAAATATACATTTTAGTGAATTTCAATAAAAATACATTTAAAAATTCCCAACAATATTTTTCAAGATCTACAAACTATAAATTTTCGGTTGGTGCAAAAATAATGACGTAATAATGTCGTTTTTCGACGTTAAAAATATATAAAAAAACGACATTATTACGTCATTATTTTTGCACCAATCTAATATATGTTTTTCCCTGAATATATAACATTATATCAGGAGTTGAAAGCATACAATTACGTAAATATATTTATATTTTGGCATTAAATAGCCCATAGAGGTTTTGATATGCCACTAAACGAAATCATCCAACTAGCTTAGTACTTTAGAAATCCCCCGTATTATAACAAACGAGAGAAAAAGTGATACAGAAATGCGAAGGTTTTTTTTTTTTTTTTTTTGTTTGTTTTTTGGGGTTTTTTTATCAATTCCCTTTAATCAAGATGATAGTGCCACTAAGGCGCAAAACACTACTCGGAGTGAAAGAGAATGAAAAGATTTTAAAAAGGAATAAAAAACCCAATCCTAAATAGGAAACAAGGTGATAAACCACTACTCATGATGAAAAAAAATATAGGAAGGAGAATGAACAGGACGATAGGCAAACCTATCCACTCCTATTGAGGAGGAGAAAATAATTAGTAAATAAAAAAGGCGAATATTTAAAGTATGCAGTTGAGGAAGGCTTTAGAACGAACCGGAAATCCCATCGTAAACAAGTGACGACGGATAAACATCTATCCCTGTTTAAAGAACCAGGTGGAAATATAAAAATATACCTTCCACAGCCTGACAACACTAGATGTAACTATAGCTACTAGAACAAGTGTTGGTTTATGGTCATATTACGTCGGAACATGTCCGAAGTTAAGCAATGTCAAGCCTTGCCAGTAGCTTGATGGTTTGTGAGTGTGCTGGTGGTGTAATGTATAACGTCAAAGAAATGGAAATCGGAGAATCGATTTCCAATCCAAGTAGAGTTCATTATATTCACTTGCTCACAAATACCCCACTTCTTTATTTGACGTCTCCCCGCAAGAGGGAGGCGATTATGGCTCTCCATAATGTCTCATCCTTTACTAGAGCTTGTAGTAATTTCCGTATTTTCGTTATTTCGTCTAAACACTGTTCCGTCATGCATTTACTCAAGGTCGCTAAGTAGGTTATGCGTTTTTTTTCCCACTTTCCTTGCCTTCAATCCGACCTGTGAGTATCAGAATTTGAAAACGTACTTGCCTCATTATATGATCTTCCTGATGTAAAGTATAAGTTTCGTTTTACCTTTTGAACAGGCATGAATCAATTGATTCCCTACCCGTTATTGTTTAGTTCGTATGACTTGTATCAAGAAATCATTCTAGTCTCCATAAAAGCTATACAATCCGTAAAAATTTTCTGTCGTTAAATTACCTGCAAAAGGTTGATAAGTTGTAAAGAACGAATCAATTAATGAAATAACTCTTTTTGTACTGATTAGAATAGAAATTGGTTGCTAAGAAAGGCTAAAACCTAGTATTCCCTGTTATTTAAGCCATATCTGGGTGGTTAGGATATGGATTCGTACATTTCCCATGTGTATTAATTAAAAAGTGAAAATAACAAATAATACCGAATTTGAACCCGTCCCGTCGATTCTCCTTCTTCCCGATACCACCTACAAGCTCAGTCATTGAACAAGTACCTTTTTTTTTTTTTTTACACTTCATTCTACTTTTAGTTTCGATTCCTTTCAGAACGTGAGTGATCATGGGTCTTCAAAATTTCCAATATTTTGCTGATCTACAGTGCTGTTCGATAAAAGTGATTTTTTTACTTAAAAATTCTTCGCCTATAGTTTTTGGGGTCAAAATAATTTTTAATCTTACTAATATAAAGACCCCTTCCCGACCACCTAGTAAAAAAAGTTTACTCACCCTAAGGTATTCTATTCATATAATTTTGGATATAAATGAGATTTAGGGGAAAACTCTGTGCAAAAAAGTGAATCGCTTATTTTTTGCAACTAGTACTCAATAGAGACATAACCGAACAACTTTAAATAGAGAATAAAAGAGGTATAATTCATTTATAATAGGTAATATAGTTCGAAATATTTAAAAATCTATGGGTTCTCCTTTATTTTGAATAACCTTTTCAACCCTTTTTGGCATTGACTTGATTAGGTTCTGGCAAATCTCATTACCAAGCATTGAATTCCATTCGGATATGAAATTCACAATCAAATCTTCTTTATTGCTCAACTGCTTTCTCGAGAGACTGTACTTTATAATGCTCCATAAGTTTTCTATGGTGTTCAGGACAGGAGATTGAGGCGGCCATGTCATAACACTCACCTGCTTCTCACGAAAGTATTCTTTCATCAATTTTGATTCATTACAGGGAGCATTATCCTGCATAAAAATGAGATTGGCTGGGTCGATTTGCAGCCTTCCAGCAGAAGGGAGCAGAGAAGACTCTAAAATTTGAGGGTCTTTTCAATAGGTTTTAATAAAGCAGTTCCATGAAAAGAAAAGCATTCCCAGAACATTATACTGAACGGATGCTTGACAGTACTTACTGCTAAATTCAAAGAGCTTTCAAAGCTTCTTCTTCGGATTTTAGATCGCTTATCTTGGAATTTAGCTCAATTTCGTTTCATCGGAGAAAAGAAAATTTAGTAAAAAATCAGGTGAGTCACTTTTATCGAACAGCACTGTAAGTAACTTGCTGAAACTTTTGTCAGTATTCTTTCTCTTTTTCAGTCTCCATTCACTTTAAATCTTCGAATATGTTCTTTACAGTTTTCCCCTCCTTCTCTTGACTAGATTCGTCTTGAAGTATAGTAGGTATTTAAGATTTCATTTTCTTATTGTAAGGACATAGTTCTGTGTGCGATATCCATTCGGGACTTTGGCGACCATTATACCTCACACCGTTTTATAATTTCACCCTGTGCATTCTGTATGCCCTCGAATGTCAAACATTTTAGCCTTCCTTCCCCATTATGCAAGAAAGAAATGATGTCCCTTCATCTCTAAGGTGTCAAATGTCTCTTTCTGATTCTGAAAATCAGAGTATTTTGTCTCCATTTTTCTTAAAACGTCCTCGTTACTCAGCTCACGGTAATCTAAGCATAAATCTGTAGAATGACTTTTCTGTTGCCTGAAGTCCCTTCTTCATCACTAATGTGTCAACTATCTTTATCTGAATTTGAATTTCAGGGTATTATATCTTCATTTTTCTTAAGACAACGTTATTATTCATCTGACAGTAATCGCAGCATCCTTCTATAGAATGACATTTCTGTTGCCTAAAAATTATTTCTGCATCTCTAAGGTGTCAACCGTCTCTTTCTTATTCTGAAACTTAGGGTATTTTGTCTCCATTTTTCTTAAAACATCCTCGTTAATCAACACACGGTAATCTCAGCATCTTTCTGCAGAACGGCATTTCTGTTGCCTGAAATCTCTTCTTCATCTCTAAGGTGTCAATTATCTCTTTCTGAATTTGAATTCCAGGGTATTTTGTCTTCATTTTTAAAAACGTTTTCGTTACTCAGGTTACGTTAATCTCAGCATCCTTCTGTAGAACAACATTTCTGTCGCCTGAAGTCCCTTTTTAATCTTTATGGTGTCAACTATTTTTTCTGAATTTGAATTTCAGGCTATTTTGTCTCCATTTTTCTTAAAATGTCCTCGTTATTCAGCTGATGGTAATCTCAGCATCCTTCTGTAGACCGAGATTTCTGTCGCCTGAAATCCCTTCTTCATCCTTAAGGTGTCAACTGTCTCTTTCTGATCCTGAATATTTTGTCTCCATTTCTCTTAAAACATCCTCGTTAATCAACACACGGTAATCACAACATCTTTTTGTAGAACGATATTTCTGTTGCATTAAGTCCCTTCTTCATCTCTATGTCCTCAATTATCTCTTTCTGAATCTGAATTTCAGTGTATTTTCTCTCCATCTTTCTTAAAACGTCTTCGTTACTCAGGTTACGTTAACCTCAGCATCCTTTAGTAGAACGACATTTCTGTTGCCTGAAGTCTCTTCTTCATCTCTAAGGTGTCAACTGTCTCTTACTGATTTTTAATCTCAAGTTATTTTGTCTCCGTTTTTCTTAAAATGTCCTCGCTACTCAGGTCATGTTAACCTCAGCATCCTACTGTAGAACAACATGTCTGTTGCCTGAAGTCCCTTCTTCATCTCTAAAGTGATTTTTCGGCATGTACTGCCGTAGAGAATGGCTGATACTGCATAACAGTTCGGCATTGTTAGTTTCTCAAGTAGTGTTCATCTTTCTTAATACTTTGCTTATCATTTCGAAAGTATATTGCAAGAACCCCTACAGATTTCACACTGTTGAATTTTGCATCTTAACATGATTTTAGTTTCTAAGATATTGTACGTTTCCTTCAATTCTAAAGATACACTTTGAATACGAATTTGTCTATCCAAGAATATTCTCACGCTCGGCAGTAGCCTATTTTTTTCTACCGACTAACGAAAGAAAGGCGTTTACATTATAGTAAGCTTTGTTTTTTAACCCTCGAACATTAACCATCAATTACACCAATACTAAATAAATAAAAATAAATAAATAAATATAAATGTTTATTTGAAATATTTTACATGCAGGCAATTCAAACTTTGTACTTTGAGTTAAAATTAATAGGAATTGAAAAAAAAAAATTATTTAGGTAAGAAAATCAGGTACTGAAAATTGTAATTAAAAATAGGAAAATTTGCAATGGGTAATATAGCCATAGTTAGTTTTCTAGGGTTAATAAGCTAAACAATAATGATTATGTCATCTCTTTGCCCAAGTTTGCTATCTAGGTGCTACCCTCTTGCTTATATCTCCCGTGAGTATCAAATACTCCAAGCCCTCTTTTCTCTTGTCGTGTCATATGACAGTAAATGCTATAAATCACCTCAGAAATGAAGGATAGGCTTTTCTTATGTTTTCGCTTTTTCCAATCCTACTTCGGATTTCTGTGCCAAGTTGTCTGTTATAACAGTCAACTGATACATCAGCAGTTGTTTCAGTTTGTCATCTCCTGTCGGTCGCTTGCAATTTGGCCTCTGCCTTTTGCATACAGCCGTACATTCACTCTTCTTACAATTAATTACTAATCTTTTCTACGTGCTATACATTAGTACCTCGTTTGGGAAAATCCTGTAGTTTCCATTTGGGTCTACCATTAACACGGTATCATCTGCATATCTGCGTGACGTTATCTATTTTCAAATTATCGTTGGCTCGACATTTTCCTTATTATTCCCTTTCTTTTAATCTCTCTTCTCTTTAGATGTCATCTTTCGACACCGTTACAATTTTTTCCCCTAAAGTGTTCTACGAAATTCTTTTTTGGTAATTCCCTCTTACATTCGTTTGCGTCAGGGTCTTTAAAAATTGATTCGTGCTCAATACAGCTGTGTTTCATTCGTTTTGTTTAATCTTGGTAATTTTCTGACTGTGAAGTGATCACTACAGTTCGGCGTTCTGTTGATAAAATTAGACTTTTTTTAAAAAAAGTAGCAGCACATTTTACAAAATATAGGCTTTACAAAAAGTGTTATAAATTGTTCATGTTTGTATCTGTCTATACTTCTGATATGAGGTATTATGTACACTATTTACATTATTCGCACTATTATCCTTAGCTTTGTTGACACATTTATCACAGTGTTTCGACCGTTGTACGATCCGGCCTTCTTCAGGTGGTTGGAATGTCGAACTGAAAGGACACCAAAAAGCTGTAATACGGGGGCGAATGTGAAAATAAGACGTGGCTGACTACATATGGAGAGAAAAGACAGAACACCGCCCTTTGTGGGATCAGGTTGAAATCATAGACAAAGAACATCATTGGAATATTCGTAACCTTAAAGAAATCAGCATATATGCTCGGCCCAAAACATCTCCTGAGCCGACCAAGCATAGAAATGAATACAATATGGGAATCAATAATAACGAGTGCCAGAAAAAAAGCAACAATAACAACGAAAATTGCCATATGAACACTGGTGAAAATGGTTGCTGAAGACATTATGTTATAAGTCCCAAAAAATTCATATACAGATGTCCTTAAGGACACATGGCACAATGGTTTAATACCTGCTTAAGGCGGTGGGGAACTTGGAGAGGTGATTTAACAGGAGATAACTGGTAACTGCCATCCATTAGACATGGCACGTGGAATTAAAATAGTCTATCCCCAGAAATAAAGAGTTCAGTTCGAAATTCCAACAACCTGTTGAAGGCCGAAACTTTGTGATAAATATGGAAACAAAGATGAGGACAATTATCCAAATCTGTTATAATATTATGTCTCCAACAGAATAATATTTATTTTTGTATAAATTCAAAAAATGAGGTACAAGTCAAAAGTGGACATGAGGAAGAGGGGTCATACGCTGTTTTATTTTAAACTTTGATAGCCACATTCAATGACCCAAACAAACTATAGAATAATACATTCTTACATAATATTCTTAATACAACCACCATAATAACTCAAGTCCCTATGAAGTCAAAATCATCATATGTACAGTGTGTCTATCGGGGTGAGGAATCGGATAGCAATATTTAAAAATAAAAACGCCCAATGAACATTTACAATATGGATAATACCATATATACAAAAAATAAACAGAATACTGTTCATAATATAAAGAAAATCCACAGTCTTTAATTGTGGCTGAAATATCAGTTAAGTGGATGAAATTAATGCGAGACTTAAATAAATTAAAAACAGATCATTCGACCAATCACACACACAAATACACACTTATTCAAATGCAACAAAAATGACAAAAACACACACTCGATAAACAAAAAGTGTCCCGCTTCCACCAGAGAAATGACATTTCTAATCACCCAAGGGAGGAGAAAGCTATAGAGAGTGGGAACGAAAATAAAAAGGGTGAATGAGTCAAGTTAATCTGGCATAACTAAAAATCAAAACAAGCCTAAATGTTTGCTATTGTTTAATACAGTGCTTCCAATACTCTGATGCCTAACCATTATCGAAATGACAGCTCTTTTCCCTCATCAGATACGCTCAAGACTCACCCACATTTTGCCAAATTCTGATGGAGGAGTCTTCGTTTTTTCGTTCGGATCTTGACTTTATGCTGATGCTTAAAGAACAACATCAGTTGGGAAGAGGACAAAAAATCATCTCTATAGAAAATCATATTTTCACGTCGTCCATATCACGATTCGTATAATTTCTAGTAAGCGAGAGAACACATTGCTACAATCAGATCTGGCCTGAAAGGACTTGAACTTTCCGCCCCGCATAGTGTCTTCACTAAACTTGCACAACGAGACTACGATCTTGCAGTTGAAGAAGGCGTGATCCAGGGAACCGCAGCGAAGGCACTTGGAAAAATTTCCCAAGTCCGATGAAAAAAGTTTTTGCCGACCCAGAGACCTTTCGCATCACCAGCGAAATGAATGATGTCTCATCGTTAATGAGGTAATTAAATCCAGGCGCAAGCCTCCTGCTTCGTTAAATCGAGGTCGCCGAACCATCTTGAACGGACCCCTGATATAATGTCTTAGGAAACAACGCTTAGAATTCGGAAAGTCCATCTGTCGTCTGTAAGATGAATTTGTGACTAAACCGGCATTTCTAATAGAAGGAGCAGTCGCGTCTTCATTCCATAATTTCGAATCCAGGAAAGCGATGTTAAGTATATACTGACTCTGGGTATAATCAGACCACTTCAGAAGAGTGAAAGCAAAACATTTTCCCACAAGAACGAGAATACGACCCTAGCTAATTGCAGTGATATGTCATACGGGTGTGTGAAACCTCTAAAGAAAAGATTCCTCCGGGACCACAGACGAACTGGTCTCTCGACCTTCTCCCGCAACACCGACAATTCATTTCCAGCTACAAATCTGGACTGAACTAGACGCAAATATCTTGATCGTCTCAACTGCCCAGAGAAAAGGCTCCGGAAGAGAAACTACCCTCTACGCTCCCAAGCGCAAGCCAACAGACATATCGCGCATGATCTTGGCCCCATGTCACCGTCTCGTACATTCTGATCTCTTTACCGAATTCCTCAATCTCGGCCCTGTCCGACATAAGAAACAAGAATACTTGTCCGAAGTGGTTGCACCATGAAAGAAGATTCAGCCGCTTCAACTGTCTCGAGGTGAAGAAAGTCGACCACATAGGCTTCGAACTGAGCAGGGCTCAGACCACACTCCTGTTGAACAGATCCTGAAAGTAGTCACGAAAAGCCTCTCATTATCCCACGTTTGTAGTTACGGTCATATTAGCCGGCAATTTTACGCAAGCGATATGCCTATTGGAAACATTTCTAATTTCCTCTGTACGAAGTTGAGCGGCAATATTCGTTAACTCCGGTGACATTATTTTTAGAACCAGACTAAATACAAGAGCTTTTTCCTTCTTGATAAGCAGGGAGGCTAGCTTTCTCTTAGGTAAGTCCACTTCCCTAGTATTAAGGGATTTAGTCGCTTGTACTGCTAACCTAATTAGACTCAGTCGACGATAATAATCAAAAGCAAACAATCTATTAAATTTCAATAAACCTTCCACTTATTCCCAATCACACTCACTATTATTTATCGCCGCGCCATTAGTAGTAGCTGCTCCTGGAAATCTCGTTCACCAGATAATGGTGCGTTCATTTTCGAGTAGCCATCCATCCAGGCTTATCTAAGTTTGCACGAACCCGGATGAGACTATGATCCGAGTAAGCTATAGAAGGAAAACAAACTAAGAGACTATATGGACTGTCTTAAAATGTAACTCGGTCAAGGTAGCTAGAACCCAACACCAAAACGAGCTGCTCTATCTATCCAAGACCACACTACCCCCTGCGGCGTTGATTACTAGACTTATCAACAAGATCGAACTTTTTGATAAAGTCCCTAAATGGCTTTATATCAGAGTTCTTAGTACCGGATCTTATCCCTATACGATCTATATCGGGGTCAAGAACGTCATTCCAGTCATCCACTAAAACAACCCGACCAGTTGTCGTAAATGTCTCGATACGCCGAAAGAAATTGGTTCGCTAAGCATAATTATTTGTCGCAGAAGCCGCAATGAGGCGAATAACTTAATCTTTATGGTTACATCCAGCACGAAAAGGCTGCCCGCCGGATCTGCGAAGACAAGAGCCCACATTGCGTTGAAAGACTTGGTCACTAACCAGGAAACATCTCAGAATGTCCATCAAAACATGCTGTATAGAAGGCAAACATCGTAGACGGGTTTTATTCACCGTCCTGAACTGGAAACCGAGTCTCCTCAATACAACATACATACACACCGAGGCGCTGATGGTCCCGAGCAAGATTCTCCCCGCGCGTCTCTTATCTCTAGCCTCGGCCATTTGTAATAGCTAGAGACATAATCAGTCTGATTAGGTTTGGGGATCTGCATAAAACAAGGAATGAAGACACCGACAGCTTGTTCCATCTCACTCTTGATGGTACCATCAAGTAACTGATTTAAATATTTGACATTTTCGTCATAAAAAAAAAACAAAAAAAAAAAAACAACGGCCCGAACTTGGAGAATGCATCATTTTCGTCTTGTTAAACCCGCAAATATTTTTGGTGTTCACTGTCCAGAATTTGCTACACACAAAACCCGTTTTGCTTTCAAGAGATTTTTAGTATCTTCAACGTCTTTTCCGTTGATTTCTTTCAAGTATGACAGAATTTTTAAATTTTAATTTTCCTTGACAGTTTATTTTTTTTATCTGCCTTCTCAGGTATCACTCAGCACATGGACTCTCCATTATTGTAAGGGAGTTAGCATTTATCCTTTTGTCAGCATTTCTCGACTGATGGGTTACGTTTACTTGTCTGTTTTTGTAGTTTCTTGGGTGAGTTCATGGTGAAGTTGAAGGGGATGAATTGCGAATGTATACAGGACTGGTCGGTTTTTTGTTGGGGATTATGTAGTTGGAACGATTTTCAGTGTGTTCATTTGAGTTGTTGTGGGACTTTATAATTTGCTCATAGAGTGGAGTCATGACCTGATTTTTGAGTGATGCGGAGTATGGTGCCGAGGAAGAAGGGCCATTTTTCTTTACAGATGTTTCTGGTGCTTTTTGCTTTTTAGGCCTTATCGATTCTTTTAGTTGCTCCAATCTTTCAAACTTCTCGAAACTGGGCTCGTATAGCAGTCTTTGCTGTCAGGTTTTTTCCGTATATGTGGTCGGGACATCATCCTTCGAACTCGAAAAGGGAGTGGGTCTGTGTGTGCCTTTTGCCGTGGTGTTTTCTGGGCACAGAGCCCCCGCTGGTCTGAAGCTTCCCTTAGGTCTTATGAAGGACCTGACATTTCCGCTTAAGCGGAAGGCAAAAGTTTTTCGGGGTATGGAGGCCGAGAAATGGATCCAACAGGGGCTTTGAAATAACAGACTCAGGCGAACGGTTATTTTCGTGGCGTGGACCAGAACTCCAGATGAATTCTTCTCTGGGAAGGCAGAAGAGAAATTTCCTTTAAGGCTTGTCAAAATAACCATCATTTTCTGGCCCTCTACATACAGGTAGTTGGTGAGTGGGGTGAAAGCTTTAAGATCAATCATGATTTCGAAACTTCACCACAACCCCGTTCATATCGTCGAAGGAAGCACTGAGTATCTGCCCAAATCGATCCAGATAAGCAACCATAGTGGTCCTCCAACTGCATTCATATTCAGTTGGCAGGCGTGGGTGACAATATGCCACATAAAAAAATTCATTTCCTTTAATGACTAACTGAGATTTGACACCCAGGGACGTCAAAAATTTTATCACGGTGTCTTCTGTGGAGCTATAAATTTTGCGGGTAGGCTTGACCACCACAAAGACTGACACAATTCTTTTTCAACCTTTTGTTATTCTTGAAGGTCTACCAAGAGGCCATATTCTTTGATAAGATGTGTGTCACTCTATGCTTTCTCCAGGAACTCTGTTGTGTTGATTATGCACTTTAGCAAGTCTGCTCTCACTACATTTTCTGCTTTGACTTTAATGTTGCCATTGAAGTCAGTGGTTAACACCTTTTCTGAACTTTGGAAATTCTTGGCGCCATTATATTTCCTTGAATCTATTTTGTCGTCAACATTTTTGTAATGGCTACGTTCTTAGTAGTCACTAGTGATGAAGTGTTTTTATCAGGAGAGTCTTTCTTTTTCGGGCCGAAAAGGTCGTTTTTAATTATTCGATATTTATCGGTTAACTTTAAGTTACTTTTCTTCCCCTCACTTTTTTATTTTTTACGAAAAACAGAAATTTCCTTAAAAAATTAAATAGATAAAGAACAATTAAAAAAGAAATTACGAGGACAATGGTAAAATAGACCAACAAAAGCTGGTTTAACAAAAGAGTTTTGAGATGAAAAGGTTACACAAATTAAAACCATCTTGAAAAGAAGGAAAACAAATTTAACACTGAAAACAAAAATCGAAGAAAAATAGAGTTAAACTAAAAAGAAATTTACCGAAACAACGCAATTAACTAAACGTGTGTCCTTTTTTTTAATTAATTCCAGCAAAATCAACAAATTATGAAAGAAATAAAAACGAAAAATGAGGCAAGGTTAGAAAAAAATCCAATTTTAACAGATTAAACAAAATAGCCGACGTAAGTACGAACAGAAAATAAATAGGGAAAGAAAAATGACACTAAAATTAAAGGTTTCTTGTGGCTTGGCGGAGAAAAAAAATGAACTTTATAGTACAACACGAAATAAGACGTAGAAAATGAAAACCAAAAGGATTAACCAAAAAGAGAAGATATAGAAAAAAAAGTTTAAGGACTGAAAAATAAAGAAAACTGAAAATTTAAATACAATGTACACAAAAAATTAAGTTAATAGATTACTGAAACTGGAACTAAAACTAGATCTTACAGTAGCAGGTAAAATAAATATGATGGGGAGGTGGAAAAAGAAAATTCAAAATAACTTTAACACAAAAAAGTCAGTAAAAAACGTAAAAAATAAGAGATTAACTTAACATAAATTATAACAGATTTTCAAACACAAAAAAATCAGTTCCAATCATATAACAACAAAAACACGTCGTGCACGTGGCGAGAATTGAATCGGTCTGGGTAAGCATTAACAAACTCTAGACTGACTGGAACAGACGGGTAATCAGCGGTCGCCCCACTGCCGACTAGATGGGATACAAGGTCATGTTAACTACGGGGAACCCGAGCATTTTCACCCGGGACACTGATCAAAATTTACCCAGCTTCCCCAAAATTGGCTCGGGTAATGTACTGCTCTTTTTTTCTCAGGCGAGCCTCTATCCGAAGACAGAGCTCCGACCGAGTCACCCTCGAAGACAAAGGTTTTGTCAGTAGCGAGCCAGACAGCGAACTGCCTGACTCGAACATGTCTGTTTTTCTACGTAGAGTCTCTATCCGAAGACAGAAGACATATTGAGTCACCCTCCATCCGGAGATAGAGGTTTTGTTGCACCCTTGCTTGTCACATGCCTGGGACAGGGTACGACCCACCGCCCCCCCACCCACTAACTGTGGACTACATGCGACAAAATGTCAAGTTTACTGTGGGGAGCCCGAGCGTTTTTCACCCAAACTATCTGTCAAAAATTACCTAGACCACTCAAAAATTGGCTCGGGTTTCTTTTTCTCAGCAGAGGCCGACTGAGTCATCCTCCATCCGATGACGGATGTTTTGTCACCCTCTGCCGGAAGACAGAGGTCTTGTCGCGTGCCTTGGACAGACTGCGACAGACTTCATTTGACCCACTGTGATTACTTTATTTAAAGCGTCTTGGCTAGCTAATTTGTGTTACCGGTGTTTTCTAATTTACTCCATTGTAAAAGAATCGTCTCTTCATTTTCACTCCTAACTTAATTTTTGATGTTTCTTTATTTGGGATGAATTCCCCAAGCAAGGCGATAATGTCGCTAAGACGCAAGGGATCACTAAGAAAACTTTACTGATGAAAAAGGACATTAAAAGAAAATGTCTTCAGGAGAAAGTGTATGTCGATTGACATTGCATTTAAATTTTTCATGATCGTTTTTGACAGGAAATCAACAAATCGGAAAAGTGTTCGAAAGATGAGAATTTCGAAAGAAAAAAATATTATTAATGCTACTTATCGACATAGCATTTCGCTTTCAAAATATTTTTGGGAGTTAAAAGAAGAAAATAAAACCCCTAAAGATAAACGGAAAAGTTTAAAACTAGCTAGAATCTGTAGATCTTTATATGAACTTTGTTTCCTGTGTTTACATGAGAAAATACAGATAATCAAATTTTGACATAGCGGCGAGTTGTTAAATCAACGAAATGAAATACCCATTAATTGCAAGTACATTTCGCCATTGACTCTAGAATCTTACTAAGCTTTAAAATTTTATAATCACTTTTTTAATGCATAACCTATCCTTAGTAAGTTAGATTTTTAGTAGGAAGATACTATGTACATTATTCCATTAACAATTCTGGTTATATTTTATATAGAGATATTTACGTTCAGCTGATATTTTGAGATTTTAACATTTTCTATCAATTTTATTTGATTAATATTACATTTAAAAACTCTTTCGTTAACTGTCATAATCTATTAAGGTTAATTTTATAGAATATATTATCTTATTGTTTAATTATTTATATGCGTTACTTATGTGATCTTTGTATTTTTCAGTTTTCGTTGGTTCATTTACATTTCTCATTTTTTATTTATATTCCATTTTTCTTTGTCTGAGATGAGGTATTATGTACATTATTTGCATTATTCAGACTATTGTCCTTATCTTTGTCGCCATGTTTATCACAACGTTTTGGAGTAGACTGTTCTAGTTCCACTATCCTCAAGGACACATGACACAGTGGATAAAGGCGTTGGTTAGATCCAGTGACAGGACCCAGAGAGTGTGAGTTCAATACTCGGTTAAGGCAGTGGAGAACTTTCAGAGGGAAATTAACAGGAGATAACTAATAACTGACATCCATCAAACATGGCACGTAGAACTAGAACCGTCTATCCCAGTGAGCGAAATAAAGGGTTCAGTTAAAAATTCCAACCACCTGAAGAAGGCCGGAGAGTACAACGGCTGAAACGTTTTGATAAATATGGCGACAAAGATGAGGAAATAGTCGGAATAATGTAAAAAGTGATTTTATTAATTTTTCTGGTTTTCCTGCTTTTAGTTCTTACAGGTTTTTTTTTATTTACACACTATTATATAATTATTGTTAAAAGTATCAACTGTTCGTGTGACGTAACATTGTATCTAATTTATTCTACATCAGACCATCTGTTTACGTTGGATTTGAATTTGTATCGATATCTTACCAAATATCGACGATTTTGATTGGTTGTCACATTATCAACATTTTTTGTTTTGCTTTTTTATATTTCCATATCATCTTTATTTTATCTTCTTGTCTTTCTTTCCCCTTTTCTTTTTTTAAATGACTATTTCTTGTCCATCTTTCTTTTCCTTTTCTTCTTTTTTTATAATACATCTTGTGTCTTTCTTTTTTTAGAGGTTATAATTTATGTCTTTCTTGTTTTCTCGCTTTTCTTTTTTACGAGAAAAGAGATTGTTAGTAAGTTAATATTTAAAATTGTAATAACATTCACTTACTCCACCTGATGAGATGCTCTGATGGGCATTGAAGTATGGATGCATTGATGTAGCGTGTACATATGTTACATTGTAATA
This sequence comes from Acanthosepion lycidas, assembly GCA_963932145.1. Taxonomy (NCBI): domain Eukaryota; kingdom Metazoa; phylum Mollusca; class Cephalopoda; order Sepiida; family Sepiidae; genus Acanthosepion; species Acanthosepion lycidas. The sequence goes on from OZ010588.1 coordinate 97,703,696, forward strand.
TCCTATAATTAAGAACATATATATATATATATATATATATATATATATATATATATATATATATATATATATCATGATGAAAGAAGAGACTTTAGAAATTCATAGAAATAATTTATTTAAAATCTCTTAAAAACAAATAATTTTGCGACAAAATATAATTTTTAAATTTATCCAGTCACAAACGAAAAAGATATTTTTCAAACATAGGAGGGGAAAATATAGATTTTAAAATAAGGTTTTAATATGGAGGAAGGGAAAGAGAGAGGGAAAGGGGGGAATGTGAGAGAGAAATATACAGAGAGAGAAACATGAGGGAAGGGAGAGAAAGATGGGGAAAGAAAGGGAACAAGGTTGTTAAGAAATTGCCGAAGGGTTGACCTCCTTTCGCCAGATGTGACAAGTTACAGACAGCGAATATATTCAAAAAAGGGACATAGGTAAAAAAGAGAAAGAAAAATGAAAAAGAAAAAAAAAGAAAGGGGTAGAAAACAGGGATTAAAATAAGAGAAGTGTTTCGGACATGAGAAACAAAAAAGATTGAAAATATAGAAAAAAGAAGATATTCATAAATTCTCTATTCAAATCATGTGATCAAATATCATCAATCATGCCGGTTAAAATTTCAAAAGAACTTTTGTCACTATGAACAGAATATTATAATAAAATAATTAATATAAAAAAAAATAAAATCAATATAAAAATTGTTTCTTAAAAATTTTCTCAAAAAATCTCTTTAAAAATATATATTAAAAAAAATACAGTGAATAAAAAATAAAATATAGATACATATGCTTATACATACACACACACATATACACATATTCATATATAATGGCAAACATATATATACATACATATACATATACATCTATATATATATATATATATATATATATATATATATATATATATATAGATGTATATGTATATATACATACAGTAGCGTTCAAAACTAAGGGACAAAATTTTAAACCTAATTTTTGTTAGAAATAACAATTGTGAAAAGCTGAAATTTTGACAACTGGTAATCGTTATCATCCATAATAACATACTAAAATTTGAATCATTTGCAAAGGATAGAAAAAGAATTATAACAATTATTTATTTATTTTCAAAATAAGATCGTCCAAAAGTAAGGGACAAAATTGAGAAAAACAATGTAAACAGTATGCTATATTCAAATTTTTTGATTTCCTCTAAAGAATAAGTCTTACTTAGTCATTTGTAAACGTTGCATCAGCCGGCACCATGGCGAAACGCCAAAAACTTGATCACTCTGTGAGACAAGCTATTGTGAAGCTACACAAGGAAAAGCACACCATTAGAGAGATTTCAGAGAAAGTGAAACGTCCGAAGAGTGTTGTAGGCAGGGTTGTTAAATCCTGCAAGATACTGGCAAAATAGTTAGTGCTTTTAAAACCGGCAGACCCCGCAAAACTTCGGCAAGAGAAGATCGAATAATGCAGCGTATGTCATTAAAGGACCGTTTTAAGTCTTGCACAGAAATCAAAAGGGTTATGAATAGTACCTAATGTGTTAATGTGTCAAGACAGACTGTCTGTAGACGACTGCAAGAAATAGGGCTGTTTAATCGAACCCCAGGGAAGAAACCACTTGTTAGTTCGAAGAATAAGAAGAAGAGATTAGAGTTTGCAAACAGTTATGTAATTTGGACATATGAAAATTGGGCAAAAGTATTTTTCAGTGATGAAAGTAAGTTTAATTTATTTGGAAATGATGGAAAAAACAATGTAAAGAGACGTATTGGTGAAAGATTAAGTGCAAAGTGTACTAAGAAAACTGTCAAGTTTGGGAGCGGAAGCGTCATGGTATTTGGAATGTTTTCTAGGCAAGGTACAACGCCTCTTGTCCGGTTACAAACTCGTGTAAACGCGCAGATCTATAAAAACATTGTTCAAGATCATGTTGTGCCAATCATACAGAATAAGTTTTTCGATAGGGCTACCTTTATGCAAGATAATGCCCCATGTCACAAGGCAAAGGTGGTAATGAGTTACCTTAGCGAGCAAGATTTGGAAATTATGGATTGGCCACCGCAAATTTCCTGACTTAAATCCAATAGAAAATCTTTGGAAGACCTTAGGAGTGAAAGTTATGGAAAGAAATCCCACCAACCATCCTCCCTATTTCTGTTGTGATTGTCATTCACAATGACATTCAAGTTCAAACAGTACAAATGGCTTTCTGTTTTCTTTTGTAATACGTCTGTTGAGTTTACCCCACCCCTCACGTCTGATGTTCCTTCACCAACTTCTAAAACCGTAGCACCCACGTAGCCATGCTACTTCTTGGGAACATTTGGCGGAGTGGAATGTAGGCCCTGCACCAGTCTATTTTCACATTCCGAATCACCACTTCTCTGAAATATACTACCACTGACTTTACACCTAATTCACTGTAATCAATAACAGGCTGACCGTCATCAAGTGTACTGCTATCGACTGATCTATAACATCCAAAATTTTATGAAAGCGGCAAATTTAGACGGATCAAAAACAAATTAATACTGATAAAATGGCCTAGTGAATAAAAGTGTTTGTGAATTTGGTGACAAAACGCTTGTGATTTCAATCCCTGCGTCGTGCAGTTTGTACTTGCAATGAATGGAAACTGACATGCAATAAATGAACAGTCCTAAATAAAGCCTATCCCTTCGTAGATAAATTAAAGGGTACGGTTCAGAATTGTTTGTAGGTTATACTCATCGGTATACACTTGAGGAAAGCCGGATCACAGTGACGGAAATTTGCTAACAACAAAATGAGAAAATAGTCAGAGTATGAGTAGTATATATAATTGATAAAGAGTTGATCAAGAAAAGAAACCATTAATATAAGGCCAGATATAGATCAAGAATACTGACTCTAAATGATCAGATTAGATTGATCAAAACATTGCAACTTAGATCACAATGTTTGATTTTGACGGATCCAGGAAAGGATATCAGTTATAAAAATGAAGTTCTATAAGTGAAACCGTTTCCTTGATCCGTCTAGGAATTTTAGAAACTTTTCAATATGATTGTCCAATTTCTATTCTGCCTTTAAATCCAAGTTGAGCCTAGCCTTGATCGGACAACATTATAACTGATATCATTTATCCTTGATTCATCTCTATTTACCTATTTACTTATTTGTTCTATGTGTGTATATTCGTGATCAATCCAAGCTGTTCCTTGTAATGGAATTAATTAACAGATACCTTTACCGGATGAGTAACATAGTACCACTTACAACTAAGTTTTATATCGAGTGTGACCGCCGTCGATACCAGTCAATCGGTAATGATAATTGCCTCAATTAATAACAGCTTTTAATGTCCGACGATTACAGCGCAGAACAATTAATTATATTCCTAACATCACAGATATGCGCAGGTTTTCTTTGTTTTCTTCTTTTTTCTTGGGTGGAGCTAATTACTAATAGTATGTGCTTTAGAGCAAAGTCATTGGAATCGATAATGGTAATATCAGCTTTAGAATTCGGTCATCATTGACCGGGCATTTAATATATTTTTTGCTACGTGCTGTATTCCTTCAGGATATTTGTTATCAGGAATTCAGTGTACTTTGGAGCGCTTTATAAATGTTATATTTTAATTATCTTTCTTAAACATTGATCCGACGTCAGGATATTCGTTGTTTTCCTCTATCCCTCTTGTCCCAAATCTCTCCTGTGAGTATCAAATTTTCCAAACCGTATTATGTGCCCTACAAATCTATACTGTCCCTTTCTTTAATAAGTATAAGTGTCCTTTTTGTTATAATTTTTTTCTAAAATTTTGTAGTTGCTCGCAAGTTCTCAGCATCCTTTTGTAGAACCAGATTTTTGTTGATTCAAGTCTCATGAACATCTGCGAGAAGACTGCCCCACATTAAGTGTCATATCGGACGAATGATATTACGTAACACTTCAGTACTCTTTTCTTTGCTCTTAATGCACCTTCGGAATTCCGAGTCACACTTTCCGTCCTCTGTTAAAACACTTCTCTGATATTCTCCTTTGATTTTGATATTTCCAATTTTATTGTTAACAATCAAAACCCTTTTTTCAAATGCTTAATCATTGAGGGTTTAGCAGAATTTTTTATATTGCCCACAAATTCCACATATGCCCATTCGGAGATCTATATGTGGAGAAATATGTTACATAATTCTATACATATCAGACTAATACTGGATAAAGAGAGATTTTAAAGTTTTCATGATTCGAATCAATTCTTCTTCGTCTTTTTCTTCTTCTATGTGTTGTCACTCTTCAGTAAGTGGGAGATTATGGCTCAGGAAACGTTATCGCTTCGCTATCTCTCCTAATACCCACTTCTACGAATCACTTACATAAGGCCGTTAGGTAGTTTATGTCCTGCTTTATTCTGCCCCCTCTTGCTTTCAATTGTCCTGTTTGTGTTAAATTTTCTAAGCCCTCTTTCCTCATTAAGGTTCTCGTAATTTTAAATGTCTCTTTCTGATTTTTTTACCATTTTCTCTGAAATATCGTCGTTACTCAAATGCTCAATCCATGATGTTCTCAGTATCCTTCCGTAGAACCATATTTCTGTTGTTTCAAGTCTCTTTTTCATCTGTGAGGAGACTGTAAAACATACACTGCTATATCGCACTTTTCTGGTGAAAATTGTTTCGTAATACTGCGTTTAAATGGTAAATTTCGTTATCCCAATGAACCTTAGGATTTCAGTGGCCCACTACCTGCTCTCAGCTGATACATTTCCCAGATATTTAAATTATTGTATCTGTTTAATGTTCGTCTTTCCAATTTGTAATTTGCATGTTGGGCTGTCCTTCTTGCTAACAACCATGCATTCTTATTAAGAGATACCTTTCTCTGTCTGCTATTAATCCTAGGTCATATGCATATCTTATAGTGTTAAGATTGTGATCACCGATAATAAATAATGGTAGGTCTAATAATCCTCTCAGAGTCGCTTCATGTATAGGTTTAATAAGTCCGGTGAGAAGACTCATCCTTGTCTTACACATTTTCCATTTTTGTATATTTACTGACCTAATTTTCTACCCGTATGAAGTGAGTTTGCTGGCAGTACATATACTGGATTATTATAATATAATTCCTTTATTCTAATAATTCATTTATTTATTCAGTTAATACTTTTGCGCCGCTGTAGCCACCAGTCTCCCTGATCTCACCACTGGGGTGACATTCAAAGCAGCATATTGCAAGACATACCTTCATTGTTTTAATTCTCCTAGACTGGCGATGGTATATGTAGAATCTGCGCTTCCCATACAACATGGTTCTCTTCTCGTCCTTATCGACAAGATCCAAAAGAATACAGAATATTACATTTGGGGACGCTTTGGCTGAAGGAGTTGCCGGAATGTTGTCAGTGTTGACAACTAATTGCCTTCTGAGATCCAGTTCGATTTTTCTGTTTGGATTTATGTCCATAGCCTTTTCTGTGCTTTACATATGACGGCAAGGCAGGGGAGGGTTGAAATCATGGTTTTCCCTCAACTATATGAACAGCCTTGCTGAGATGTCGATCTCAATATATCCGAATCAGCTAGTTATGTGGTTCCATTTTCCACGTTTCCCCATTCTCTGGCTTGGATCTTGACAATGAGAGTTTGTTCCTATCACCCCCGCCCCAGCTATGACAACATTTGAAACATAATGCACTTATATACATTATATTCATTACGTATTTTAGAAGGTACCAAGCAACGGATTTTAAATATAGGAAAACTTTACTTAAATAAAAACAGTAGTAAGCAAGACAAATAATGAAATAGTCTGACATAAATAAAGAAACACAAATATCGAAATTTTGTTCATTTTAGAAAAATATAACAAAATGAAATATGAAAATATAAATCGTCATTTAAGCCTAAAATTCTCGGAGATTATAAAATTATTTTACATAAAATAAAATATTTTGTACTGCATTTTAGACAGAAACATCACCTGAACTAAAAAGTGATAAAAATAAAACTTTAGATGAGTAAAATTAGAAAGTAAAAATAAGACAAATGATCTTCAGTTCTGTTGTACAAAAAAAAATAAGTACTAATAAAAAAAATGATAACGGTTGAAAAAAATAATAATAAACAATACATATATAACTTCACACAAATATAATAATCATGATATATATATATATATATATATATATATATATATATATATATATATATATATATATATATATATATATATATATATGTGTGTGTGTGTGTGTGTGTGTGTGTGTGTGTGTGTGTGTGTGCGTGCAAAAATTATAACATAAGCATGTTATAACATCACTACAAAAATAGCCATTTTGTTTCAGCACTTCTAGAAGTGTTTTCTATTTTTATAGTAATGTTGAAAGATGGTTACGTTATAATTTTTAATTAATATTATTCGCTTTATTTTGTATTGAGAGCTCTTTTCAAAATATTAGGTTTGGTTATTGGAATTTTATTCCATCTTTACCAATTCTGTATTCGGATCAAGTAAATAATAATTGCGAATAACTTGATTTGAATATGACCGTAAGGTAGCGGAGGTTTGCTATCAGGGTTTTCCTTCCTCGACATGGACTGACTTCCGGAACTGTCAAGCTCCAGGAAGTCTCCCAAGGCTGTTAGTTATGAGGTGCCAGTTTTCCGCCCTCGCTTATTCTCCGGCTGTGAGCTGAACTTCGTCGTCAGTGACTGTTTGAGACGTATTCTACCGAAGCATTTTGTTGACAATGGATGTTTTTCCCCACTATTTCCCAGCTATGACAAGCTTTAAAACATATACATGGCACGTATATAAACATTATATATGTTTTATAAGGTCCTCAAAATTAGCGATACCTTTTAAAATATATAAAACCTTAGTTAAGCAAAAACACTAGAAAGCAAGGCAATTTGAGAAATAGTAAATAAAGAAAACGAGATATTGAAAAGTTTGTTAACGTTATAAAAGAATTTAGCAGAAACACAAATGAAAATATAAATCGTCATTTAAGCATAAAATATTCAGATATTACGAAATGATTCTTTCACATTCAATAAAAAAGTTTATACTGCTTTTGTGAAAGTACACTTAAAAAATGAATGCGAGAAGAAAATACATAAATATAAGTTTAGGTAAGTAAAAACAGAAAGTAACAATAAGACAAACGCCTTTCAGGTTAATTGTTAAAAGACAAATAAATACTAATATAGGAAAAAAAAACAATATTATATACACATATATATATATATATATATATATATATATATTAAAATATATGTAATAATTATAATATATATTAGGTTGGTGCAAAAATAATGACGTAATAATGTCGTTTTTTGACGTGTTAACGTCAAAAAACGACATTATTGCGTCATTATTTTTGCACCAACCTAATATATATAATAAATAAAATAAATTAAATAAATAATTGTAAATTATATTAAATTATTATATTACTTTAACCCCTTTGAGCCCTGCGTTCCTGAACCATTTTAACCCTTTCTGCTTGAGGTCCTGTGTCAAAATTTGCAAACTATTGGTATGTAATTTTCCACAGTAGATATGAAAATATCTACAAGTGTTTACCCACCGTTGAACCCTTAGCTGGGCGTTAAGTCACTTTTCTCTAACACTGTTTAAAAGGTGGCTGGGTATTACGTCATTTTTCTCTACCACCGGTAAAGCGTTGGTCAGGGTTCAGAGTGTTAAAAAAAAATGGAATACGTACGTTTTTCAGTTGAACCTAAAATCCGTTATTTTTTCAGAGCTTCGACATTACATATCATCTTTCCTTGCCTTGGAACGGGATATTTTTACAATTCGTTCATTCTTTCGTTTATTTATTTAATCAGCCCATTCTGCACGCTTATAATTACCCCTCTCATCCATTTCACAATTGTTTTTCATAGTTATATTCAAGGCAGAATAGGGCAATGGGTTGCCGTTTCCTTTTGTAACCGGATGTTGAATTTACATTATCCCTTCCTTCGGAAGTTAAATGAAGCAAGGACTACAAGGTAGCAAGTGGTTTGAATGAAGAGTTTTCTATCTCGTGGAATGCCGATAGCATATATCGTTCTAATATTCATCCTAAACATTTGACAGTTACATATCAATTCAAAAAGTCCTTTTTTACCTGCTTTATAAGACGCTTTTAAATAATCTATAAAACACAAGTAAACATTATTCTGCATTTGTATTGCACTTTATGTTCTCATTCTAGGCATAAATATTGCATTCCTTGTTTCAGAACACGTACTGTTCTTTTTCTATCTCTGGTTTGATACTGCTGCCTGTTTTATTCATCACATTTTAGAAGATATGTTTTGTTATATGGCTCATTAGGCTGATTGCCTTTTATTGTTCACATTTGTTCTCACATAGTTCCTTTGGAAGTGCTATGAAAATCGATATATTTAGGTCTTCCAATATATCTCTTTTGTTATATAATTCATTTATTCATTTATTAATATAACCGAAATCATCCAATGTTGCCAGCAACTCTGTCTGACCCCGTTGCTTTTTTTCTATTCAATCATGTCAGTTCTAATTCCATTTCAGACTTTAATAATTCTGGTTCTTCTTTAATAATTTGGTTCTTATTTATGTGTATTGCCAGTTGTTCTCTTTTTTTGTGGAAGGGTTCTCAGATGTAATTATTCTATCTCTTAATTATATTCTGTTACTCTAATATCTGTATCCCTTCATTGGATTTTATTCATCCCGTTGATGGACATGTTTTTTTGCCTTGACAGTTTTCATCTCTTTTACGGATATCTGCTTTATCTGTGATACACATTATTCTTATTTCTGAACATTTTTCATTGAGTCATTCCTCTTTAGCTTGCCTGCATTTGTTCCTGATTTCTGTGCACTGAGTTGAATATTCTACGCAATATATTAGCATTGTTTTTTTGTCTTTACTTTAATCATGTTCAAATTTTCATCTGTCATCCATTCGTTTTTATATTGTCGATTTTTCTTTGGAATGATCTCGAATACTGATGTTACTAAAGTTCTAGTTAATGTGTCCCAATTTGAGTTTCCGTTCTCATATTATGTATTGTATCTTCTATTAACAATGTCCTTCATATTCGTATCATTCAGAAGCCGGTCGTTTTGGAATTTATTTACAGCCTTAGCACGCTCAATTTCCGTAGTTTCCCAGTTTACATATCACTAGAAGGTGGTCGCTCCCACGGCACTTGGGTGTGTATGCAGTGTAAAGTTGCATTTCTGTATTTCGTATTGATAGTTATAAAGTCGATTTAAATTGGTTTCTACTCCATGCCCATATACGTCTTGTGTGTTCTTGAAACCAGGCGTTGTCTATTACTTGATCATTCACCGTGAACCATTGTGAACCATAATTCGCCGTGTCCATTACCAAGGAATTAACCAAATATTTTACGATCTCTCTCCTTTCCTAGTTTTGAATTCGGCTCTCCCATGACCCTAGACATTTCTTGCGATTTGCGTTGAGTCTTGTTATTACCTAGTATATATTAAAACTTTTCAATTTCTCCATGTCTACTTTCTGCTATGATAGATAAGTTGAAAAGCTTTCCTTTCAGTTTAATCATAAGAGTTCCTTCCGATAGTTGACAGTATTAAAAAAAAAAAACATTTCTTCATGTCGAAGTCTAATTCTAATCCTACTCCGCTTCATTCTTTCATCCGCCTTCATGTATGATCCTGTATTTGACACTAACGAAATCACCATTGTTTGCCCATCTCGGTACACATACGTTTAAAATATGAACATTTAATCGATTCATTTGTTGCTATATATTTTCTACTGGCTACATTGATATACTGTACTGATATTTCCGGCCCCGAAAATTTATTTCTTACTTTCTACACGAGTTATATTTTCAACACGATATATTACAAAACTTGATATGCCCTGAAAAGTGAAATAAGAGATTAACCGTTACTTTGATTATGATTAAACATTTCGAGATCAGTTTTTATCTACTTTTATTAATGATATCCTTTTTTTATATCTACTTTTTTTTATCTACTTTTATTAATGATATCCTTTTATTAATCATATCCTTTACTTGATCCTTCTAAACATTACTCCTTGTTAAATGCTCTTCATCACTATATAACTGTTCCATAAATTATGACCAACTTGTCTGTGATCAATCTATAACAAATTCTTTTATAAATGATATCAATTTCTATATCCGTCTTTGGCTATGTACAATGCATGATACACACACCTAGTTGATCATGTATCCTTCGGTACATGACTGACAAGGCGAATTTTTCCCAAAATAGCTTGCCATTTCTTTCTGTGGTAGACCAGTTGCCATACAAGTCCATGGAACCTAGTCGTTTCTGCTATTTACCCATAGCTGGATGGAGTTAGAAGAGGATTCGAGTGGATTTCGACCTCGTCTCTCCGATTCCTCAGTCTAAGCAGCTATCCATTACTCCACGATTCCTCTTCTCTTAATATAATCTTAAACGTCATATTTTAAGAACAGTCTATAACTGTTTCTGCAATTATGACTAGCCATTTTGAGGTCAGTCCATAGATAATCCTTTTATAGATAATATCCATTCCTTGAACAATGTAAATCTTACTCTTTGTTAAACCTCAGAATCATCTTGATCAGCCTGTAAACATCCGTTCGATTATGCCCAAACTTTGATCAGATTATATCTACTCATTCTATAAATGATATCAATCTCTTGATCTATCTAAATCTGACACTTTGTTAAGAGTGAAAATGTTTTAGAGCAGCCTAGATCTGTATATTCGATTACGGTAATATTTTGTATGACTCCTGCTTGTCTCGCTTTTTTTCTACCCCTTTATTCCCGAAGTCAGATTAAATATATTTTGTAAAACTTTCCTTCTTCCTTTTGTTCTGTCATTATAATTTGAATCTCATTCAATTTCAAAGCATTACATCACGAAATATTACAATACAAACTTGGTCTTGAAACGTAAAGCAACAGAATAACGCTTGCTTTGATTTTGACCAGCTAGTCCCGGATCAGTCTATATCCATTCCTTTTATAAATGCTATCCATTCCTTGATCTATGTTAATCTGAGACTTTGTTAAACGTCAGAATCATTTTGATCCGACCATAAGCCTTCTTTCGAATATGGCCAACCGGTTGCAAATCGGTCGATATCTACTCCTTTTATAAATGATATACATTCCTTGATCTGTCTAAATCTGACATTTGTTTAATGATAGAATGTTCTAGACTAACATAAATCTGTTCCTTTGATTACGGTCACTCTTTTGTCTGCTTTCTGCTCGCCTTGCTTTTTTTTCTTCCGCTCGTTCGCGATGCCGGATTAAATAAATTTCTTTTGTAGTATAATCATTTTTCGTTTTCTTTTATGTTCGAATTCGAGGCCACTCCAATTTCAAAGCGTAACATCGTGGAGGATGACAAAAAGGGACTCGAGTTGAGAATGAAAGCAACAGTGTTATTGTTTCGTCAATCCAGATGTCGATGTTTATTTAAAGTCAGTATAATCGAAAACACCCTCTCCATATTTGAATTGTGATAATCGATTAATGTAACAATGCAGGAAGTTTGAAGAGTAATAGGAAATCCAAAGAAAATGAATTAGAAAGAGACAGCTGGAAGTTTAGCAACATATACTAAAAAGGTTTCGAGAATATAACACACATAAGGTGAGGAAACAACAAATAAAAACAGTGAATGACTTTTTAAACCTTTGGGTCCTTAAACCGCTTTAGTAGTGGCAGAGAAAAATTATGTATGCCCAGACACCGGTTGAACATTGATAGAGAAAAATGACTTAATGTCTAGCTACCAGTTTATAGGTAGATAAACACTTGAGTCTTGTTTCGCTATTGGCTGTCTTGTTTTGAAGAGCCAATCAGAAAAGCCGTAAGATTTTGGTGTCATCCAAATATATCCGCACCTTTTCATTGTGTTTTGTGCATGTGTTTTGGATAAAAAAGATTGTTTTTACCATGAAGCGTCAGAATTCTGGCGATAAAATGAAAGCATGCAATCATACACTTTCTCTACTAAGGATAATGATTATATTTTTTGTAACTATTTTTTTATCTAAGAGTAAAATTTTGAATAGCAATTATTTGAGAATTTTGACTCAGGAGCTCAGGCAGTACGGTTAAAATTATTCAGGTATGTAGGACTCAAAGTGCTAAATAGGTCTTGGTAAGTAAAATGAGGTTGATAAAAAAATGCATTTCTTTTTAACTGGATTCGAATTGTAAAGTTCTGAGTTGAATAAGAAGAATAAAGAAACTGTTAGTAAGAAACAAAAGGAGACATCAGCAATTTTGTGGTGGAAGTCATTTAACTATCACAGAAGAACGTATTAAAATCTGGAAATACACTTCAATGGTCGTTAAAAGAAACTTAGATTTAACGCATTATATGAAGAGCATAGAAAAAAACTGATCGCTTATAAAACACAGACATATGTAAAATATGTAGTTAAAACAAAAATGAAAAATAGCGTACGCAAGAACATGGTCTGCGTCATATGAAAATCTCGTTCCGAGTTCCATCTTAAAATCCTTGAGACAAATTTTGTTAAGTCTAGGCAGCCTTCCTTGTGTTAAAAGAAGAAATATCTTCTAGGAACTAAAGTAATCTACGTAGATATTCTGTGTTTAATATATTACTGTAATGATATATTACATTTTTGCTTTTTTTTTTCTATTTCATTCCTCGGTCCAGTTATGTGAGACACACTTTTTTTTTTTTTTAAAGTCTTGTCTTTTATAATAAGTTTTTTTTTTTTTTTTAAATTAAATGTCTTTATTTCTGTTTACTCTTGTTTTAACTACATATTTTAAATATGATTCTGTTATACGATATTATTAAATTTTGTGCCACAAAATCAGTTTTTGAAAACATATTAATCTTACGGCTCTAAAATCACAGAAACAGCTTTTCCAACCAGATAATTTCTCAGTATATACAAGCATTGGGTCAGGCGGTGCCAGGAAAAATGAATCTACAGATTATTTCCAATGTCAATGACAGATCAGTGCATATAAGAAATTCCGGTTCGATAGATCGAGAAGGTTTCTGAAGACAAAACTGTTGAAAGTTTCTTTGAAATATTTCAGAATAAAGATAGTGTATAAAAATTAATTTTTAGGCAAAAAACTGCGATGAATGTGATTACACATTCGGATATGTAATGCGGTTGATTAAAGGAAATCAATATTATTAATTTGAAATTATGTTGTTAATTTCTTTTCATGTGTGTCTGTTTAAAATGTATGTGCATAATGTCTATACACCTGACACCGAGTAATAATCTAATCTTATTTAGCAACGGAAATAATTCGTAAAAAGTTGTTGTTTTTGAATAAAAATCGTCAACTTGAATACCAGCTATATTTCTTTCTCCGGGCTCGAAATAAGCGCTACTACATCTTAATCCGACAAAAATGAAAACAAATTAACACTCAAAAACAAACCCATTGAAAAGGGCTAAAAAAGGGACCGACAGCGTTTGGGACACTTGACACTACGGACAATTTTTGAGTCAATCAAACTGAATGTAAGAATATTATAAAACAATAAAAAAAATTCATAAAATATGCTCGAAGATTGCTCCTCAAATAGATATACATTACACACACACATATACATACACAAACACACACACGGACCCCCCCATATATATATATATATATATATATATATATATATATATATGTATGTAAGGTAATAGATCAGTTTTGTATATAATCCAAGTGGAGTGTAATGATAATATATATATATATATATATATATATATATATATATATATATATATGTATGTGTGTGTGTGTGTGTGTGTGTGTGTGTGTGTGTGTGTGTGTGTGTGAGTGAGTGGATATGTTGTGTGTGTAATAAAATACAAACACACACACATATATATCGTGAGTGTGTGCTTGTGTCTGTGTTAGTTATCTGAAATTTTTTTCGACAGACTTAGGTTTGAAATCCACACCTAATATCCGTTTCTTTGTATGCATCATAGATATGATCAGAATATGTGTAAATATAGACTAGCTCTAGATAAAGAGATAGATGCATTAGTACATATATATATATATATATATATATATATATATATATATATATATATATATATATATATATATATATATATGATTGAATAGATTACAATTACGTCTTCTAATTTTTAAAAAAATCCATTCATACTCACGAATAACCTTCGGTGTATTGATATTAAAAGATGAGAGAAATGTCCTATAACTGTTTCAGTTTCTTTTATGTTTATTTCCCAAGTACTTTCGAGTAAATCGGACATATATACTTTTGTGCTACTTGCAGCCCTGAAGATGATCTTAGAAGAAGATGGCAAGGTTATTCGTAAGTATGAGCGGATTTTGATTTTGTTAGATCTGTAATTTATCCAATCAGACATACCCAATAAAGAATTTGCTGGAGAAATACACACAAACATATATAAAGGGGAAAAGCGTCCAGAGAAGAAATGTGTTTTTTCTTTCTTTCACCAACATCACCACAATATATATAGTGTATTGTTTAAATCTTATTTTAAATGAATACTCATATTTTAATAGAAAGACTGTTTTTATTTATTTATTAAACAGTGTATTTATTTATTTAACATCTGCTTGCCTGAATATTAGAGAAATTTTATTGAATTCTTATTAAATATTCTGTTTGATACATAAATTATAACAGAGTATCTCCTCAAATATGCATATCTATTTATAATAACGTTTAAACAGATAAATTCAAAATACGTTGGTTTTAATTCATTTTTTTAATATATATAGAAAAATAATTATCTTATCCAGACTCGGCGTTTCGCACATATAGCAAATGAAAAAAAAACAAAAAAAACAAACTTATAACGTTTTGCACATATAAACAACTTCCATTTTAAGGAGACTTGATTATAATTTTTTTCAATTAAATTCCACGATGAGTGGATGCTATCGCTACAAAAGGGAGCAGTGAAAATATGATTAAATATTTTATCTTTATTTATCATTATCGATTCCATATTCCAATTATATATATTTTGCTTTCTTGATTCTGTTAGCATCTAAAATGCTATGCCACCCCCCCCACACACACATATATATATATATATATATATATATATATATATATATATATGCCATATTCATATAGATTCCGTTTTATTTTTTTTTAGTTATTTTGAATCCTTGCTTGTCTAAACAGTAAAGGCAATTGTTGATTTGATCTTTAACTTTTTCCACAAATCATTGATAATACAAATACCAGTTCTTTTCTTCATTGCATTCGGCAATTCCTTCAAATTTTTTTCATCGTTTAACCGCAATGGTAATAGTAATATTAACCAATTCCATATATGGAAACATTTGACATTCATTGACAGAGCAGCCAGTGATATTTTCGGTTGAAATTGAAGTTGAAAGTCGTTGATTTTTTTATGAAAAATGTTTTCTCAATTTGGGTATGTCCTATCGTTTTTTTTCAATACTGATGGGGGTTTCCTTCCTAACCTTTTACTTAAAGTAATGTGGAAAGCTAACTTCTTAATTATGTCATTATTTTCACTTCCATTTTGAACATTTAATGTTCATTTTAGTTCTAATTGATTCTTATATAATTTGATGACTAGAAACACATGATGTCGATATAAATTTATTTAAGCAATATAAATAACAATATCCGGAACCTTAATATGGCAGTTTTTCTGCATTTTGTCTATTTCTAGTTTATTGTTGATTCTTTTCTGAAAATGAAACATTAGCGAAATTATGACTTTATTGTCTTAATCGCCTGACCTCTCTCCTTTTGAATTAATGTCGGATGAATTAGATAGGAGATTTCGAAGAGAATATCCAAAGCGTGAGAGTGAGCTTTTTTCAGTAATTGAAGAATACTTGGGAGGGTCTTTTATCTTCTTTTTTCAAAAACTATTGAAAAGAATTCCATTAATAAATCACTTATAATTTGCTGAATAGAATTTGATGTTAAAATTTTTATGAGTTTAACAGTAGTAGGGAAATATCTCTTGGAAGAAAAAAGTTTGGCAACAAAACTACAAAGAAGGCAAGAGAAAAAACTTTATTCTAGAATAAATTGAAGCCTTACTAGAAACGCTTGAAAAAATAAGGATGCAATCTGAGAAAGCAATCAGAGACATTATACGTTTTATTTTAGACGGAAAATAATTTATCTCAATATTGATAAATATTTAATTTGTGTAGATTAATAAAGCCACTAAAAGAATGAATCCCTCATAAATTTAATAACTTAAGTTGGTTTACCGTCTTTCTCTCTGCAGATGGGACAGGAAATATTATAAATTAAAACGCAACGATAAATATAATATGGTTAGATTCTTCTTATTATGATTTTCATTTGAGAGAGATAATCTTACTAAACTAGTGTCGCTGAGAAAGAAATATACGGAACAAAGTTTTTTTTTATATGCCATGACCCTTCACAGTGTTGGTGATCCTGGCTCTCGAGATTATTTTTTTTCATTGTATGTAGCTCTTAATGTATTTGTTG
Organism: Acanthosepion lycidas; assembly: GCA_963932145.1. Classification (NCBI taxonomy): domain Eukaryota; kingdom Metazoa; phylum Mollusca; class Cephalopoda; order Sepiida; family Sepiidae; genus Acanthosepion; species Acanthosepion lycidas. Next base: position 97,720,217 of record OZ010588.1, read on the forward strand.
TCGATTAAAATTAATTGAAGCATGAATTGTTATTTATATAACAATATCTGGAACCTCAATATGGCAGATTTTCTGCATTTTGTGCATTAATAGTTTATTGTCGACTCTTCTCTAAAAAAAAAAAAAAGAAAAGCATAGAAATTATGACTTTATTGTCTTAATCTCTTGACCACTCTTCTTTGGATTAGTATCGGATGAATAAGATAGGAGATTTCGAAGAGACTATCCAAAGAGTGAGAGTGAGCTTTGTTCTGTAGTTGAAACGAATTCCAATAATTTGTAAAGCAGTAATTAAGATAAGTGATTTTTTTTTATCGACAAAAATAAAATAAGATGTCGTTGATAATTAAATTATAGTTAAGTGTTTATTTTTTTGTCAAAATAAGGTACACTGGAGCTGATTCTCATGCAATTTTATAAGTAGAATATCAAGGTATCAGTTAAAAATAAAGAAAACCATTGAAACACAAGGGATTACTGAATGTGAGGGAATTCGAGAAAAATAACAATCATTATTAAGGAGAGAGAACAATAAAGAAATAGGAATTAAGGAGATATACTATAACGATGTGTATGAGATTTAAATGGTTGAAGCTCAAATTTGATTGGTAAATAGGAAACCGGGAGATAATGCGACAAGCGTGGAGTATTCTTCAGTTATGAGCCGTTTCTATCCAAGACGTAGGCGATCATGTTCCTTCACATTTTAATGTCCCGTGTAGCTCTTAATAAATTTCGGTATCCTGTTCTAACACACAAGTTCATTAAGTATGTTTCGCGCTGCTTTCCGCAGTCCCTATTTCTCTCAATCTATCCTGTTAGTGTCAGGTTTTCCAAACCCTCCTTCCTCATTACCTGCACAAGAAATTTCAACTACCGCTTCCTGATGTTACGCATGGATTTCCTTTTTGCTTTCATTTTCTTTAAAACTTCGTCATTGCTCACATATTATCCTCAACATTTTCTGTACAGCCGCGTTTCTGTTGCTTCAAGTCTCTTCGTCATCTGTGAGGAGATTGTCCAGGATTCACTGCCACATAGGAGGCCACGTAACAGTACAGTATTCTTTTCTTTGTTTCCTATTTTTTTTTCTGTTTCTTAAACTCTGCGTACCTTTTGGACGGCATTTATAAGCATCCCAATGCATCTTCGGTCTCAGTGAAGGACTTTCCGTCCTCGTTAATTTTCATTTTGGGATCATCCGTTTGCTTATAACCATGCATTGTGTCTTCTTGTAGTTTATATATAGTGTATTTCTCTCGCTTTCTTTCGTTACCTTCTGTGGGAGACATTTTAGTTTCCTTTACGGGACTACGAGGGAAGGGATAAACAGCATCGAATCTACAATTACATCTATCCATTTCAACTGTAAAATGATGACACCTATATAATATTAATAAGTTCTAGGTATCAAACAGAAAATCTGATCAAAACATTTACCAGAAAAAAATATTTATAAATGTCATGTCTCTATCACTAACATTGTAGATTCGTGTTTGGAGCTTATCAAGAATCCCTAAGAGAATTTCAGGTGCAAGAGACAGACCAGCTATATCCAATACATGAACAAACAGTAGACTTATAGATAAGATAGATTCAGCCGATAAACATGTCTGGAACGCTACCCGAGTAGCATATTTTTCGCTGGTCTCCTAACTTCTACTTAAAGTAATAAGAATACATCTCTTTCGCTGTGCCAGTATTTTTATTCGCGCGTTTTCTTGCAAGGCAAACGAGCCATATATAGCGTAACCCGGATATAAGAGACCTGGATATAAGAGAAACCCGGATACAAGAGATATTTTTTCTGGTCCCAAATTAGAGCCTGTGTTAATGTATATAAAATACCCGGATATGAAAGAAACCCGGATATAAGAGACTTCTTATCCGGACCCGACAACTCTCTTATATCCGGGTTACACTGTAAAACCATGAGGATCATTCAGACATGTTCGTCGCTCTTGAACCATATCCTTTATTGATCTATTTTATTTTATCAGAAAGCACAGAACAAGAATTAAAATATAAATTCAGACATTAAAATATCTCAATAAAACCCAGTCATTGTAATTCGGCGAATTGATGCGAACATTTGTTCGTTAAACAAAGACTTGTCTGAATAGAGATTTCAGTACTTACAGAAAAAAGCATTAATGATTTTGTTAAGCATTACCAGTCATTCAATGAAGTGACTTTGAAATATTCTTTTCGCTGGGCAATTATTCAAATGTTTGAAAACATGATTCGATGAAAATATTCATTTCACGCATTAATAAGAGATGACGAACCTCAAAATGAAATTTCGAAATCATCACCAGAGAACATTTATTGTTCAAGCAAAAAGTATGTGCCGGTGATGGAATGGATGAGAAATCTAAGAAACAAGTTCGAATTCGAGTCAGGTTAGATACATTTCTTTACACGCAAATAATGTTAGGAAATGTACAAATCCATATTACCCCATTAATATATAAGTTAATTATTACGACATCTCTCTGTAAAAAAATTCATTAACCTCACAATGGAAGGACGCGCTAAATATGCAAATTAGGAAATGGAGATATCCAAATGAAACGAGTATAAAATTTTAAATACCTGGGAAGTGTTTAAACAGAGGACAATTGCGTCAATTGTGTTAATTGCTCTGATGAGATGTCCTCTTTGTTACGTAGAATTTATTAACATAAACGATAAGAAGTCATCATTTTACAGTTGAGATAGCTAGAGCGAAAGAAAGGACTAAATATAAACTACAACTAAAGAAGACAGAATGCATGGATATCAGCAAAATGCTGGGCCCAAAATTCAAATCACAAATCGGTGATAACTTCTAACAGTGGACGGATAGTGCGACACCTAGATCTAAAGATGTATTCCAAAAAGCTAAGCAGAGTATTAAGAAACAGAAAGAACAAATTCTTTAAAGACAAAGAAAAGAGCACTGAACTGTTATGTAATATCTGTCCTGCCTCCGATATGGCAGTAAACACTGGTCAGTCTCCTCACAGATGAAGAAGAGACTTGAAGGATCAGAAATGTGGTTCTACAGAAGGATGATGGGGAGAGCAGGAAAAGAGCATTTGAGCCCGACGAAGTTTTACAGAAAATGGAAACAAAGAAAGAAACTTAGAATAATCATCAGAAAGAGACACGTTAAATTTCTAGGGAACATAGTGAGGAAAGAGGGATTTGGAAAATCTTATACTCAAAGGAGATTATAATCAGTGCACAGCGGAACACATATGGCACAAATACTTAAAGGATAGGCGTATGGCAGACTTATAAATATATACGAATATCAAGCACGACACAGTGAACCAATTTTCACAGCAGCAGACCAAGCAATTACTTCAATATAATCTGTCGAATTCATGCCAGCGGACAATGTTAGCCAAAGAAGGCGAAAGACATTTTCTGTAGATACAGACATTCGAAGGGAGACAGCTGTGTTTAAGAGAAAAAATATGTATTTTCTTCTGACATGTGCTGGCAAAGATATCTTCAATAAGTCTATCAAAACATTTTTCAGTTTAACCAGAGTACCAACAAACAACTGTAATTATTTATTGCTTATCAGTCATCTCTTGTTCCGGTCTTTCGGGTCCTATATCTAATAACATTTTCTGTTTGTGTCTGAAACGTTAAAAATGTAATTTTGATATTTTTTACTTACAGTGTACTTTCTTTATTTTGGCAAAGAAGAAATACTTATCTATAATTTAATTATCATACAACGGCCTCATAATTTATTTTCGTCAATGAAAAAACATCACCTGTCTTAATTACTACTTTAA
>OZ010588.1:97729010-97761510 GCA_963932145.1 Acanthosepion lycidas
TTAATGTAAACACACGCACACGCACGCACGCGCACACACACACATACACGCACACGCATGTTTAAACGGAACGCTGGTCATATAAAACTTTCAGTTATCTCTTTGGATAAGTCTTGTTCTTATGTCCATCGTCTTTGTCATGTTCAATTGATAATGTTAATTGTATTTTATGAATATGTCCTGAAGATGGTCTATTAGACCGAAACGTCCGACTTTGACATATTAACATTAAAACAGCATAATTGCATATAAGGATTTTTGTTTGTTTTTTCCGTATATTTTTCTTCATATATATATATATATATATATATATATATATATATATATATATGTAGCCAATGACAAAATTATTCATCCATCCATCAGCTTTGAATATTTGTATCCATTACACTGAATCTAATGCACGTTAGATGTGAATTATGCAAAATAAGAAAAGACAAAATTGTTTCAACAGGTCAAAATACGATTTAAATTTATTGAATCGTGTAAGTATAAATAATTGACATAATTATTTTATCGGTGACACCTTCCAGCAAAGAACATCATGTGGTGCATAGACTTTCACCATTGTTATTTTTACGTTAACCAAACGATGGGGAAGACAATGGAGCTTAACGTTGACTTGAAACATAGATATTAACTTGCACAAGTCGGTAACACTATTTAAAACCGGTTAACTATCCCTAGATCTACGGTACACTCCGTTATAAAGAAGTTTTAACTGTTTGGCACGGCAGAGAATTTAACTGGATTTAGAAGAATACTTAGATTGTCAACGAGAACTGCACGAAAAGTGTACCGCGAGGTTAATATAAACCCAAGAGTTGTTTTGAAAGCCAAAAGTTTGGATACGATGGGTAGCAGCGTAAGTACTCGCACAATACAACGTTGTTTAAATAGGAATAGGTTGTGACCAGGATGAACCCCTCTTCACAGACCATCTAACATTGTTGCTCGGCTTAATTTTGCCAAAACGTTCTTGGACAAAGGAAATTGATTTCGGGAACAAGTACTATGGAGTTATGAAAAAAAATGAGCTTTTTTAACATGATGATGTACAAAAGAAAGATGAGACTTTCCTCCCAAAGAAGACAGTGGCAACATTAACATATGGAAGCGACTTGATGATGTTTTAGGGTTGCCTTACCTCAAGAGGGACTGGACAGTTAATTTCAATAGGGGAAATAGTGACATCTGCTGAATATAAAAATGTTTTGGATGAAAATCGACAACTATCACCGGAGATTCTGTATCTAGGCCGGCGACTTACTTTCCAGCAAGATAATGATCCCAAATATACGACTAAATCAGTAACTAAGTGTCTTCAGAAAAAGAAGATAATACTTCTGCCATGGCCATCAATGAGTCCTGACTTGAATTATACTGAATATCTATGGCAAGAAATGAATGTTTGAATAAATCGTTGCTCACCAAAAACTTCAGAACTTAGAACGTGTAACCTTTGAACAATGGAAGAAAATTCCAGAATAAATTTATTCAAATCTCATAAAAACCTTTAGAAAACGATTGCAGCAAGTTACAAAGATAAGAGGACATACTATTACTATTGTGGAAATGTTTTCTATTTTAATTTTTCATACTGAACGAACAATTTTGTCTTTTCGATTTTGCCTTATTCGCCTGTCACATTTGTAACATTTAATTTATTTTTCTGAATATTGAGTTTTATATTCTTTTTTGTGGCTATGAACATATAAAAAAACAAAGTAATGAATAAAAATATTCAATATTGATAGATCTATGAATAATATATCTGTATATTATTTTATTTATTTGTTTATATTGTTATCATTTAAAGTAGTATTAATCTTAATTCTTATGAGGTGGTATCTGTCCATATTTTATGTACACTATTTAAATTATTCGGACAATTGCTTCATATTTCGGCCGTTGTAATATCCGGCCTTCTTCAGCTGGTTGGAATGTCGAACTGAACCTTTTATTTCACTCACGGGGTTAGACTGTTCTATTTCAACGTGCCATGTTTAATGGATATCAGTTATATCTTGTTAATTCCCCCTGAAAGTTCTCCACTGCCTTAACCGGGTATTGAACTCACACTCTTTGAGTCGTGTCATTGGATATAACTAACGCTTTTATCCATTGTGTCATGTGTTCTTGAGGACATCTGTGTATGAATTTCTTGGTATTATAAACCTAATGTCTTACGCAACCTTTTTACCAGTGCTCATATTGCAATTTTTACTGTTACCATTTCATGTTTTTATCAGAGCTCATATTGCAATTCTTGTTGCTATTATCGCTTTTTCCTGGCACTCCTTATTACTGGTTCCCATACTTCATTCATTTTTATGCTTGTTTGGTCAGGAAATATTTGTGGCCTAGCATATGTGCTGATCCCTTAAGTTTACGAATTTTCTAATGGTATTCTTTGTCTATGATCTCAACATGATCCCACAGTGGGCGGTGATGTGATTTTTCTCTTCATATGTGATCAGCCACGCCTGGTTTTTCTCTTTCCTCTCATGTTACAACTTTCTGTTGTTCTTGAAGCCTTACCTTACGGAAAGAAATATAAAAAAGAGACAGGCTGTCCCCTTAATTATTAAGAGATAACTGATAACTGACATCCATTAAACATGGTACGTGGAACTAGAACAGTCTACCCCAGTCAGAGAAATAAACGGTTCAAATCGACATTCCAAAACCCTGAAGAAGGGCGAAGCGTACAACGGACGCAGCATTGTAACAAATAAAGATTAAGACAACAGTACGAATAATGTAAATATTGTAAAGAGGTGACATATTTGATAACGAACAGTTTACTCCGACATCCAGTTGAATATATATATATATATATATATATATATATATATATATATATACCTATTTATGCATATACATACATACATACATATATATATATATATATATATATATATATATATATATATATATATATATATATATATATATATATATTGGGTAGGTGGATATCGCCAGCCCGGGATGGTAGTGCATCTACGAAAAGGAAAACTTGATTTTAAAACTCTGCTGTCTTCCGGCAATATCCAATCATAGTAAACACTGAGGACAAATCCATACCCGGGGTCCCTAAGACAACCCCAGTCAACATTATTCTAATAAGTTCTACCATACTGTCACTGCCATCTGGGCTATATAACCATATCAAATACTACGCCGCCACCAGCAGTTTAGGCATACTTTTGGGGAGCGCAGAGCAGTGGTCTCTCGAAACCGACTAGTGACACATTATGTACAACTAAACAATTGATAATAATAATAATAATAATAATAATAATAATAATAATAATGCTTTTCAACTGAGGCAGTAAGCCTGATTATTGCAGCTCAGGACCAAAGTCTCGCAACAAGATTCTCATTGATGGAACTAACCAGGTACGAAGGATCTGCGGAAAATATTATGAAACTGCCATGTCAGGATGTCAAGCACTAGTAAAAATTGAATATATCCATAGAGAAAAGGAGGTAGCAACGTATGTGCAATAGAAGATATGCATGTAGCACAAAATCGAAACCACTTGAGAGATGGTATGAGCACCAACCAGACAGGGTTACCCAAAATAACAATGTAACTATCCTCTGGCACATGTCAATTCAAACTGACAGTGAAATAAAAGCCAGAAGACATGATATTAATATAAAAAAACAAGAAATTCTGGAAGTGTATGCTTATTGACATAGCAGTATTTTCTGAAAGAATCATCCATGAAAATTATCGAGAATTTGTCCAAGATGTATAGAATGAAGACTGATATTGTACAATCAAACATCTGGACCTCGTGAGAAAAGGAATGGACAATTTTACTAATGGTGTCCCAGGTAACAAGGTATACAAGTTGCCCAGATGACTGTTTTCTAGCAACTTCCTATATACTTGGAAAATACAATAAATTAAATGACAATTTTCTTATATAGCACAGGGACCATAGTTTGGACACGGAATTACGGGAATTTAAGGCAGGAAACATAATAATAATAATAATAACAACAATAATAATATTAATAATAATAATAATAATAATAATAATATTAATAATAATAATAATAATAATAATAATAATAATAATAAACGTCATATACGCAATAGCTCTAGCAGCGACTCGGAAGCTTGGTGTCAAGACAATAAATAGAATTAACAGACACAGAGAACCAGCTTGGAAAACCAAACTGATACGAGAAATAGAACAAATCAGATGTGAGCTGTCTATATTAGATGAGCTCACCAGAAACCCTAATATTTCCACACGTAAATCCAAAAAGATCAAACGGAAATATAGCATTAAATCCCTAATTGATATTCCATCGATCAAGGAAATGCTGAAACAGAAACTTCAGCTAAAAGCACAGAGAACAAGACGATACGAGAAACGTTGTAGATTCTATCGCCAAAATAAACATTCCGAACAGATCTTAAGAAATTTTACAGGGAAATTGGAAAAACGCCTATACATGTCGAAACGCCACCATCGATTGATAATGTACAGACATTTTGGGAAAATATCTGGAGCAAACCAAAGGAATGTAACCCAAATGCAGAATGGATACGGCGTGAAGAAGAACGACTGCTGGATACACCTCTGCAAGAATGGGTAAATATATCCACAGATGATGTTAGGCAAGCACTAACGAAATCCCAAAAATGGAAATCCCCAGGAAATGACAAGGTGCCCAATTTCTGGCTGTATCATCTCTCATCTACCCATGGCATACTTGCAAAAACATTATCAACGCTTGTAAATAATCCCAATAAAATCCCGGAATGGGTTACTGAAGGTATTACATACCTCATACCAAAAACAACTGAAACAGACGACCCGAAAAATTATAGACCGATAACATGTCTTTCCACAACGTATAAGTTGATCACGTCTGTACTGACGAACCGTACTTACTCCTTCTTCGAAACAAACAGCATTCTCCCGCTGGAACAGAAGGGATGCAGTAGAGGTTCATATGGCTGCAAAGATCAACTTCTGATAAATAAAATGATCCTGGAAAATTGCAGGAGACGACGCAGAAATCTCAGTGCAGCGTGGATTGATTATCGTAAAGCCTTTGATAGTGTTCCACATTCTTGGATCCTTAAGGCTTTGGAAATGTACAAAGTCTCCCCTGTGGTATTAAACTTTCTTAAGCACAGCATGGGGATGTGGAACACAAAACTATACCTTAGGCACACCGGGGGCACTGCTATATCCAACCGTCTGAATATCCGACGTGGAATTTTTCAAGGAGACTCTCTGTCACCTCTTCTGTTTTGTTTATCCTTAACCCCTCTTACACATGAACTGAACAACAGTAGCTATGGTTACAAAATAAATATGAAAATTTTCAATCACCTACTATACATGGATGATCTCAAACTCTTTGCCAAAGACGACAATGAGTTGAAAGGCCTCCTCAATATTGTTAAATACTTTAGTGACGACATAGGTATGGACTTCGGATTAGATAAATGTGCAAAAGTAACATTCAAGAAAGGTAGAATTACAGAAACACCCTCAATAGATTTAGATTTTGACACAAAGCTTAGGGAATTGGAGCATGAAGAAGCTTATAAGTACCTAGGAATTAGCGAAGGAGATGGCATACAACACACCCAAATGAAAGAAAAAATAAGAAAAGAGTACTACAGGCGTGTACGTCTGATACTAAATACTGAACTAAACTCAAAAAATAGAATATCAGCTATAAACACATTGGCTGTCCCAGTGGTGCATTACAGCTTTAATGTCCTTAACTGGACCATAGCTGAAATTAAGCGAATGGACGCCAAAACGAGAAAGCTTCTCACTTGCTATCGCATGCATCATCCCAAAGCTGATGTTGATCGTCTGTATGTGCCCAGATCCGAAGGAGGCAGAGGATTAGTTCAACTAGAACTGTCCTACAAAACTACAACAATTGGCCTCCAAAAATACTTGGAAACTACAGAAGACTGGATGATGGTATGCGTCAAGGAACATGAAAGTAGTAAGCGTCTTTACTCCGTAATGAAAGAAGCCAACAAATTCAAACTGGAGCTTCAAATGGGCGTAGAGATGCAACTACAGCACAATACACCGGCTGAAACTGCAAAATACTTGAAAAAGACAGCAAAGACGAATGCAACCGACCAGATACAGAAGCGATGGCAAGATAAACCGCTTCATGGCCAATACTCTGCCCGTATCAACCAAGCTGATGTAGACAAAACCCGTACCCATCAGTGGCTACGCAGTGCAGGGTTGAAAGCGGAAACTGAAGGTTTTATCCTTGCTGCGCAGGACCAATGCTTGCTAACTAGGAATTATCAAGCACATATACTAAAATATTGTGTCAGCCCAAAATGCAGATTCTGTGATAAATATCCAGAAACGATTGATCATCTTGTATCAGGTTGCACGATGTTGGCACCCACTGAATATAAAACCCGACATGACAGAGTGGGCCAATATCTGCACTGGAAAATCTGCAACTTCTACGGGAAGGAAACTGAAAGAAACTGGTACCAACACCACCCAGACCCAGTTACGGAGATAGGACCTGTTACAATTCTATGGGACTACACAATCCACACTGACAGAACAATCAGGGCAAACCGACCAGATATTGTTATTAAAGACCACAAACAAAAACGGTGCATCCTTATTGATATGGCAGTCCCTGCTGACTGCAATGTATCTTTGAAGATATTCAAAAAGCTGTCAAAATACAAGGACCTTGAAATAGAGGTCTCGAAAATGTGGCATATGGGAACATCAACAATCCCTGTTGTAGTTGGAGCCCTAGGACTGGTTGGAAAAGATTGCAGTAGACTAATTGCAGGGATTCCTGGAAGCCCATGCCTCAAGGAGATACAAAAAATTGTTCTGACAAGTACAGCCCACACTTTACGAAGGGCTCTATCTATGTAATATTTTTTTTTTTTTGTCAGTGAAAAGTGTCATGATGCCATTTCTAACCTTAGGTCCCTGGGTGGGACCCGGAAAGAAATGTGTAAACGCCAGAAAGCAAAGAAAATAAAAATAATAATAATAATAATAATAATAATAATAATAATAATAATAATAATAAATAAACAACTAAATAAATAGATGAATAAATAAAATGTATTTTTGGTCTACAAATCTCGTGGTGATATCTGACTGGGAATAGCCGTATCTCAGGGGCAGGTCGAATTCTTTAGCTTTGCTTAACAGTGTCCTAGGGGTGCTATCTTGAGCAAAACTAATACTAGGTAGTCAAAGATAAAGTGCAAAAAAAAAAATCTAATCACAATGACTACAAAGAAAAACTGATCCCGGATCGTCGTTATTATTGCCCACTCTCCGAGAGGAACCATTCTACGGTCGAAAAATCTCTCTCTCGAAAAATCAGAACCAACTGGTCAACAAAACCGGATTAACCCCAACAATGGACAGAGTGTCGTAATGCCAAATGAATTAATAAAAAGAAAGTGAACGAAATGGAAATCTGAAGAGTATGAACAAGTCATACCATCTTGTTTTTTATTGAACATCACCAGTCAGACATAGGAAATATAGTGACATATGGTAGGAACTAAAATAAGACACTATGTTGGCCCAAATATGCTTGCCAATGTCCCTAGAGACACCATGCCAATTAAAAGACACTCAAATGCAGAAATAAGCTCAAGTAAAACTAAATATAAAACAAAGTCCTATCAGACATAATCCAAACAAAAATGATGCAAGAATGGAAATAGATAATAGGATAGAGGGTGAGATAAAATCTAAAATAAATGAGATACGAAATAATGATATCATGTATTCATATTCCGTCAATGGCGAAGATGGAATCAAACGACATTAGGACAAAATTCCATAAAATTTTAGTTGAAACCACTGAAGCGAAAAACCACACGATTCCAATAATCAGAAAATGTAATTCACACACAAATCTCATAAAAATACCGGCTTCAAAACATTCACATAACAAAGTCGAATAAACATAATATGTCACCGTATAACGCTGCATTGCAAATGGTGTTAATGGACAGACCGCAAGAAAACATCACAGCGGTAAATAACGTCATGTAACAACTTTGGTAGTTACTGAAAAACTTAATATAAAGATAAATAAAAGATTAAACAACAGACAAAAGCAGTCCATTTGAAAAGCAAAATTAAAACGAGAAATAGAGGAAGTCAGATGTGACTTATCGATACTAGATTAAATTTCAAGTAATTCAAATATTTCAACACGGAAAAGTAAGAATCTTAAATAGAAATATAAAGAAATTCCACAAATCAAGGAAATTTTTAGACATAGACTAAAATTAAAGGCACAGAGAACAGAATGATATGAAAAGCGCTGTAAGTTCTATCGACAAAGTATTCCAAATGGACTTCAAGATGATTTACAAGGACATTGGAAAAGCCGTTAGAGAAGTTAAAAAATCACAATCTATTAAAGAAATGCAAACATTTTGGTAAAATATTTGGAGGAATCCAAAGGAATATAATTCCAATTCAGCGTGGATCAAAAGAAAACAAGAAAAAATGAAGGATAAACCTGTGCAAGAATTGAAAAATATAAGGAAGAATAACGTTAGGCAAGCTCTGAAGAATTCACAAAAATGGAAATCACCAGGAAATGTCAAGGTACCCAGCTATTGGCTCTATCATTTGTTATCATTTCATAAAACTATTGCAAAACTTTATCAATGTTAATTAATAACGCCAATGCAATTCCAAATGAATCGTTGAAGGTATTTCATATCTCCTACCAAAAACAGGTGAAAGAGATGATGCCCCAAATTATAAGCCAATAAAATATCTGTCCATCACACATAAATTGATCACCTCTGTCCTGACGGCCGCTACGTATTATTTTCTTGAGGAAAACAGTATTCTGCTAGAACAGAAAGAGTGTCGAAGAGATTTATATGGGACAAAAGATCAACTAATATATAAAATGATCCAGGAAAAAGATAAAAATATCCTCATGGATAGATTGCCATATGGCCTTTGATAGTTTGTCACACTCTTGGATACTTAAAGCTTTGGAAATGTCTCCTCGGTTATAGTACATTACCTTAAATATATTATGAAACTGTGACAAACCACAATATACCTATATTATAGCAATGGTAATACCATTTCCAGCTTTTTAAACATCCGATTGGGAATTTTTCAAGGAGACACACTGTCACCTTTTCTGTTTTCTTTGTCCTTTATCTCTATTTCGCATGAACTAAAAATAAAATACAGAAGATTGGATGATGGTCTGTCGTATAAAAAAAACAAAAAAAACGAAGCCAACAAATTCAAAAAGGATTATGCAGTGGATGAAGAAGTGTAAGTAAACCATAATACGCCTACTGCAGCGGCAAAGAAACTAAAAAAAGATATCAAACGGTAATGCAATGAACGATTGCAAGATAATGGTTATTACTCTGCTCATAACAAAAAAGCTGATGTAGAAACACCCCGTACCCATCAGTGGTTACGTAGTGAAGGGTTATAAGTTGAAATTGAAGTTATTTTTTTCTTGCTGTAGTGGACAAATGCTTGCTAATTACCAGCAGACATGATATAACAAATGCAGTCTGTGATAAATACCCAGAACCAACTGAGCATCTTCTATCTGGTTGTACAATGTTAGCACAAAACTGAATATAAAAAATCGGTATGATAGAGTGGGCCAGTAGCTGCACTGGAAATTATGCTACTTTTAAGGGAAGGAATTTGCAAGAGACTGGCATAAACACATCCCAGACCCAGTTACACAGACAGCATCTGTAAGAATTTTATGGGACTTTATAATACACAGGGAGAACACTCAAAGCTAATTGCCCAGACAACGTGATCAAAAATCAGAAGAACAGAATGGGATTTATATTGACATGCCAGCCGCTGAAGATTGTAATGGATCTTTGAAGTTCTTCAAAAACTATTAAAATACAAGGATCTTGAAGTGGAAATATCAAAAGCGAGTTATATTACGTCATCAATAATTCCAGCTGTAGCTGGATACATCGGATTAATTAGAAAATGTTCCGATATACTCATTGAAGAGATACCTGGTTTCCTATGCCTTAAAGAAATACAAAATCTTTAAGGGCACCTCAACTTGGTGTAATGGTTGGCAAGCTTGTCTCGCTAGAACAGTTACGACTGAAAAGTGAGTTCGGTCCTTATTTGGTGCCCCATGCCTTCCGCTTTGTGCCACATCTAAGCTGCGCTTAAAAAATCAATAGGGTACTTCTAGGTGGTGTAATGGTTAGAAAGCTTGTCTCGCTAGAACAGTTACGACTGAAAAGTGAGTTCTGTCCTCATTTTGGGCCCCGTACTTTTGGCTTTGTGCCACATCTAAGCTACGCTTAGAAAATAACTATAACTAAGAGCTTTATCTCTGAAGAGCTTTATCTCTGTAATATATATATATATATATATATATATATATATATATATATTACAGAGATAAAGCTCTTATATATATATATATATATATATATATATATAAGAGCTTTATCTCTGTAATATATATATATAAGAGCTTTATCTCTGTAATATATATATATATATATATATATATATATATATATATATATATATATAACTAAGAGCTTTATCTCTGTAATATATATATATATATATATATATATATAACTAAGAGCTTTATCTCTGTAATATATATATATATATATAACTAAGAGCTTTTTCTCTGTAAAATATATATACATATATATATATATATATATATATATATATATATATATATAACTAAGAGCTTTATCTCTGTAAAATATATATGTATATATATATATATATATATATATATATATATATATATGTCGATGTGTTTGTAACGAATGTATGGTCGCAATTTTCGAAGGATTTGCACTAAAGTTTACATGCACATGCTCCAAGTTAGCGGGAGGGCCAAGACCGACTTTGCATTTCCCAACTCACATTGATAGTTGAAATAATCGATTGTTCATGCTTCTACGGCAGTTTTCATGTAGTCTGCGGCTATTTTCTACTGGCCAGAGTGAGAGCCTATAACTGGCTGCCACGAATAGGCAGGACGATTCTAGTGGCCAGCGTGAGAGCCAACAGCTGACTGACACGAATGTTAACTAGTATGCTAGCATGCAAAAAAAAAAATCGATAGCTGCATTTGTCACAAATGGGAAAAATTTAAATCTGCATGGAACTTTACTTCATTTGGCTCATTCGCTTGTTTAAATTCAACGTTGATTCTGAATCCGCAGAACTGGGTGTAAAAAAGTATTTATTGTTAAAATTCTTTTTTCATTCGATTTTTCCATTTACGAGTCCTATTTTAAAGCTGATTGTTTTGTGTTCATTTTGTTTAGTTCTTTTTTCGTAACAGATTTAATTTTCAGTATAGAGCTTAGAAAAAATTCGCAGTGTGTGATAGGCAAGAAGTAAGGCATGTAGCAACATCAGCACGGCAAGGACACTCCTTTAAAGGCAAGGAAAGGCAAAAATATTTTAAGTCAAGTGACAGCGATTGCTGTATGAGTCGTACGATTTTTGAATCAAGCACGAGCAACGCCGGGCCATGCTGCTAGTATATATATATATATATATATATATATATATATATATATATATATATATATAATAATAACATTAATAATTGGATAATGTCGTGAAGCCTTTTCTGAACGTAAGTGCCTGGTTGGAAGCTGGAAAGAAACCATCAGAATACTACTACTACTACTACTACTACTACTACTAATAATAATAATAATAATAATAATAATAATATACAATAATAATGCAATAAAGTTAGTATTATGCAGGACAATCTACTATTGAATTATTACACTATAACATATAACAGAATGTGAAATTTGAGAAAAAGAAATACGGTAAGATATTGAAATTTCAAAGATAGCTGCCATAAATAAGTAAAGAAATTACTTGGAAATAAAGAAAAGCGTAGTAAGCTGTTTGGTAATATCCACTCATCGGTATGGTAGCGGATGCAAGACAGTCATTTATCAGTTGAAAAAAAATCTTTAAGCGACTGCGATATAATTTTACGAACGACTGTAAAGATTCCACTGGACATAGTTTATGAGCAACATGAATCTTTTAAGGAAGCTAGAAACGAAAATATGGTAACAATTAGAAAGATACAGTTAACAATTTTCGTAGGTAAAGTGATGTCATAGTGCCTAGAAAGCATAACACTCACAGGGCATAATAAAAGCGAGAGGATCGGGGAGGAGTTGTGAGTAACCGATTTTAAGAGCTTGTGTGAATGTATGGCAGAATGGCGCCAATAAGGGATGGGAAGAAATCAAATTTTAGAAAGAGTAATTAGAGAATTGAAATTTATTTCTCTTTTTCTCTACATGAAATGTCATGAAATTTTCTTCTATTTCTTGAATCGTATTTCTTTCTTTATTCTTGTGTTTCTTTTGTTCTTTCTTTCCCTCTTTTCTGCTTTTTTTTTCATTTATCTCAGCTCTCCTGTGTTTGTCTATAAACTTTGCATTAATTTCTTCGTTTTTTTTTCCCATATTGTCACATTTCTTTCTTTTTTTCTTTGATACTTACTAATGTTTTCCATTCTCTCTAAATTATTAGCTCTCCTGTCTATACTCTTTACTTTAATTTCTTTCTCTTTTTTGTTCTTATTTTCTTTCTTTCTTACTTTCTTTTTCCTTTCTTTCTTTCTTTGTTTATTTTTCTCATTCTTTCTTTACAGGCTTCTTCAAACAATTTCTTACCGTTTGTCTTTCTTTCTATTTTCTTTTGACATATCGGATCATGCAGTCTACTGTTCCTTTCTCTTCCTCATTCATACTTTCTATCTTTCATACGATTTTTCTTTCTTTCTTTTTTTCTTTCATTGTTGCTATAGTTTTCCTTCCTTTCTTTATCCTTAGCTCTCGTCTATATCAACCTTGCGTTAATTAATTTATTTATTTCGCTTGTTGTTTTCTTTCTATATTTCTTTTTTTTTTCTTTCTCGGCCTCTCTGATCATGAAATGTCCTTCTTTTTGTTCATAGTGTTTTCAGGCTTTCTTTCATTCCTTCTTATTTTCTTTTTTTTATTGTGTTTTTTCTTTCTTTTTTACTTGCTTATTTACATGCAATTTTCATTTAATTTCTTCATTTTAATTTTCTTTCTTATTTTGCTTTCATTTTTCTTTCTTTCTTTGCCTTGCTATTCAGCTGGCTTTCATTACTAGCTTCTTTCCTACGTATTATTTCTCTCTTTACGTTATGCCTTGTCATACAGTTGGCTGTTATTCAATTATTTTTCATGTAACATGTTCATTTCTAGTTTATTGAATTTAGTATAATGTCGAATTAAGTCCAATGTTATCTGAGTGAAGCTGTTTTTTCTTTTTTTTTAATTTTCTAGTGAAACTTCTCTGTTTCCTCATTCGTCATTTTCTGCCTGGTCTCATATTGTAGACAAGTGACGTCGACAAACGGAACTGAAGTTCCTAAAGCCACCTGCAGTTTGTCTACCATTCCAGTCATGCCGTGCAAACAGATAGCACCTCCAGCGAATGCCAATGATATGCGTCCTTCCTAAGAGTGAGTCGAATTTTAAAAAGTAGATCAGAGCCGACAAACAACAGTCAGTTGGCACTGCGCCAGGGTTGCGCTGTGATAGGCTACTGAATATCAATGGATAACATGTAAATATTTGTTGATTCGAAGCAGTTTCACAGTATGCTGGGGAGAGCAAACGCAGCAAATTAGATCTAGGAGTAAGAAAGTACGGTGGGGCATGAAGAGGAAGTGAGACATACACATAGGGTGGGAGACATTAAAAGGGAAATAATATAAGAGAGAGAGAGAGAGGAGAAAAGACAATGACAGAAGCAGAAGATAATGAAATGAAGTAATCTATACATATATATATATACATCACCATCCACCTATTCATATATACATACATATTATATATAATGTAAGACAAAAGAATTGTTTGCTTCTAAAATAAATTGTCTTTGCAGATTTTTCATATATATATATATATATATATATGTATGTGTCTGTGTGTGTCTGTGTGTGTGAACTTTTACATATAGACATACATATGCGTAGATAAATAGACAGATAGATATAAACAGATAGAAATTAATTAGATAGATAGATATGAACAGATAGATAGATAGATGGGTAGATATGAACTGATAGAGATTATATAGAAAGACAGAGATTTATGAACAGATTCATATATATATATATATATATATATATATATATATATATATATATATATATATATATATATACAGAGAGGGAGAGAGAGAGAGATGAATGGGGAAAAGATTATAAAATATAAAGATTGAGGAAGAAATATGAAAGAAATAGAAACTTAGATAATGAGCGATAAAGCATATGAGGCCACATTAGACAACATTAATGAAGAAGAAGAAGAAGAAGAAGAAGAAGAAGAAGAAGAAGAAGAAGAACGAGAAGAACAAGAACAAGAACAAGAACAAGAAAAACAAGCAGAAGAAGAAGAAGAAGAAGAAGAAGAAGAAGAAGAAGAAGAAGAAGAAGAAGAAGAAGAAGAAGAAAAATAGAAGAGGGAGAAGAAAAGTAGAATCGGTATACGACTGTAAGTATATAAATATCTAGCATAGAAAAGTATAAAATATGTTCTATATAAAAACATAAGAATTTAAGAATATAATATGTATTATATTAATAATCTAAAATTCTCGACTATGTTACAAAATACTAATATGTAACATATTATATCGCAATATTTAATTATTTGAATAGAATATGAGAATATAAGATTATGTATTTTAGGAAAGGTAAAGAATATTATAATATTATCTAAAAACAGGATGAAAGATATATAATATATATATAATAGAAATAAATAAAATAATATATTATATATAGAAAAGGTGAATGCTATATAATCTAACTGAAATGAAAAATAAATATTCAAAATTATATAAATATTTAAAATAGAATATTAAACAACAATATTTAATACTAGACTAAAAGCCACTCCCCCCGCATTTAGGCGGAATTTAGGCTAGCTCATTAGGAGTGATTTGAGGCCTTCAGGCTTTTACCTTCAGCTTCCTATATACGTAAATGTTATAAGATTTAGATATAATAAAATTTTTTTATATTTATTCGACACCTTAATTCAGCATAATCTTTCTTCGTATACCCAACTGATCTCCGTAGTTTATTTAAACATTTATTTTTCGCGCAATTTTTCTTCTCTTTTAATATCGCCATTCTTTAGGATAACTTCATAGAAAGTCACTCTTGAAAGACATTAGGGAAACCTAACTATGTAATATTTCGAATTACAGTAGGCGTGCTAGAAAAAGAAAGAAAACATATGAACAACGTACCGTGTCCCGCTTAAGTTTTATTTACGGTTTAATTAGATAACGTCAGAGTTGCAATTGCGACGGAATGCGAAAGTAAACCTTTAATAAAGAATCGCTTTTTCAAATCTTCCACTCTGGTCGATATATAAATTTAACTTTAAATGAATTGTTTATTTAATTTTTAATCGACGGTAACGGCAGTAGTTAGTATCTGTGGTGGCGTAATTTCAGTGTATATTCATATTGTACATACTCATTGGGGATTTTTTTTAATGTGTTACTTTTATTCCCATCTCTCCACAAACAAAGAATTGTACATATAAGGATATTTAGATTTTTCATAGAGACATGAGGCATTATGGTGAATGTAGCAAGAAAGGCTAGTAAGAGTGTGTTGTTTAGGTGTTAGGAATATTGTTTGCATATTTGGGTCACTGTTTGTGGCTTGCTAATTTTAAAGGTAAGAAAGATGAAGCACGTCTTTTTGCCCATTCCCTTTTTTTAGGCCCTGTGCCCCATTTTCTGTATTTTAACAGAAAATATCATAATTTAACTGTATTAAATTACAGTAGGGGAAAGATGAGATGACCTCTTTAACTGTTTGTTTTGACGTTCCAAAATCCCCCTTCCTCATTCATGCTCAGTTTTAATATGGAAGGCAGATATCATTTCATGATAAGTAAAGTAACCGTGGATTACTCCATATATCCACTTTTTTTAAACAGTACTCTAAATATGAAAGTCTATCAAGAGAAACATATCTGGTGTAAACTGTCGGGTTTGTGCCATTGGCAATCGGCTTTTCAATCTCAGGTATTTGGGTTTCGTGTTGATCCCCTGAGAATACAGCTGGTCTTGGTTTCTCCGAGTAAGTGACACCCGAAACAAATCTTTATTGTCGCTGCAGTGTATTGGAAGTTTCTGGGTTGGTAAATTTTGTTGAGGTTGGCTGTTCAGTCCTTCGTCTTAGGTAAAAGGTATTTCCACGTTAAATTCAAATGTCTTCACAAACATTGGCCAGTGGTCTACTTTACAAAATTGTATTACCTGATTACAGATACCGTATGAGACACTCAATCTCATTTGAAACAGCCGGATCCTAGAGGTCAATTCATGGAGACGTTTCTTTTTCTAGAGAAGGCAGATACCATTTATTGATGATTGAGGTAACTGTTGATGTCCCATAGTTTTTTTAAATCCTTTCAATAAAAAAATCAAGCAAGAGATCGAATCTTGTAACTATGTCTAGTCTAAACTGACAGGTTGGTACCATTGGCAATCGGCTTTTTAATTTCAGTTATTTAGGTTTCGTGTTGATTCACCTGACATTTCAGCTGGACTTGGTTTCTTTGAGTAAGTGACATCCGAAAAAGGTCTTGATTGATGCTGCAGTATATTGGGAGTTTCTCGGTTGGTAACTTTTGTCGAGGATGGCAGTTCAGTTTTTCGCTATAGTCTTCCTTAATTAGAGCAGACATTGGGGAATCAGGTTTTACAACTGTTGGTGAAGTTTTCGGTTTTTTTAACGGAAGTATAATATTTTTTAACACTACCTGGACTTTTTTCTTCATATTAAGGGGCAGGTGTCGAGTTATTTCCATAGACATTGGTCGCGCAGACTTTTTAAAGATATATATATATATATATATATATATATATATATATATATATATGTTTAAAAAGTCTGCGCGACCATATATATACAGTGTAACCCGGATATAAGAGACCCGGATATAAGAGAAACCCGGATATAAGATAGATTTCTCTGGTCCCAAATTAGAGCCTGTGTTAATGTACATAAATTAGACCAAATCCGGATATAAGAGAAAACCGGATATAAGAGACAACTCTCTTATATCCGGGTTACATTGTATATATATATATATATATATATATATATATATATATATATATATATATATCGAATTAGCCTGTCTTGCATTTCCATAGAATTTCAGACTTTTGCAAACTCCCGTAGAGCAGGGATATATGCCTCTATACTCTATGAAGTTTTTGATTTCGAGTATTAAATTTGCTAGCTTCGTACACTTCATGGGTTTCTTCGATAAAAGATCCTTCAAATTTCGTTAAGTTTATTACTGCTTCCAAATTTTCTCTATCCTCTTCATTATCGACATTCAATCTCTCTAAATGTCGTATGCGTCTCTTATTATTGATAAAAAGCAAATGTTTGGTATGTACTATCAGGTTTTTTGCTGAATCGACTGGCTTTTGAATAATTTCGAATAAACATTTTCGAGTTGATAAATTCCCTGATAAAAAACAAAAAAAACAAGAAGTTATTCCAGTAGGTTGGACATTGCTCAGAATTTTGTGGGCAGGAAGCAGGATTAAACCAGCGGACAAGTAGAATAATCTACGGATGTTCAGGGGACCTATGGCCACTCCCTTAAGTTCGTAAGAGTAAGACGTCGGAAGTTGAGGGTCTGGGGCGAAAGTGTTAGACTTTGGTTATCCTAACTTTGCTTAGAATTTTGTGAAATTGTGGCACCATTTAACGAGAAAGGGAAAAGAAAGAAAAGAGGAAAGATGAGAGGCTAAGGACCGAATCGTGAGTGATAAGCAAGAACACACACACGGCTAAGAGACAATGGATAAAAGGATATTTTGATAAGTAACAAATGGCGAAAGAGTGTCATTACAATAACAGGGAAATTCTGAGTGGAAAGAGAGGGAAAGAAAGAAAGAATCAGATATGTTTTGGAATAGGCTGTGTTATCTAAGGATGTGAAAACAAACTATTGGTACGGGAAGACATCTTATTATCAACTACAGACCGGCTGGCCAAAGAAAAAAAATTCAAATGAAAATGTTATTTCGATAAGTGACGAAAAATAGGCAACTAAAGGGACTTTGGACAGATATGAAAAATTAAGGACCACCTACTAGTGTCCGTTGACCGATTTTCCTTCGACGGAACATCCTTGGCCTGCGATAATAAAATTATTTTATCAGAAATAAGTACCGAAGGAAAATGAATGGGAACTTAGAAATGTTTTTTTTTCTTTCTTCGAGGCGACAGACTGACTGGAACTTTGGAGATTTTTCTTTTTGTGACCGTGTTAGGAAGACCACAGATTCTGATAATTAGCGATAAAATACCTGACGTAAACCACGTGTAGAACAAGAGTTATGACCGCCATTGTCATATTGTCCCGTTCGCGACCAGAGAAATGATAACGGCGATTAAGAGGAAGAAAAGGGAAAGAGAAGAGATAATTTTTTTTTAGTTAAGCAAGATATTTTTTTTTCTCTTCCTGAAACAAAGCCGCGGATTCGTCCACGCCCGACTAAGACATCATTGGTCGAGTGGTGATCACGTGACGCACGAGGGAGGCTGTTGCAGCCCATCTGGAGGATGAGTAAGAGAGGTTGCTACGAAGATGTGGGGAGGGCAGTTCACGCCCCTCTGAAGTATGATGAGAAGGTGGGAGTGAGGAAAGGTTCCCAAAAATGGAAAAAGGTGGAAATTCCTAACCAGAGAGGTAGATATGTATTTAGAATTATCGAGGAACCCCCCGGCGCCGACATACTCACCCCGGTTTTGGTCGGCGCCCATATAAACGAAGCCACAACGAGCAGAGTAGAGTTGAGTTCCAGCAGTTCCCAGAGTCAGTCTTCAGTTGAAGCAAGCCTCGCAGATAGCTGACCAAGATTCACGCACATTCCGGACCCCTCTTCAATCCAAGAACAATTATTTTGAAGAGCGACTTAGATCCAGATCACCGAAATAATTTTTTTTTACTTACGTCCAAAGACCCACCGAAACACCAATTTCTTAGAGAGCAGATAACTTGAAGTGTTAAAACTTGCCTAGCGGAAAACGACGTGTCACAATCCATTTTTATTATTATATTCTTTATTATTATTATTTAATTTTATTGCCATGTTATTATTTTTTATTATGTTATTTATTATTTTTATTTTTATTTAAATTATTAATATTTATTTTACATTATTATTGCATATTTTATGTTATTTACAATTCATTTTATATTTAATTATATCAAATTTTAATTTTAATTTTTTTTAAATATATATATATTATATATATTAAATATTATATATATATATGTATATATATATATATATATGTATATATATATGTATATATATATACATATATATATATATATATATATATATATATATATATATATATATATATATATATAATGCTATGACAAAGTATATATGAACATAAGAAGGAACAAAATTATAATAATATAAAAAATGTTGGTTAAAAGAGATGAAGACGCCAAAAAGAATGATGAAGGCAGAAATAACGAAAAATAATTGTAAATAAGCGCAGCAGTTTTGCCTGATTGTTTTGAGTTCATTCACCGGTAAAATGAGGATGCACTATGAGAATAACTCAACACAAGGACGATATAAATATCTGAATTACATGATACGAGTTATCTCCCTTAGCGTCGACAACACAAGGAAAATAACCAATTCTTTCCGATTGTCAGTGACCGTTGCTGAAGAAAAAAGTACAACAAAAACAAACCCATAGGAGATAAAGTTTCTTTAAAAGCTTTTCAATAAATTAGTGTCTAATACGGAATTACCAGGAAAGCAATGTTCTATAGTTTGTTTTTGTTTTTTTGTTTTTTTTTCATCATTTTGCCCCAAGCATTTCTATAAAGCCGCTAAGGAATTACTGATTATTAGTGTATATATAAAAAATATTATTAAGTACAAGGGACAATAAACGAACAAGAATTAAGAAGACAAAATATAATGATAGAGATTGGATTTAAATTTTTGTAGATGAAAATTTACAGGGACGCAAGAAGCCAGAGTTACATTAGAATGAATTACTATTGAAATAACTGTTAACATAGAACTTACAGTTACATCTGGTCGTTTCTGCCCTTAAAATGATGAAATATTTCCGCCAGCCGAGTACTGGGCTTAAATTCATAAAGTCTTGATATCATAGACGAAAGTTCATCAAAACAATTACGGTGAAATTACTTATAGAAAAATCACAGGGAAGCTACGTTAGAGCGTGGAGAAAGGGACAGAAGCCGAGACCAGTAGCATTGAGGATTCTTCTTTGAATTTTAACAAGAGTCTCGAAATATATAACAGGAGCACCAGACTAGACGTGACACTAGTATTCAAAACATGGACCAATTGTACTTATAAATATGGACGATATATTATGACGAATAACTTGTCTAGCACGACACAGTGAACTAATATTTCTTGCTGCTGAGCTAGTAATTGAAACAAGATAGCCAAAGAACTGATATTTTGTCGTTGACAACCCAAGGATTATTTATGCAGCCGCAAAGCAAAAAGATGCAGGAGCACGATTGATATCAGATCAAAAATACAAGAAATGCGTTCTGGGATACCGTCAAGTACCCGAAATAATTTTTATACTCAGACTGAAAGGAAAGCCTTTCAACATAACTATCATAACATTATATGTCTATATTTCTGATATGAGGTATTATGTACACTACTTGAATTTTCGGACAATTTTCCTCATTTTAGTCGCCGTATTTATTACAGTGTTTCGGCCATTGTACGCTCCAGCCTTCTTCAGGTGGTTGGAATGTCGAACTGAATACTGTATTTCGCTCACTGGGGTAGACTGTTCTAGTTCCACGTTCCATGTCTAATGGATGTCAGTTATCCGTTATCTCCAGTTATTTCCCCTCTTCAAGTTCTCCACTGCCTTAACCAGGTATTAAAACTCACACTCTTTTGGGTCCTGTCACTAGATCTAACTAGCGCCTTTATCCACATGGGCGTTAGTTAGATCGTGACAGGACCCAAAGAGTGTGAGTTCAATACCCGGTTAAGGGAGTGGAGAATTTTGAGAGGGGAATTAACAGGAGATAACTGATAATTGATATCCATTAAACATAGCCCGTGGAACTAGAACAGTCTACACCAGTGAGCGAAATAAACGGTTCAGGTCGACATTCCAACCACCTGAAGTAGGCCGGAGCGTACAACGGCCGAAACGTAATAAATATGGCAACAAAGATGACGAAAATAGTCCGAAGAACGTAAATAGTGTATCATAATTTGCGTATGCACCCACAGCACGAAGTAAGAAAGAAGAAATCGAAACAATGCCAAGGTTCATACCAAAACGCAAGAAGTTATAATTATCATGGAATACTTGAACAACGAAATAGGCAGGAAGAAGACAGCGGATATAGCCGGAAAATTCAGACGAGGAAACTGCAACGAACGTGGAGAAAAATGGATCCATTGGAACACGGCAAATGACCAGGTAATAGCCAACATATTGTTCCAAGAAATCTGAGGCGAATGTGGATATGGAGAATTCCAGGAGTAGAAACTCAAAACGAAATTGCCTACCAACAAATCTATCAACAAAATATTTAGGAATGCAATGTTTCAGTATAAAACCTACCCAAGTGCCGACTGCAGGAGCAGCCATCACCCTGTTATATGTAAACTAAGAATGAAACTACGGAAACTGAAGAAGCCTAATGCAGCACCCAAACCGCAATATATGAAATTCATGAGCGACCCGTACCTGTAAGAGAAATATATGGACAGTGTGAAAAGGGTACGTGGGACACAATGGAAATGGAAACTCAAAATGGGACGCAGTAAGTGAAGATTTAGTGACTTCAGCAAACGAGATTATCCCAAAGAAGAATGGACAAAGACAAAAAAACGAATGGATGACTGATGTGATTATTGTCATGATGCATAAGAGACTGAAGAAACTTCCCAGACGCGGATCGGAACACAGAAAACTCATGACATAAAGACCAAATGCAGGCTGGCTAAAGAAGAATGTCTAAATAAATAATGTGCTGAAATATAGAGATTGAGTACAACCAACAAAGCAGACATGCATAAAAAATCAGGGAACTGACAGAACAGAAGACATGCTCGTCAACAGGCTGCATAAAATCGAAGAAGAGAACGCTCATATTAGAGTAGAATATAATTCTTCAGCGATGGAACCAATATATTGTAGAACACTTCCACGACTAAAGTTAACAATCTCCAATACATTGAACTACTGACCGTTGGACTCGGTTTGCAGTACGGCCCGATGAGTGATTGATTTCCTCTGCCTAGATCAAATCACAACGTGGGTAGGCAGACTGGGAATCAAAGTAGGACGTCACAGTTGGTGCCGTGGTAGACTGGGATACAACGACACGGTTGGCGCTGCGACCAGGGGACGACGTCACAAGCGAATGCGAAATCCACAGAAAAATCAGCCTAATGAGCCACATAACAAAACCCATCATCCATAATCTGATGAATAGAGCGCGCTGAAGTATCAGACCAGATATAGGACAAGATCAGTGGGATTTCGTTAAAGACAACGGAACAAGGATCGGGATTTTTTATACCAAAAATGTTAGCAGAAAGATCAAATGCAGAAGGATGTGCATTTGTGCTTTATAGACTACGCAAAGGCGTTCGTCAAAGTACGCCACGGAAATATGTTAGAATTGCTCGTCAACCCTGATATATTTCGCAAAGATTGATTTATCACGAAACTATACTGGCAGCAAACGGCCTACATGCAGCTAGAGAATGGCTTCAGCAGATACACAAAAATAGAAAGTGGCGTAAGGCAAGGAAGTGTCATCTCACTGGCCTTATTCAACCCACACAACGAGGCAATTCTGAGAGAACTGAAAATCCTGCCAGCATTCATCATTGACAACCACAGTCTTAACAACATAAGATTCGCAGATGACACGGTACTCATAACAGACTCGGAAAGTAAATTAGAAAACCTCCCACAGAAGGTAGCTGAGGAGAGCGATAAAAAGGTACTAAACATAAACTACAAGAATTCATAATGCATGGTCAGCAGTAAAAAGATGAACCCGAAATTCGATTCAGGAACAATAAAATCAAGCAGTTACTGAAATTTAAATATCTGGAAAGTGTTCTGACAGAAAACGGTAAGTGTGTGGCTTAAATCTGAAGACGTAATGGGGTGACCAAAGACACATTCGAAAAGCTAGGCATAGGATTATGAAACAGGAGGATTTCATGTGTATCAAAGAAAAGAGTACGGAACTGCTACATGATCTTTGTCCTCCTCTATGGCAGTGAATGTTGGACGGTCTCCTCAGAGATGAAGAAGAGACTCGAGGCAACGCAGGTATTGTTTTACAGAAGGATTCAAAGGATACTATGGTCCGAAAATTTGAGCAACAGTGAGGTTTTGGAAAAGACACAAGCAAGGAGGAAGCTTATAATTAACATCAGGAGGAGGCAGCTAAAATTTCTGGGACACTTAATGAGAAATAAATGCGTGGGGAATCTGATACTCACAGGGCGGACAAAGGAAAAAAGAGACAAGGGAAAACAACAAGTTGAGTACCAACCGGGCTTAAGCAAGTGGGTGACGTAACAGGCTCTGGGAGGATTAATCAAAAGACAAAACATACTGAGGGCTAAGAGGGATATGGAGAAGTGGAGAGCCTGATTTCCTACGTCCTGGAGGGACAGGACACAGAAAAGAAAGAGTAAAGATACTTTTTCACTTCATATATGCGGTAAATGTTAGTCTGAGAAGATAAACTGGGCGACGCTGCTGGACGATATTTTTGCCCTATACAGGGTTCAAGAGCAACACGATGGAGACGAATTGTTATTGTAAGTTATTGTAAGTTTAAAAAAGACAAGAAGTTGGAAGTGATTTTTTTAAGGATAGATAAAAATTGATCCAAAAATTGAAGAGTTTAAGATTTGCATGATACTTTCGAGAGAATATTCCACAAAGTATCAGTTCTGGGGAAGAAGCTGTCTGCGTAGAACGTACTCCTTACCAGTGGAATAGTATGATAATGCATATTCATTATTTGATGTGTGTAGTAGTAGTAGTAGTAGTAGTAGTAGTAGTAGTAGTAGTAGACACTCTGTTTTATTCTTTTTCGCACGTTTCCAAAACAATATACAAAAAATCAAAAGACAAAATGTCTACTGGACATACAAACACAGAATTAGGAATATCCATAATCATCTGAATCCTACATAGACAAACGCGAAATTTTATATACTTACATAGACATAGCAACATTTACAGCTTTTTCGTTAATTTCTTGGAACCTCAAAGGGACATGTTGTACTTGAAATCGCAACGCAGTCACAATCATTATCTTCCATCTTTTTTAAATTCCTGTTCATTTAATTTTCTCTAATATTAATAATGTTTTCTTTTGTTTCCTGTTATTTTATACTCAGTAACAATTTTCTTCTTACTGCCTTTTTTTGCCTTACTTGAGGTGAAATGATATATATATATATATATATATATATATATATATATATATATATATATATATATATTGAAAGATATTTTTGTAGGTACAAAATTTAATGATCGAAATAAAAGTATAAAGTGACAGCGAGTCCCAACAAACACTCACGCTGTTTGCGCATTTGTTTCTAGTTCCTGTTGCATATTTTTTTTTTTTACAATTACTTTTATTGTACATTTTTCAATGTTAATTTTAAATCTACCGTTGAAGCCTGAAGAGCGGGAGCGAAACCGGTTGCTTCACCCGTTTTTTTTTAATATATCACGTAATATTAAGTTTTATACATATATTTCGATATATATATATATATATATATATATATATATATATATAAATATATATTGTGAGATATATATATATATATATATATATATATATATATATAATATATATATATATGTATATATATATGTATATATATATTGCGATTGTGTCTAGCATGAATCAGCTTGTCACCTCTAAATGTTGACATGAATTTTCACTTTTAAATTTACACACGCTCTATCTCTGATACTGAGCACTTCATACAATAAATATAGCACACCTTAAGAGTACATATATTACCGTATAATTAAAATGCGATAAATAAATAGCTTTTTGAATAGATATCGGCTTGTCATTTTGGCATTTTGAATATGGGCTCTGCAATGATAAGACTCGCATCTCAGTTCATGAGTAGAGTAGAAGTAGTGAGAGAACATTATTGTTGAGTGTTGAAAATGTTTTGGGCGTTTCTTTTTAATCTAATGGCTGCGACATTGAAATCTGAAGGTGTATATGGATAGCGAAAGATGCCTATCAAAAGGTAAGCAAAGTATTAAGAAACATAAAACATTCGTGAGAAACAATTAAATGAGTACATACCTGTCATCTGATCTCACTCCTAATCGCCGGGGAAAGTTGCAAGAACAAATACACATGACGGGTAAAACCAAGAAAATTATTTTTTAAAAATAAATAGTTACTTGTTTATGATCTTTGAAAATATATACAAACCCAAAATAGTATATATTTCATGCGTTTACGTGTACAATAATCTTAGACTATTGCTGACACAGTAGAAGTATCTGCAATATTATTGTTCCTGTTCTGGCAGTTCAACGCCAGTCACTTTCCCACCGACGAATGTTGTCTCACTATGTCTTTTCTATAAATACTTTCATGGTAATTGTTTAAATGAGCTCTACACTATGGTACTTATGAATGTGTTGTTTTGGTGTCAGGAATTTTGTTTTGTACGATTGGGTCAGTATTTGCGGCTAGCTAAGCTATAGTTAAGACAGAAGAAGACCGTCCTTTCCCCAATGTCCCTTTCGGCCTTGTGCCACATTTCTGTAGTTAATAGAATACATATCGCTCTTCACTATGGTACATAGACTTTTTTAAAATTAAGATCTCATCAATTTACATTTGAGCTAGGTAGATATAGCCGTATGTCCACCTGATTACTCTCTTCTCTTTCTGTTTATCATTAATGTCTCTGTTCCTAATTCTTTTAATTCCTTCGCCTCCTTATGGCATACTGGATTCGCTACCTTGCTTGGTGAGATGGAGATTAAAAAAATTAATTAATTATAGATAGGCGAAAGCAAAATATTAAGAAACATTTTGTTTCAAACCAAGAACAGAATACTAAACGGTAAGTAATATCAGTATCTATCTATATTTCTGTGATGAGGTATTATGTACACTATTTACATTATTCAGACTATTGTGCTCATATTTGTCGCCATATTTATCACAAAGTTTCGGTCGTTGTTTCGCTCACTGGCGTAGACTCTTCTCGTTCCACGTGCCATGTCTAATGGATGTCACTTATTAGTTATTTCCTGCTAATTCCCCTCTCAAAATTCTCCGCCGCCTTAAGCAGGTATTGAACTCACACTCTTTGGGTCCTGTCACTGGATCTAAGTAACACCTCAATGACACACAGCACAGTGCATAAAGGTGTTAGTTAGATCCAGTGACAAGACCAAAAGAGTGAGAATTCTATACCTGGTTAAGGCAGTGGAGAACTTGGAGAGGGGAATTAACAGGGATAACTGATAACTGACATCCATTAGACATGGAACATGGAACTAGAACAGTCTACCCCAGTGAGCGAAATAAAGGGTTCAGTTCGATCTTTGAACCACCTGAAGAAGGCCGGAGCATACAACATCCGAAACGTTGTGATAAATATGGCGACAAAGATGAGGACAGTAGTCGAAGTAATGTAAATAAAGTAATATCAGTGTTACTATTTGGCTGTGAAGGCTGGACAAGCTCTACGCAGATGAAGAAGAGACCGGAAGCAACAGAAATGATGTTCTACTGAGGGATGCTTAGGATGAATATGAATAAAATATGTGAGAAACTATGAAAGTCTCCAGAAACTCGAAGCCGAAATGAAATTGACGTTTTAACATCGGGAAGAGACACATAATTACACTTTTTAAGGCACATAATTAACAAAGAGGGCTCGGAAAATATGAAACTCACATGATAAAATAAACTCCAAAGGGAATGAGTAAAACAATGCATAGCCTACATAGCGACCTTGAGTAAATGGTTGGATGGAAAGATTGTAGAGAGATAGCAAGGAAAAACAAATTTATTAAGAGCTACAAAGAACAGAAAAATCTCGAGAGCCAGGATCACCAACACTCTGAAGGGTCATGGCACATAAAGAAGACTGTGTTCCGTATATTTCTTTCTCAGCGACACTTGATTAGTAAGATTGTCTCTATCAAATAAAAATAATAATATGAAGAATCTACATTATAATAATTATCATTGTGTTTTTATTTATATATTTCCTGTCCCATCTGTAACGTGAAGGACGGTAAATCAACTTAAGTTAATAAATTTATTTTCTTAGTGGTTTTAGTAATCTACACAAATTAAATATTTATCTACATTTAGATTAGTTCCCATCCAAAATTAAACGTATATTTTCTCTGATTTCTTTCTCAGATTGCATCCTTATTTGCTCAAGCATTTCTAGCAAGGCTTCAACTTATTCTGGAAATGGTTTTTTCTGTTGCCTTCTTTGTAGACCTGTTGTCAATTCTTTTTCTCCCAAGATATATTTCCCTAATACTGTTATATTAAAGACAACAATTTTAACATCAAATTCTATTCAACAATTTATATGCGATTTGTTATTGGAATTTTTTCAATAGTTTGTGAAGAACGGAGATAAAAGACCCTCCCAGGTATTCTTCAACAACTGAAAAAAGCTCACTCTCACTCTTTGGATAATCTCTTCGAAATATTCTGTCTAATTTACCCGATACTAATTCAAAAGGAGAGAGGCCAAGAGATTAAACAATAAATTCATAATTTCTCTAATGTTTTTTTCTTCAGAAAAGAATCAACAATAAACTAAAATTACACAAAATGCAGAAAATCTGCCATATTAAGGTTCCAAATATTGTTATTTATATTGGTTAAATAGATTTAAATCGACAACGTGTTTCTACTCATGAAATTACATAAGAATCAGCAATAACTAAAATGAACATTATATGTAACTGGAAGTGAAAATAATGACATAATTAAGATGTTAGCATTCCACATCACTTCAAGTGAAAGGTTAGGAAGGAAACCCCCATCAGTATTGAACAGAACGATAAGACATACCGAACTTGAGAAAACTTTTTTTCGTAAAAAAATCAAAGATTTTATCAATTTCAACCGAAAATGTCACTGGCTCGTCCGTCAATGAATGCCATATGTTTCCATATATGGAACTGGTTAAATATTTAAATATTTATCTACATTTAGATAAAATTAGTTCCCGTCCAAAATTAAACGTCTGATTTCTCCGTTTCTTTCTTAGATTGCAGCCTTATATACTCAAGCATTTCTAGCAAGGAACTCAGATATCTGTTTACTAAGAGATCGCCTTTCTTCAACTTATTATTAAAATAGTTTTTGTTGTTGCCTTCTTTGTATTCCTGTTGCTAATCCTTTTTCTTCCAAAAGATATTTCCCTACTACTGTTATATTAAACACATAAAAAATTTAACATGAAATGCTATTGAGTAATTTATAAGCGATTTATATTATACCATCAATGCGTCATATACGAAGAAAATGGGTAACTACAGACACCGCAGTTCTAGTGTAATGCTCTGGACTTATGAATATATGCTTCCCGACAGATGTATAAATACCGATGTCAGGCTACTAACTGCGGTGATTATTGAGTGGAACTATCCAGTCGAATTAGTGTGAATTATTGTGCGTCGATGATTTGGGTTTTGATTTAGGATTTACCTGATGTTAAGCCGAGTCGCTCTAGTAACAAGGTATTCACTGAAATGGTTAATTATCTTTGATTGACTGTTATTTCTTTGGAAGCATTTATTTGACGTATAAAATATATAAAGAGAATGGATATTTTAAACTGTTCCTTCACCTCTATTTTAGATGTGCGTCCTTTATCTCCGCTGTATTTAATTGCAACATATTGTTTCAAACCTTTGTTTAATCACTTCTCACTACTAAGTCTTTCCAGTTATTAGTGTCATTTTTACGGGAAGAGTACACTAGTAATAATAATAAAGCTGGAACCGTTTTATGGATTTATAATATGCACAAGGAAAATTATCAAAGCTAACTACACAGTCATGGTTATCGAAGACCACAAAAGCAGAATGTACTTTCTTATTAACAAGGAACTCCGTACAAACTGATATTGGCTTGAAAATCTCAAAAGCAAGCTATCAAAATACAAGGATGGAAATTCCACGAAAGTCGTAAAGGAAGACATAATAATTCAAGTTTTGGTTGGATCCCTTGTTTTGAATGGGAAAAGATACCGATAAACCCATTCAAATTATACACGACAGCCCACGTCTTAAGGACATACAAAATACGCTCTTTCAAGCACAGCTCACACTGTACGAAGAACTTTATCTATGGCAAACATGTTTGTATTTTTTACACAAATGTTCATAGGAAAATGTCATGATGCCATTTCTAATCTTAGGTCTATGGTAGGAACCCGGGAGGAAATGAGTTTACAACAGCAAGAAAAGAAAAAAAAACACAACAATAGCAACAATAGAAATAGTAATAATAATTTTGCAGAAGTGCGCTCTTTCCAGAAAAGATAAAATTGTTTAACATTATTTCAAATGTACGTCAGCCTTCTTCAGGCTATACATAAAACATGATTGCATACGAGTACAAAGAATGCAAATGTATGTAGAAAATGATAGATGTAACTTTTTCTCATATTTTGCAACGCTAAGAGGAGATTTAAGAAAGAAAACAGAAAGAACCATGTTTAATAATATTACGACAATACATCTCTGTACTTAAGGTTATGTTTAAAAAATGCATACACATGAAACAATTTTTCAAATACAATTCTTTAAATAAACTTCGCAAAATTAAAACGGCCGTACTGGTAATCAACGCGACAAAGCAAATGAAACGCAGCTAGAGGGAATGGCTTGCAACCAGAACATATGTAACATGATAGGGAACGTGATCATGTTGAAATTTTCCACCAATTGATTGGTTATTTATAGCAATTAATTAGCTTAGTTTAGATTGCTCCGTTTAGTATAAATCATATGGAACTCTGCTGAAGTGAAGCGTTGTTAATTTGCATATATAATTGCATTCAGTATATTACTAATGTCGCGAGTTTGTATGAAAACAATGACAGAGGAATTCCACAAGAAAGTGTCATGGTTTTTTTTTTATCGTTTTACTCCAAGGAAGGCGGTAATATCACTAGTATACGGCAGTGGGGGTTACCGGTAGTGAAAGTGAATGACAACTTTGTGAATAGGGAGGATTGAAGAAAGGACATACAAGGAAAAGGCTTCAAGAAGATAGAGAATGGTGATTGACGTTGCATTTAAATTTTTGTACATTGTCGTTAATAGAGAAGCAAGGAAACGGAAGGGAGTTCCACAGGTGGGACGTGTGAGGAAATAAACTGCTGGAGTAGAATTGGCGGTTGCATTTACCTATTGTAACAGCTTCTAATCTAGTACCACGCTTAAATTCTTGTTGTCGGGACAACAGGAAAACAAAGCTGTTCGTTCTAGTGCGCTTACCTCATTTGTTTCTTGACCGTATGAGTTAAAGCGTCGTACTACATCGACAACTAAGTCACATCGTTTTTATGTTTAATCGTAAGTTCTATTCTGATAGTTTCTTTACTCGTCTCTTGAACTCTCTTCTTGCGTTCGTGCCAACTACAATCTTCAACGAAATCGGCAATCGCCATCTTCTGCTTTCATGATAGGTGTTTCATTTTCCTCTCGTGAATTTTGTGATATTAACTGTGTGTTAAATCCCTTGGCTGTATAGTGTGTACTAGGGCCCAATGGAAACAGGGCAGGCATTAGAAATAGGAATTAAACGATATGGATCGAGATATGTGCAGTGGAACGAGAACAGTCTACGCCCGTAGATTAAAGAAAGTGTTCAGTTTTCAGGTTCGACATATACATAAATGAAGGCGACGGGGTGTGGGTTTACAAAGAGCGAAACGTTGTGATAACAGTAATATTAATAATGTTAGCTCTTTCCCTATAAGAAAACAGTTGACATACATTGACGCAGCAGCCAGTACTACTGTCGGCTAAATTTATAAAATCTTTCTCTTAAAACACATTTTTAGGAAAACAGGTTTCTCAGATTCAGTAGCTGTTATCGCTCATTCTAATACAGTTTGGGTTTTCTTTCTTACCTTTTTTTTTAAATGTGTTAGAATGTTAACATCGAGATTATGGCATTATTTTCTCTACGAGTTACATGTGATATCCATTTTAGTTGTTGCCACTGTTGATAGTCTTGAAGGGTGTGTATTTTTTTGTTTTTTTGTTATTTAGTTCAGTTCTGTGTTTATGGATCTGTAGCGTAAGCCCACTGTGTTTAAAAACCCTCAGGCTTCAGTCATTAACTAAACGCCTTTTTCGCCATTGATCTTAGGAACCGATTGTATACAGCTAACAGTTTAGATATTTTTGAACGGTTTTGTCGCCATGTGTGGCATCCGTATCAAAGTCTCGATTTCACGAGGCTTTTTCAGTTTCCTGGTTAATATTTTGATTTCGCAGAAATTTCCTGTGTTTGGCAAATGATGTTAATTCCTCACCACACAAATTCAGAACCACGTTAAAGCTCTTCATTTAAGATTGTGTAGAGCTATTCTGTGTAGTCTGATGATGAATCCTCGAAGTTTAAATTTCATAGATTGATTGAATATTTCGTTTTCTACAGCGTATATTTGTGGGTTAATTATTAGGTTGGTGCAAAAATAATGACGTAATAATGTCGTTTTTGCCGTATTTTTAACGTCAAAAAACGACATTATTACGTCATTGTTTTTGCACCAACATAATAAAACAGGATTATTTTTTTAGATTGAAAGAATTTTTTTTTTTTAGATAATAATAGTTTTAGTGGTACGCGTCTTACTAATTAGCCCATAGCAAGGAGGAGGTGGATTCACAACTTTCCCAAGGGTATTTGCACGTAATTGAATATAACGAACGCAACCGGAAATCGAAATCGGCTCTCCGTTTAACAATTCTGAGACATTATGTATTGCACCCTCCACACATCCAAGATTACAGAACGTGGTATTCACCCATCTCGGTAGAGAACAGGCTCGAGATTGATTACATCGTTGATCCTAAGGGGTAGGGTGTTTTGACGTGATGTGGCCCTAAACATCTCGGTTTCGTAGAATAAACTTGTCTGAAGCAATTTTGAAACACTGATCCCAGAAAACGATTGCATTGATAGGTTAAACAAATTACCTATTCAGGAAAAAAGAGAACAGTCTCAAACGCAGTAAGCATGAGGATCAACTAAAAATTAAAA
>OZ010588.1:97766510-97769010 GCA_963932145.1 Acanthosepion lycidas
CTATCGCTCTTGCCTCTGATTATTTACTTCAATGTTCACGTTTCTATATATATATATATATATATATATATATATATATATATATATATATATATATATATACATACATACATACATACAGAGAGAGAGAGAGAGGGAGAGAAAGAAACAGAAAGAGAAAGAGAGAGATAGCGAGAGAGATTAATTGATTCTTTGTTGGTATGTGAATAGAGATAGATAGAAAAAGATTGATAGATATGAACGTATTAAACATATACAGACGCTTAGATATTAAGCACAAAAGTATAGATAGATAAATAGGTAGATAGAGAGAGGGTGTGAGTTTAATGAACTTAAAGATTGAAAGGGGTATGCACAGTTTGTATAACACTTTCAGAGCAGCAGAAGCCATATTTTTAGTATGGTCTAGTTTCGAACAATTTCCGAAAATGGATGACACATCCAGTGAGGAACTGATTCTGCTTTGCCACTGCAAGTATTCATAGACCATAACTCTCGAAATGTCTCAGCATTCGATCATCGTCACATCCGGCAGCATCTAGCGCTGCTCTCTAGAGACTTTTCTTTTACATATTATGAATAAATTGAAAGCGACGTAGACGTGCTTCCACCAATGAAAATAGAGAAACGATGAGGGAAAATATGAAGATATGAAATTATGTTGTAAGAAAAATAGGAACTAAAAGAAAAAAAAAATTATACTTACGATGATCAGACAGGGAGACATTAAATTTATCCGAGACAATTTAGAAACTAACCACAGCAATTTAACATTTCTGTTAGTTATTAAATGCAATAAGCAGAGACAACACCGATTAACTTTACGATTTTGCGTGAATGACTCTCAAAAGAACAATTAGGGATGGGAAAAATTAAATAAAATTTCTTATGCTAGCTACAGAATGGAAAATATGGTAAGTTATGATCCTTTATTTCTGGCATTAATGTTTCAGATAAAAACAATTGTTTACCTAAGTCAGTCTATTTTTATTGAATTTAAAGATCATATAATTCCATGGCTGGAATTTGTGCATTAACAATTTGGTGGTTTTTTTCGCACATGCTATAGCATCAACCCAGAGAATTTTTAACTTAAGAAACTGCGTTCGCTTATCAACTCCTCTCTTGAAAACCTAAGTTTATGCATGCTCCACCGAGGTGGGAAATTGTCAGCATATTCCACATTTGTTTGGTATGAATCCAGCTACTTTGGCAGTGTTTTGTGTAAGCTGATTTGTAAGGGTGTCCGTTATCTGCTGTGCGAATTCAGAAAGACCGCCGTTGAAACCAGCGTGACACAAAACAGATCTTTTGCAAGTGTCTTGCATGATTTTCCCGTCGCTATGTTTAAGGCTGGTGACGTTTAGTTGTAGTAATTAAACTTATCATCACGATTTTAAATTGCTGACACGAAACTGTAAGCAGGAACTCTTCTCGGGCACTTCATCGATTAACATGGTTTTTATATTTCGAACTCTTTCAGACCTGTTTTAATTAATCATTGAATTCTTAGTTGTAAGAGGACATCAAAGAAATCAATTCTCATGATAGATAAACTGACCTAACAAACTCAGTATTTCTTAGATTCCCATACGAGAACATACGAGGTATGACATATATTTCTCTCTCTCTCTCTCTCTCTCTATATATATATATATATATATATATATATATATATATATATATATATATATATATATATATATATTATATATAAAGAAATATAGTCTTAAGGTGTGCTATATTTATGGAATAAAGTGCTCAATATCAGAGATAGAGCGTGTGTAAATATAAAAGTGAACATAGAAGTCAACACTTAGAGGCGACAGTCTGTTTCATGCTATATGCAATCGTCAGGCCACATGGTCTGACGATTGCATATAGCATGAAACAGTGTTGACTTCTATGTTCACTTTTATATTTATATTTATATATCTATATATTTATTTATATTTATAATTATATATATATATATATATATATATATATATATATATATACAAGGGAGAGACAGAATCAATGATAAAAACATAGGAACAATGTCAGATAGATAGATAGGTAGATAGATAGAAATTGGACATAAAAGTCAATACGGCAATGTAATGTCAAGTTCCCTCCTAAATCTTATATTCAGATCAACTTTCACTACTAATTTAACAAGCTCGATCTCTATATATAGGACACTGGCGGATTAAGGGAAATAGTAGAAGGAGGAAACTGGACCCTTTCTAGGTTTTTACTTTAGGGCTACTACTTAGGTGTGTATGTCTTCATAACTGTATTCACAAATGTCTAAGGACAGCACGGCTTCCTTCCATTTTCACCTCAACGGATCTTCAGGGCAATGCTGGCTGAAAATGAAAAATTATGGAAAAATATTTATAGCTAAAACCAAAATCAACCAATACCACGTGACAACAAAAAAAAAGAAAAAAAAGAAAAGAAAGAAGCCAAACGATGGGAGGCATGTACTTTATAGAAGAAGAATAACCCCTACTCT
>OZ010588.1:97771510-97806510 GCA_963932145.1 Acanthosepion lycidas
ATACAGCTATGGGTAAATAGCAGGACAGACTGGGTTCTATAGCCTGGGATGGCAACTGGACTAAGAGAAGGGCAACTCTGAATTCAAAACCAGCGGAGGGTCGTTTGGGGACCTTGTGGCACGTAGTGCACCAGGTTTCTGTATTCGGCCCTTCAAAATGTGTGGTTGGTCCTGCACGAAACCTTCACCATTGTAATCAAATCTCATGTGCTGTTGTCGGGCTGTCGGTTTCCTAGGAACTGATCTGCTTGACCCTCATACGTCGAATTCTACGGGAGAGTTGAGTATATATATATATATATATATATATATATATATATATATATATATATATATATATATATATTATGTTAAAAGTTCGATTGTCTCAATGCTAATACTTCGAATTTTAGAAGCCTCGAAAATCTTTCAATGTTCTATTTTAATTTTACGTCTTTTTGTCTGTGTACAAATGAGTTTCTTATTTTATTGTTTTACTTTCGTTCACAAGACTATGAAGAGAAAGCCAATGGCTGGCTTCATAAAACTCGCCTACTTTAATAAGTGTTCTAATAAGTTTAGCACTTAATTATAATTTATTAAAACGTAAGCTTGAAAAGCATAGAAAACTCTGTTGTGACGACTTCATTTGTTCAGACTACGAAACTCTTCCAAGTGATGGAGGTTATTGCTTTTCTCGTGGCTTTGAAGAGAAAGCGTTTTCCTGAAATGATCTCAATTGCCTACTTTAAGCATACTCGAAAAACTTTTAACGTATAAAAAGTTAAGAATATAAATTCATGATGAAATTTCTAGTGGTGTCTTCATTCACTCGCCGACTTTGTCTTAAGTACGTATATTGTGGTATGACGCAAAAGACGAAATCGACGCCATTGATCGACTTTCGATAAATGCTATCGTTCTCAAATTAAATAAATGCAAGAACCTCAATTAAAGGTTACTACATCTGTTCTTTAAAAACATAAAGCAATTCTCGATAAACACCTGAAATAATTATATAAGCTATCTCACTGAATTTGATAAACTGATTGCATTTTCTTTACTTTTTCTTGCCTTTCACATAATATAAAAACAGAGTTAGCGCAGTTCCTCTGCGCACTATACATTGCAATTTCTGTTTGTACAAGACAATCCTTTGAAATGCCAGAAGTAACACAAATACAATAGGTCAAATGAAAATTGTTTATGTTTCAAATAAATCACGGAAAAGACTGCTGTAATGTGTCGTGTTTCTTTCTTTAGAGATTTACTTCCATATTATTCTTTGACTTGACTTTTCTATTCTTCTCGCTCCTTAATAATATTTCACATTTTTCTTATTCCTTCACGCGTAGTAGCCCCTTGGGCCTTTGATCTGCTTTGAGATAATAAAAATATGTTGTTATTCTGCTTTCACAATTGAATATATGGTAGATAATACTCACCTTTTCTCCATATACATTTCTGAACGTAATTACTACGGACCGTGATATACTCATGGAATTGGCCTGAATCCAAAATGCTATATGTTGAGCTACAGACTCTAGCAGATATTGTTAGGTGGGATGAAATGATAGTTAGTACGGTGATGGAGAGTTAAGAATCTTCATTTTGCCATCATGCCTGGTAAATATACACTTTGAGTATAGCATTAAATTACAAAGAAAACCTTGTGAATTACACCTACACAGCTTGGCTATTTCTTCCTTTTTAAATGTCAGAAGCGGCAATCTGGTGTCCTCATTGATTGGTTTTGCACGTCTTTTTGTTGGTCTGCGGTGTTTTGCCAAAAAAATTGTCTGTGTAGTATCTATACACAAATCTTAATTCTCCTCTTCTGATTACATGAACAAACTATATTAGCCTTCTTATTCTAATCAAGGTAATCATGTCAGTCTTCAAATCAGGCACTTTTCTTTATGGCAGCCATGTATTTTTTACTTAAGAAGTAATAAAGTTAAGCAGACTATACATGTTCTTTGTGCAGTTATTAAGAGAAAAAGAAGGAAAAATCGAACTACTGGGAAAGAAAGAACCGCCATCTTTCGATGCTATCGATTTAAGCAATTGCAAGTAACATGTACACGTTTCTCCTTTTCTTCCACTTTCCAAGGAAATTGTTTCATCGATCAGATGTAGAAGTATTCCCCTGTTCTCTTTGATTAGGTCGTCCATTCTTTTAGATGGTCTTTCCCGTGCTCTTTTGCTTGGGATGTTGTCTTTGTCGGATCTGCACACAGAGTAATTTCGTTCTATTCTTCTGATTGCATGTCTAGACCTGTTTAGCCTCTTTTTCTAATCAGGTTTTACTTCATCTCGTCTTTTTTCATTATAAAAGCCGTTCGAAATATATCTCTCAAATTTTTCCAAGTCACGATTTTGAGGGATTTTTTTAAAAACTGAATGTCTCTTTATGTCCACTTTTCTCACACATAGATACTATGAGTTGTTTGGTTTAGTTTGGTTTGGTTGTTTTTGTTTAGTGTCATATCAACCAGTATGGATTATATTTATAGCATTTTTCTATAAAATGTATTGATGGTCATTGTACTATAAATATTTATTGCTGGTCATTTTACTATGAAGATGTATTTCTGTTAATTTTACTATAAAATATATTGTTGGTCATTTTAGCATAAAAACGTATTGCTGGTATAGATTTTAAAAAAATGTATTGCAAGTAATTTCACTAAACAATATTTGGCTTACGGCCACATCACGTTGAAACACCGATTTCTGTATGATCATGGAAGTTAAGCAACATCGAATCTGGTCAGTACCTAGATGGTTGACCAATTAGGAAAACCAGATGATGTAAGCTTGAATGTGAGATACTGTAATGGATACTGATTGGTTAATCTTACAGCTGAGTTCAAATTCCTGTTGAGTTCTTTATATTTACTTACGTGAAAATACGCGTGTTCTTCCCTAACTTTGAGTTAATTAGTAGAACTTGAATCATTAAATCATTATTATCTCGCTAAAAATCTTACAATCTAAAAATATTTTCTAACTGTAAATATCTTGCAATGGTTTAAGCCGAAGAAACCTACTCAATAAAAAAAATATATATTGGTATATTTTTTAATAAAAATGTATTGCAGGTAATTCTTACAATAAAAATGTATTTTTATACATTTTTAGTCATTTGATTTTCGCTTGAGAGTTCACTACTTATCCATAGGAGGGACCTGGATCATATGAAGCTGGGAATATACAGCAATAACGAGGTGGATCCACGTTTCTCAAAACCTCCAATTTTCCAATCCGATGATTTCCTGTCGGATGTAGTTTAACGTCATAACCTTTAATCTTACTTATTATAAAACGCAGATTGTGTGTGTGTGTATTTCTGTACGTTTATATATTGGATCGGATTTCCTACATCATTCAACTAATTTCAACAAAACGTCAAAGGACTGCGTAAAATTACCTTGCAGTCGTTCTGACAGCGCCCAAAATTGGAAAAACACAATTTTTTGTGCAAGAAATCAATTTGAAAACACGATTAAGTCACCAGAATGAAAGTCGGACAACTCATATTGTATTATACTTATGTGTTTGTGTGTGTCTGTGTGTGTTCCTTTTTATATGGGATCGGATTTGCTACATTTTTCAAACGATTTCAACAAAACTTCCCCCTTTTTTTTTTGGCAGGTAGAGTTTCTTATTGTCTTGCACACTTTTACTTTATTTTACATTCAGAATGCTTTAAAAACTCCATTTACAAGACAATGTTTTGCAATAAAATTCTATTCAATCGATAGACTCATAACGATTGAAAACAATGTTTTTGTTTGAGTTTGGGTTTGACCAATTCGATAAAAAAAAAAAAAAATAATTAAGACATGCATGTCCGTCAACCTTAAACAGTAATCTTTGTCAATTTTCTTTTTCACACTTTATGATGGCCAATACTTGATCTATCTCTTACTGCTACATCCCCGGGCAACGCGGGGCTCTGTTGCCAATATTGTATATTTTGGACCCGTTTACAAATGATCACTTTCCTACATGATTAAAGATTGC
Organism: Acanthosepion lycidas; assembly: GCA_963932145.1. Classification (NCBI taxonomy): domain Eukaryota; kingdom Metazoa; phylum Mollusca; class Cephalopoda; order Sepiida; family Sepiidae; genus Acanthosepion; species Acanthosepion lycidas. Next base: position 97,775,519 of record OZ010588.1, read on the forward strand.
ACTATCAATTCATATTGCTTTTCCATAAATGTTTTCACTTCATGAATCGCTAACGAAAGCAATGCCTCGAGTGAGAATCGAACTCACGACCATCAGATCACTCCCTATTTTTTTTTATTATAAGACTGACGCGCTGCCTACTGCGCTACCGAGACTAACGTAAAGCTACCACCAATCTTAAATTTTCTATACAGTAAAATTAAATTGATTTTACTAGACATTTCGAAAGCATAAACAACTATTTTGCTTAACATTGTATATTTGTGACTCATTTACAAATGGCAAAAGTATCACTTTAATACATGATTAAACATTACACTATTAATTCATATTGCTTTTCCATAAAGGTTTTCACTTCATGAATCGCCAACAAAAGCAATGCCGCGGATGAGGACCGAACTCATGACCTTCAAATCAGTCCCGAATGCTTTTGATTATGAGACTGACGCGCCGCCTACTGTGCTACCGAGAATAACTTGCTATTTACGCTAATCTTAAATTTTCTATAGAGTAAAATTAAATTGATTTTACTAGACATTTTTAAAGAATAAACAACTATTTTGCCTAAAATTGTATATTTTGGATCCAGTTACAAATGGCAAAATTGATCACTTTCCTCCATGAGAAAACATTACACTATTAATTCACATTGCTTTTGCATAAACGTGTTCACTTCATGCATCGCTAACAAAAGAAATGTCTCGAGTGGACATCCAACTCACGACCTTCAGGTCACCCACTACTGTTCTTGATTATCAGACTGACGCGCTGCCTATTGCGCTACCGTGACTCCCTTATTAGCTGCGGTAATCTTATTTTTTTTAATACAGTAAAACTTTTATTGATTTTACAAGACATTTCGAAAGATTAAACAACTGTTTTGCTTAATCTTTCTTATAATAAAACGCAGATTGTGTGTGTTTTTTTGTCTTTACGTTTATATATTAGGTCGGATTTCCTAGATTTTTTAACTAATTTCAACAAAACTTGACAGGACTGCGTAAAATTACCTTGTGGTGGTTCTGACATCGCCTACAATTGGAAAAACACAAGTGTTTTTGCACGAAATCAATTTGAAAACACGATTTAGTTGCCAGAATGAAAGGGGGAAAACTCGTATAAAGTTATACATATTATAAAACCCAGGTTGTGTGTGTGTGTGTGTGTTCCTTTATATATGGGATCGGATTTCCTACATTTTTCAACCGATTTCAACAAAATTTCACTTTTTTTTTGGCAGGTAGTGTTTCTTATTGTCTTGCACACTTTTCTCTTTATTTTTACATTCAGAATGCTTTAAATATTCCATTTTAAAGACAATTGTTTATAATAAAATTCTATTCAATCGACAGACTCATAACGATTGAAAACAATGTTTTATGTTTGAGTTTGAGTTTGACCAATTCGTTAAAAAAAAAAAAAACTAATTAAGACATGCATGTCCGTCAACCTTAAACAAGAATCTTTTTCAATTTTATTTTTCAGTCTTTATGATGTTCGATACTCGATCTATCTCTTACTGCTACATCCCCGGACAACGCCGGGCTCTACTGCTAGTATCTAATGAAATGATCATAGAAAGTACAACCTGATCTTAATGCAATTAGAAATACCTTGTCTATCTCAAACATTTTTCTTATTATTCGATTATGTGCATTATATCATCAGTTGTTTATTTTCTGTATATTTAAGTGTGTTTCCTTGAATTCTTATATATTCATTATTGAAACAACGGTTTAATGGATTTTTGTCTGTAAATTAAAGATTCATGATTTTTGAAGACAATATGAAGAAATGTTTCTCATTTAATCGATTAAAAGAAAGCGGATATAGTTAATCTTCTCTTTAATGTCTACAGTATAGCTTGCATTTAAGCGTGGTGATGTAGTTCTATATTTACCGTTTCAATAGGGGCGATTTTTAAAGAGGCCACCCCTTGATAATCTTGGTCTAGGGAGACAGTACCTGTTTGCAATACTGTTGGAAACTGCTTAAAGACGATAATTCATGTCTCGTGAACAAAATTATGCAAAGGAAAATAGTCGGAAACCAACGATGCTTGAGTTAATTATCGAGTCTTGGTTTGTTCCCGATCATGCCATATACAGTGCTTTGTCCTAAAAATAAATTAATGTCCGCTAAGTGAACCAGATGATGTCTCTGCTGACACCCAAGAAACAAATCTGGCTGAGTGGGCCTCTACAACATGTATTAGTTAGCCAACCAGGTACCTATGGATGTACACTTGAAAAACAAGAACATTCCATTTATATAATATATACGACGTCCATGAAATTTTAAAACCAGACGAAATAACTTCGGATTGTCGTGATGACGAGGTCACAATTTGTCATCCCACAACTCTCGCATGTGAAAAAAATCTAATGCTTGCAGAAATCTAAGATTACAGTTACATACTCCAAAGTTATCTTGTTAGCTGATAACACAATTCGCGCATTCGTCTTTCGCCGATAGCTCACACAGCACATCCATCACCTTAGTTTTCAAACAGATCCTATAGCAGAACATATAAATTACATAGAACAGAATGGGATAATTTTGTATTTCTATTCTATGTAATATATATATATATATATATATATATATATATATATATATATATATATATATAAGGAAGAGAAGATGTTATAGTAGTTTTTGATTGTAATGTGGATATTTTTAAAAAATATTATGCTTTATTTCCCATGATTTTGCTACCCGGGTTTCCGGTTTCGTGACCATTATTAGGCAAAGGGTGGAGATTTTCACATATTATTAAAAATAATTAATTTTTTCTCCTTTATGTTTTTCGATGTTAAATATTCTCGATATGAGACATTCTCTTTTTTTCAGTGTTAGTGACACAAATGTCTTGAACGAAAGACATTTAGGTCTCTAACACACAGTTATATATATATATATATATATATATATATATATATATATATATATATATATATTTAAAAGTAATTAATAGAACGCATGTTAATCCATAAAGAAGCTATGCGCCTTGGTTTTACATGAAAAGCTGCATATTATAGAGTTTCCTCAAAATAAAGTTCTCCTAAATAAAAGAAAAGAATTAACTGTAATTTGTAGGCATTGCATTATGTTTAATTCAAAATATAGTATATAGTTAAAGGAATTTTAAATTACATATGCATTACTTTATTAGTATATTATAGTCTATATAATATTTGCCTAATTATTTCTTTTTCCAAATTTAATATTACCATGTTACATTACCCATTCAATATAATAAGTACTATAATTTCCATATATATATATATATATATATATATATATATATATATATATAGATAGATAGATAGATAGATAGATAGATATACTAGCGACCTCATTAATAAGTATTTGTAGAATAAGACATTTTTAAATCAAAAAAAATAATAATATTTTGTTAACAGAACCGTATCTACTTCTCCTTATCTAAACTTTGTAACAGTTTCTCTGATGTTGCATGTGTCTATAGTGTCTTTTCATGACATGAATTAATAACCACATCTTCTGACCATATTCTTCATTTTCCCTTTTACCTAAGATCTGTCTCTTGATTGGTTAACCTGACATGCCACCAAGTCTGTTTTTTTTTTAAATTTTGAAATTAAGTTTTGCCCCTTTCTTTTTAACATTCAAATGAGGCAATAATTTGTTTTCTAGTTTCTCAAACAAATCATTTTCATCATAAATTATCTATCATCGCCCGATGAAGTAAGATTATAGTTCCGAAACACGAACGTTTTTGTGTATCATTGTCAAATGTTATAATAAAAAAAATATTATATTATAATATATATATATATATATATATATATATATATATATATAGTCAACGACAAAATTATTCGTGCACCCAGCAATATTGAATATTTTATCCATTTCTCACAATCTAATGCCTATATACACCCATTTTTTTTTATATTAATAAATACAAAAAAGGAATATAAAACACAATTATCAGAACAATTGTAAAAAAAAAAAATTTGACAGGCGAATTAAGATATCGTCCAAATTGTTTTTTACTGCCCCTCCAAGTCCCCGTTCTGATATCAATTCCATCTACTCGTTATGTAGGTTACTCAATGTTTTCTTCTGAACCTCTTGCTTTAAATATGTTCTGTGTGTATTAAATTATCTAATCCTATTTTCCACATTATGTCTCCTAAAGATGTTAAATAGTTATTATTATAATTCCCCGTTTTGTTTCCATTTTTATTAAATCTTCCTCATTACTCACGTGTTCAGTGTCGAGTATTCTCAGCTTCTATCTGTAGAACAATATTTCTGTTGCACAAAAAATCCTTTTTTCACCTGTAAGGAATTTCTGACGTATTCACTGGCATATAAGAGGATTGATATTACATAATAATAACATTTTTTAAATAATGGAAGATGTGAGGATCGAGAAGACTTGCCTCCCACAAAACGAGTTTGCTTGGTGTGTCAGTTCCTGTTGAAAGATCGCGACAGGCATTAAATGAGAAATAGATTATTCTGAAATTCCTATATTGCGGGCAGACGTACAAAGGAAATAAAAATAAACATGAAAAAAGACTAAGTATTCAAACCAGCTTGAATTTATAAATCCGGAAGTCTCTGGCGAACGAGAATTAAGTCTCATATGCAAATTTTAGTTGCCACTCCCCCGACGCGGGCATAAATAGCTAGTCTGGAAGGAAGACGAGAGACGCATTGTTGGCCTGACGGCGTACATACTAACGAGACTGGGAGAATAAGCTGTGTTGGTAGACCGGAGGACTGGAGGAAAGCAAGCATTTTAATCCATTTCAGTCATCGGAAAAAGACGGGCGAAATTAATTACCTACAGAAGACGTATTTTCTATTCAACCGTGGTCTTTTCTCACCTTTTTTACCGGCTTGATACGTCACGTTTCTCGTCTATGTTGGGGCGAAGCAAGAAACCAGAGATTACCCTGTTCTCCTTATTGTTTACTTCAAGAATACTCTTGTACGATTTTGGTGAGTACGTAGCTGAAACTTGGGTGGGAAAACAATGTCTGTCTCTTTTACATCTCCAAGGGACTGATCAGCTTTCTTCAACGAAAATTCCTCCTACGAATTCTATTTCTATCTCGGCATCACGACGCGCGACTGACAATTCTCACTCTTCGTTATGGTAACTAGTCTTTATAGATTTAACCGCAGCACTAGACTGGCGGCAGGATCTCATCAATTCAAAGATGAATTGGATAGATGTAACCGTAAGTTCTATGCTAATATTTCCTTTTCTCAAATGTCTCGCTTGTGGATTTCTCTTCTGCCTCAAAGGATTCGTGTGATCTCGTTAACCGAATATCCAGAACTCTCCTTAATCCCAACTGTAGCAGTTAATATAGATCTGCGACCAGCAATACTTAAAATCCTATTTGTTGACAGATGACTACCATTTTTATTGATTGTTTTATAGCCTTTCTGTCAAGAGGCAGGCCTCTTGGAAACCCAATTTCACAGATTCTATAGCTGATCATAAAGCAGAAAACAGTACAAACTGAAAAAAATTGATTGTCAGCTACTAGTGTTGCATCATGGTGCCAAAAATGACAATACACAATATAAATCAAAAGAAAGGACTTAACTCCGAATAATACATTTATTGCGAGAATTGTAAATGAATATAATCGTATGTAGAAACATGTCAGCTTTCGACTTAATAGATACTTATGTACGTGTGGGTTTTTTCGTGATTATTTGAAGCCTGGACTTCTGTGTGTCTGTATACGTGTTCGTGTGTGTAGGTATGCTTGAGTTTGTGTATGTGTGTGTGTATTTCTTTTCACAGATACTGTTTCCAAAAGCCAACTATTACAGAAAATATTCTCCCTCATTTTTAAGGTATGCTTCTTATATGGTAATGCCACAAGAGTTAACTGACTCATCTCAATAATACATTGCTACCGAAATCATCATTATCTTCAATCCATTGACTGCTTCAATCGTATTGGGGACCTAAATACAGAAGAAACAGACAGCCTCCTCCAGGATGATCTGCTGGCGGTGACTCTCAGGAGTTCCGGTATTGGCAAGCCCGTTCACTCGTTCATCTTGTCTGACTAGCTTTTGTGTTGACGCTCCCCATTTCATTTGTCTTACCTTGTCTTGAAAAGTGGCTGTTATGTCGTGTAACGTTGCCAAGCTATGCCTATCTCGACGCTTTATGGTGCCGACAAAAGATTTCTGTCTGATAACGAAACTCTTGGCCATGTTCCTTATATAGTCATTGGTTTGGGACTCCCAATGGGAAATACGGATGATCTTCTCAAGCTTTTGATCTCTGATTCCTGACACATCCAGGAATGTCCCAACCATAGAAAATGATTGATCCGACCAGCGATGTTTAGAGCTTGAACTTGTTATCTCTTCCATACCCTTTCCTGTCTGGCTAACGCTGTTGTGGTTGTGGCGATCTTCTCTGCGGATTACTTCTTTGCAGGTGCCATCCTTTGACAAGTATTTGGAACTGGACATTTTCTTCAATAGTTCGCCGTCTATGGTGACGCTGACACTGGTGTTGCTTGTGCAATAATTTGGATTTCTTTGTCTTGAGTTCCATTTCTTATGTGTCCGTTCTTTCAACAAATTACTTGGTCAGGTCTTTTATCTCACTGTTTCTTCCTCGCCATATGATCAATAGATAGACATAGAAGTGTTGTGGTCGTGGAGGGTTTCCTGCATAACAATCTTCAGAAACAGGTTGATGAGTGTTAGTGAGAGTATACATCGGTGTCCAACGCCGATAGGCGCCTGGAAAATAATCTCTCACATGAACTGCACTGATGGCATGGTCATAATGACTGTAGATGATAATTATGAGCCTGTTTTCTACGTTGAATCCTCTGTAGAAATTGTGGAACAGTTACATTTGGTTTACCAGATATATCTCGACAAGTACCTTGCAGCTGAGGAAACATGCCTGAACTTCTTGTAGTAATTCTTCAGTCTTTTACTTCAGACGGCGGGGGATAGTACGGAGCATTCACTTGCTGCGGTGGCAAATCAGGTTTATTGTTCTAAATATTATTATTCTATCGAAATACGTAGAAAGAATAAGACAAGTTATTTATCTACATCACAACCTTTGTTACAAATGTGACGCAGCATCTGTTCATGAAATTGATTGGGACTTATTTCAGATGTGTTTAATATTTCAGAACGCTCACATCCAGAGTGTTGTTTAGAAACGTTCCTATGAGAAATCACTATATAAATACGGACAACGTTCTTTTATGTTAGAATACATGGATTAAGGGAATAAATAGATTAGATGAAATTTTATAGGTTGACCTGTCATTAGTATCGTGAAGGCTGCTTTTGTTCATTTTAGACGAACTTATGTTTAGAATCAATGATTCAAAGCGAGGGCACCCAATGAGGATATAACTCTTTATTGTCACCGGGATAAAATTTAATCTGTTATATATCGTACCTATGAACACTAGTGGGTATGTTCTAATCCTCGTAAATACGTTGGACACTATTGGAAATGCTGGGGGGCAATATACTGTTTAAGTAATCCACCACTAGCAGTGGATAACTAATTCACGTCGCCTGCGATATTGTATTTTTTTGATGCTATAAAGATTACCTTTTCATTTCCAGCCTCGGTTTTGGTTGTTCGTTATTCAGTATCCTTTTCTAGCTTACAACTCTTTCCAGTGCAATATGAACTGCAAATGTATAAATGATTAAGTTAAGCATAGGTTTGTATTAAATAACTTGTAAATATTAGGATATAAAACTAACAGCCAATCATGTAGATTAACTTGCCATTTGTCTGGTCAGTTTCCAATTTGTTCGCGTCAAATGAACAGTTAAAAACGTATGGCGACCAACGAAAATAAAAACACAACGGCACTAATGTCGCAATGACAAAACAATTATATTTGATTTTTAAATGAAGTAAACATTCAATAAAGGAATGTTTGTCATGAATAATTTCAATATAATTATTAGGATATACAACTAGCAGCCTACATTGAAGATTAATCTATTTTTTAGGCAAGTTCCCATTTGTTCACTCTGAACAACGAGGACAAGGAATATGGAAACGATATCACACTCCAATAAATGTCTGGAGAAATACCTTTAATATTTTCAGATAGATAAATAGTAATATATGATACAGGTGTGGCTTTTTTGTGATTACTTCAAGCCTCGACTTGTGTGTGTGTGTATGTGTGTGTATGAGCGTGTGTGTTTTTTTTTTTTTTTGCACAGGTATAATTTTTAAACACAACATTTTTTTTTCTTTCATCAAAACCTTTCCATATTTTTTACGAATATTTCCCCTATTGGTAGTTATCATTTTCTTTCCGGATATATGTCCAATTACGTTCAATTGTGCATTTAAGTTCTGGTTCTATTATCTTTTCTCGGTAGATTGCATTTTTTGCAGCAAAGGAATTTTTTTACGTTTCCTTTTTATCTATCTTCTTACGTTCTATCAACATGGAGCCTATAGCAAACAGAATCACTCTTCCTACTTGCACACATTCGGTCTTCATACCTGAAGCAACTCATTTCTTTGAGTAGAGATCAAAAATCAATAAGTATACTTAATGTACTAGAACCCTCCGCATCATTATAATTTTAATAATGTTATGATATCAATGATTTCAATTTGTCATTATGTTTTTTCTACGATGTTCTAGAGTTGACAATCTAGTTTAGGGCAATTTATGTTCAACAATTTCTTCTTTATTATTTGTCATTCTCGCCGCAGTTGTCTCATATACACATAGATGGACCTGGGAGAACTGAAATGATTACGAATATTTATTGGTAGCTGACTAAATAAAATACTATAGACTGATGACGATGTGTTGATTATAAGTTAGGGAAGAGAACAAACCTTCAGCAAGTGGGAAAACAGAATTTCTTGTTTCTTATTAAAAGAGTCGGCATAAGGTAAATACAGTGTATTCTTCTTCTCTGTGCTGTATCCTTCCTTTTAAGATTTGCCGATCAAGGCTCTCCACAACTTCTCTCCTTTGTAGCCCTTACCAAATTTTTGCTTTTTGCCATATCTCCTATTTATAAAAAATCCTTAGGTACGTTATGAACTGCTTTATCTGTTTCTCTTGTGTTTATTATGCTCTGTGTATTATTATTCGACCCATTTTTGCTTTATTACGAGACGAAGAAATTCCATTTGTCGTTTCCTCATATAAGCATAATTGTGCTTCTGTTTAGATAAAGTGTCTAAAACTTCATGGTTACGCACATATTGCATACATGGAATTCTCAGTATCTTTTTTGTAGAGCCACATTTCCATAGACAATCTCTTCTTCATCTGTCAGGAGATTCTCCAACATTCACCGCCACCGAGGATAACTGATACAACATAATAATACAGTATTCTTTGTTTCTCACGAAATTTTCCTGTTTCTTAATACGTTGCTTTGCTTTAGGATTTTGTCTGTCACTATTCCAACGCGGTTTTTCATTTCAGTGTCATATTTTATGTCTTCTTTCAAGAAACGTCACCGATATTCAATTTTTTGTACTTTTTAAATAAAAATCTGTATGACCCCATACAAGTCAGTAAAGAAACAAAGACACAATGGATTACAAGGTGTGAAAGAATTAGGAACAGACATTACTAATGAGCGGGAAGAGGAAAGAGTAATTAGGACAGTACACAGCGATTAACATTGAATTTAAATTTTTGAATGTTAAAGTGGGCTGGAAATCATGCAGCTGGAACAGAATTCCGCAAGCGAAAAGTTCGAAAAAAGAATCTGGTTGCATGAAAATTATGGCTTCATCTAGCAAGATCAACTATAACTTAATGAGATATCGACCCCAGTCTGGTACCGACTTTAATTTTGTTTTTAAATTCTCGGTACTATAGGATAGAATACACCGAATAATTATTGAGAAAGTTTTTATATAAAGGGCATAGAGAGGCCATCTTAGTGCGGTGGATAAGTGACTGAAGCCGAGCTGCCATATCACGACATATAATATTGCTGATTCTTTGGATTATATCAAGGAGCTGAAGGTAAATATCAAGGGCATCGGACCATATGTGGCAGCTATATTCTAATCATGGAACTGGCTTGATTATGGCATCGGCAATTCGTTTGTATTTTGGCCTCTTCATTTTAAAGAATACCATACATGCTGTCTTCTGACAATTGGTGTATAGTCTGTTCTCGATTTCATTTAGTTGGGAACATTTAAAATCCATCATAATGTTGAGCTGCTATTTAATATCGAACCTTCTTTTCTAGCAATGAATGTTGGACAATTTGTTCACAGACGAAAACATGGCTTGTATTTCATACATTCGTCTCCGAACATATTTTTCATTGTGAGAATCACGAAATCACTGGCGTCATGTCTTTTGGAATCCATTCAGGCACACGATATTTCTGAAGCCGCAGAATTTGTTTTCCATGAACATGGAATTCCAAATGTTTGTTTTTTTGTTGTTGTTTGTACAAGGAAATATTTTTATTATTCATTTAAAAGATTTGAGAGCAACGTATACAGTATGACATTAGTAAAGTCGCCATTTTATATTTTTTAATTCGTGTATTTGTTTTCGATTTTGTCGACTGCACGGTATAATAGTGTCACTTGCCCACCATCAGTGAGAAAAAGGGCACAATGACGCAATTCACTCCACTAGAAATTTGGAAGTGGCATGCTATACTGCTTGGCATTCGCACCGGGAGCTCCAATAAGAAAATTTCAGCATGTTTAAGGACAGTGCAGGTGATTATGGTGTTTGATTGTTCTGATAAAAAAGAACTTTCAAATTTGTTGGTGAGGGCTTCAGGCCCAACACGGAGGCATACGTCAAGTGCCTTGTGGATGACTGCTGGAAGATAGTATGTCTGGCAACAGGTCTCTTCACCATGCCACAGAAGCAGGATAATACAGTCATGGCTGCCAGACAGTTTCTGCGAACACATCGGATTAGATCTGGCCAACTAACTCTCCAAACTGCAGCCCCTTGATTATTGTGTATGAGGTGCAGTTGACAGAGAAAGCAACAAAGCTCCTCGTAACGCCAAAGATGAACTGAAGGCATGGATTATGGTTCAATTCACCAACTTAAACAAGGAGACCGTCCAGAAGAGAGGCAGGAGTTTCCAGGGTTGTATGGAGGCTGTGCTGTAAGAAAATGGGGATTTTATAGAATAATTGTACTTGTTTTTCGTGTATTCTTTAAAAATATATATCTGATAACATGAGATGAGCTACTTTCATTTTGCGTAATTTAGATGACACTTTATCAATCGCATGTATATTGGAAGAGTTTTTCTGGTACATTTTCCCGGAAATCTCATTGGTTATTTAATTATCAGCCATATTTGTCTGGCGTTTAAATTCTTCACCTATAAATTGAGATTTCTAATAAGCGCTAATGTGCTGAACCTTTCAAACAATAAGCTTAATACTGTTTCTTTTTCTTTGAATAACAACCACAATGCTCTAGTACATATGCATGTACCTTTATTCTAGAGTAATTTTTACGTTGGTATTTGAACAGTGCTATCTTAAAGATAACTTAGACTGTTCTAGTTCTACGTTTAACGGATGTCAGTTTTCAGTTATCTCCTGTTAATTCCACTCTCAAAGTTCTCCACTAGCTTAACCGGGTATTGAACTCCCACTCTTTCGGTCCTGTCACTGGATCTAACTAACGCCTTTATCCATTGTGCCATATGTCCTTCATAAACGACATGGAACTGGTTTCTTAAAACTTATTGAAAAGACCCTCAGGAGCGAGCAGTACAAGAGAATTTTACAGTCATTTTCTGCTCCCTTATGGAGCATTATAAAGTACAGGCTCTCGAGAAAACAGTTGAGCAGCATTTTCTATAGGGTTGTGGTCAGGAGATTGGGGCGGCCATGTCATAAAACTCATCTCCTTCTCATCAAAGTATTCCTTCATCAATTTTGATTTATGACAGGGAGCATTATCCTGCATAAAAATGAGCTTGGTGGGGTCTGTTTGCACACTTTCAGCAGAAGGGAGCAGACAAGACTCTAAAATTATCTTGTACTGCTCGCTTCTGAGGGTCATTTCAATATATTTTAAGAAACCAGTTCCATGAAAAGAAAAGTATCCGCAGAACATAATATGAACGGATGCTTGACAGTACTTACTGTTAAATTCAAAGAGCTTTCAAAGCTTCTTCTTCGGATTTTAGATCGCTTATCCTTTAAATTTAGCTCAACTTTCGTTTCATCGCAGAAGCAAACATTTAGTAAAAAAAAAAAAATAGGTAAGTCCCTTTTATCTAACAGCACTGTATATTCTGTTTGATGTGTTGCACACACGCCCACGTGTGATTCTGCATGTGTGTGAGTGTTTTAGGTTGGTTGAAATTTAAGTCATATCCACCCTTGAGTGACTGATAGCCTCGTTATACTTGTCTTTATAGATGAGCATTAGCAGAGTTTCTAATAGAGCCTATATGTCAATATTTTTCTGATGATAGGCGAACGTTGGTCGTATTTTTTAAGTTCATTGTAAATTTGGGACAGATTCATACTTGAATGTAGAGCAAATTTTGTTCAACTTCTTCCTTGAGTCGATACCGGAAACGTTTGGTTTTATAATCGGGTTTACAGTTTACAATTAGTTTGCTTATATTTATTTACTTCGGTTGTTTGATTCGTTTTTCTACGGCTTATCAACCCTTTATGGGTTATTTTAAGACAGAAAATATTTTTAGATGATAAAAGTTATCTTTCTCGAAAGAAAATTTAATGATGTAAATCTTACGAATTAACCTACAGCTGGAGGGAGAAGAGGCGGGTTCATACAAGAAAGAAATTATTATATAGATATAAAATGGGGGATCAACTCGATATTGCAATCAATATATAAGCTGATCCCTCAATTTCTGACCACGATAGTTTCTATACATTTATATTTCAGAGAAAGTAAATAAATCTAAAATATATGCCATTGTAGCTAATTGGTATTTGATTGATTGATGTTCTACTGCTTATCTATCTTTTGCGGTTTATTTAAAACCAGAAAATATTTTTAGATTGTAAGCTTTTTCTTTGGATAAAATAGCATTAAAGGTTTTACTAATTAACACATAGCTGGGTGGAGGGGTGGTTGATTAATATCTTTCCAGCTGTATTTGCGCGTATGCGAATATAACGAACTCAAGTGGAATTTGAACGCGGTCCTCCGGGCCATTTTCCATTACACCGCTGGCACATCCAAACTTACATCCCCTGGTACTCTCAAAAGTTACCAGTCAAGATACTATCCAGAGTTGCTTTATGTTATGTCCCGTGCATCTTGAAATGGACCTCCAATCGGTTGTGAACTGGGGCAGGAATTGGCTGGTCAACTTTAATGCTTCCAAAACCAAACTGTTCTCTAATAACCACCACAGAGATCCTTCCCTGCCCTCCATTAGAATGTCTGACGCTCAACTTCTCGAGAGCACCTCTCTGCTGCTGCTCGGTCTCACGTTGACTGTTGACGAGATGGAACAAATACATTGAGTCAATTGCTTTCTCCACCGCAAGGAAAGTTGGCTCCCTGTGCCGCGCTAGGAAATTTTTCTCCCCGGAATCGATCCTCCAGATCTACAAATCAACAATTCGCCCTTGAATGGAGTATTGCTGCCATATATGGTCTGGAGCCCCTTCTGTTTGCCTCGGGGTTCTTGATAGGCTCCAGAGGCGGATATGCAATATAATTGGCCCTGCTCTGGCATCTTGTCTACAGTCAATTTATCACAGACGCGCCGTCGCCTCTCTCTGTCTGTTTTCCAAATACTTTCATGGCAATTGCTCCGAGGAGCTGCATTCGCTGGTTCCCATACTTCATGAGTTCAAGCGCCCTACGAGGCTGGCATCCCGCTCTTACCCCCTTCACTGTCGAAACTCCTAAATTTAGCCGTCTCTTCTACTCCAATAGCTTCATGTCTCGCACCTCTCGCCTGTGGAACTCCCTTCCCTATTCCAGTTTCCCTGAGAGCTGTAGTCTCCGGGCTATTCAAATGTAATGTCAATCGACATCTCCAGTTGCCTTGATCTATCCACTACCCTTCTCCTCATCCTTTCCTGTATCACTCCTATATGATCTTCCTCCAAATTTTCTTTAACCCCTTGCGTCCTAGTGGCTTCTCGCTTTGCTTGGGGTGAAACACTTAAAAAAAATGACCCGGAAAAGGATATATTTGAACAAAGTAACTAAGTGGATTTGGCTACTATACCCAAGTAGAAAACGGTAGCAGTAATCTACTGGTACGCGTCGTAGTCGCAGGTAAGAAGTGTGGATCAATGGCGTAGTCCAATGGGCGTCGTTATAGACTTAGTTCTCAGACTAAGGCACTTGACTTCCTGACTCTCTCTCTCTCTCTCTCGATATATATGGCGGACACCAGCCAATCACACACCAGTGAGGGGGAACACAGGTGTATGCATATTCCATCATATCACTTTACTTCGGTGATCGTATAAGCAAATATTTTCTAGGTTTATAATTGAGTCTATAGCAATTTTTGTTACGGGTATTTATAGAGACAAATGATTATTTTATACTGGATTCTATTCACATCCACCACCCAAATGACCACAGTATTTATTCCTCTACGTGAAATGCATTAGGCGTATATAGACCCTACCGAATTGGCAAGTATGTACTCGTGTGTATGCGTCGTCCCAAGAAATAAATGACAAAAGAGAAATCATTATTTTTTGGCAACATGAGACTAGAAAAGAATCAAGAAGATACAGGATTTATGCTCTTTGAATATTTTTATGAAAAAGGAGAAGAAAATTTAACACAAATATGTGTGTGTGTATTAGAATAGCAAACAATGACTTCCGGAGAGGCAACACAGTAATTACAGGGTATGGCTATGGAATAAAAGTTTTATTCTCCTAATTGTATTTCCGTCATTATGGAGATTGTATTTCAAAACCGGAAACGAATGCCTCAAAAGAAAAGGAAGGACAGACATGCTTGTTTCTCGTAGAAAGACTTATTATGCCACATCGTATACACAATTATGTCAACTTATTTGCACGAGTTCCACACGAAGAAGCCATATTTAGGAATCCAGATTCAAAAGAGCTGAATTCATCTATGTTCCAAATGAGGACATGTTCCACAAACTAGAAACAGAAAGTCTTGTTTATTCCTAAATTTAGGACTCCTATTCTTACTATATCTACAGAAGATATATTCCCAAACCGGAACTACGCCATGTGCTTTTAAGCACTACGCTGTTCTGGTGGTTTGATTCCTGTAAACTAACTGTAATTGACTTCCACTTTCGGCATCGTATGGACTGACGTCACCAACCGACAGTCACATGACCCACCTGGTTTTCTCTCT
Source organism: Acanthosepion lycidas (assembly GCA_963932145.1). Lineage (NCBI taxonomy): Eukaryota > Metazoa > Mollusca > Cephalopoda > Sepiida > Sepiidae > Acanthosepion > Acanthosepion lycidas. The sequence goes on from OZ010588.1 coordinate 97,790,887, forward strand.
ACCAAATGTAGATAATCGCCTATTGTATCCCTACAGAAGTATTAATAAAAACACAAATTGTGGTGTTCGTTTTGTGAATTTAATAACATCTCTCTTTTTTCTAAATAGTGCTTCCTTTGTTTTCCTCTTAAACGGAAATTACATGAACTACTGTAGCTGAAATTTTCATGGTTATTCTTGTCGCTGATCATTAGCGGTCGACTCACGGTCATCCTTATCGGATCCTTTTTCTTTCATTAGTGGCAATCCTCTGAGCCCGTAGATAACTCAGCAAAATTGAAAGCTTGAGCCGTATTCTGAAGAGAATTACCTGTACCTGATTAAGAACATCAGAATGTGTGTATCGTTAAAGAAGTCAATATAACACGTCAAAATATGCTATGGAGACTGCAATAGTCGATCCATTATGATTACTTAGAAGTGGGGACAGCACAACAGTTGTATGAATTTAATTTTTTCGCTTCACATACGTAAACATCACGCGTAAACGTGAAACTGAGCATGTCGATATAGGGTAAACAATTATTTGGCAAACATCGATTAACGTGATCGCAATAGGGCGGAGTATTTCCAAAGGTCGTTTTTCCTATGACATCTCTTTTTTAATTACCTTCTCTGTTCGGTGATGTTTATTTCTTTATAGTTTTAAAAATCAATGAAAGTGATTTCATACATTTTCTTTGTCCTGGAGAATTGGCAATAAAAAATATATAAAAACACAAGCTATTTACTTATTAAATTGTTCTTGTACACTATTTTTTTATTATTATATTAATTGGAATTGTTGACAAAACACAGGCAAATAGCCAATTGATTCAAACTATATAAAATGGTAAATATTAAGAATTTCCGTATAGATGGCGTAATCGCAAAGGTAAGCAAACTGAGAATACAAGGTTCGCGTATAGTGTCCTTTTATAGTCCCAGTAAACAGAAATAGCTCTCTCAAAGAGGAGAGTAACAAAACAAGGAGGACCACTCTTGATTATTCATAAGAGATGGCTCACATATGCTAATAATTCATTAAATGTTCATAAAAATAAAAAAATAAAACTTTTCACATTTATTTGTTTATAAATTAGTAAATGAGAAATATTGCATTGCATTCATTCTATTAGTTTTAGTTTTTAGAATATTGTAAATATAAAATTATTCTCGTAATTAAACAATCTAATAATCAAATAGTTTTTAATATTTTTGTTGTAAATTCTGAAGAACGAGAAATGTATAAATTCACTTTAATCATTTGCTTAGGTTTTATTTCACTTTTAATTATCACCTTTTAAAACAATAACCATTTCCGAAAAGCGAACATTAATAAAATACGGTGTCATGGAGAAAAAGCGCCCATTTCATACTACGCCTTATTGCGACACGAGCCTGTGTTTGTCAAATAGTTTTATTCAACATATCTTGTTTTTACATTAGAAAAGCATTCTCCGGATACTCACACTGAAACGAATATGACCGAAGATGATGTTCAGAGAAATCATACGAATAAATGGGAGTATTGAGAAAAGGTATTGCTCAGTCTTCCATGGAAGTTCACTTCTAAGATGCCTCAGACATCTCCACTCAAATGCAACGACGAGTGGATAACTGGGAACATAGCTCTCTCTAGCGGATTATATTATGCCTATATACCTATATTAAACTTATTTTTTTTCTTATGCGAATAAAATGTCAGTACATATATTTCACTCTTCGTTTTATAATCATTTGCACATTTTCGAATTTTGTTTTGATAATGAAGGTCGACTCCGTCAATATTTTAATATTCTATAACAAACGGATATATTAACAGTGTATGTACAAAGGAAAGCATCAAATATTGGGAAGAAGAGCAAGGATAATAAAATAATTTTTTGTAAACATTAACAACAAAAAATAATAACATTTAAAAAAAAAAAAAAAATAACCCGTTTTAGAACAAATCGAGGATAAAAATATAGATTTATGCACAATGTTTAAAAAGGCTATAAAATAAGTCAGCAAAGTAAAAAATATATAATCCCACGCCGAATACATTAATGTTAGATACATTGTGTTGAGATCAAATGCAGATCAAATATAGATCAGGATCCGGTAGAATGGTAAGTCAAAGAACAAATAGCAAACGTTTATTATTCTAAGATGTTACTCTGAGAAAGTTTTAATAAAAGTGATGCTGGACTGATAAACGTTACCTATTATTTATTCACCTTATAATTAGATACATTCTAAATTGGGTTTAGGAAGCCTCAAATCTATCAGTAGAAAGATGGATGCTTGACATTAATTATTACTGCAATAAAACAGACAAAGAGATATTGTATATTGCAACTATACATAGCAATAAGTAAAAAAAAGAAGAATAGGGAAGGAAGAAGAATTAGAGTAATAAAGTGAATCACCGGAAAAAGTGAATAGAAAAAATAAGAAAATCAACTAGAAATTAACAAAAAAAAAGAGGCTAATCCGCTTCGATACACGCTCTTTGGAATCAATCGACGACAAATGTGTACATTGTCTGTACAACGACTAAAAATAAACAAATTAAGAACAGCCAAGGAATCAGCAATGGAAAAAATGTAATCAACTCCGATTATATTAAGTCCCAGCAGCCATTCCTTCTGCTTACAGAGTGAGTGCTGACTAGAATAATGTATAATGCCAATAATATTTTCAGTAACGTAGAATGACAAAGCAATGCTTACGGAATAATCATGATATATTTAAGGATATTTGCCTTCAAAACATGTGAGTTATTTACATTATACATGTCGGTGTGAAGCTGAATATATAGGCAGAACTAATCAAACTTTGGAGACCAGAATAGATCAGCATGTCCCAGTTAAGCAGTAGCGACAACAAATCAAACAGCACGCATGGACTTAGTTCACAATCATAAATATGACTTTCAGGCAATCATGAGATGATAAGATCCGAGCTCCGATTAAAGGGTTGATTTTTTTTAGCACTACAGAGGAAATACTTACAGGGGATACATGATGAGCTTGGTATTATCTATCACGCCAAACATACTTTATTATATCACCAACATTCTAGAACCCACATTCAATGGATCTATGATCGATATCTTCTTTCACTCTCACACTAAATCACCCACCCCCCAATTGACATACGGGCAACTACCTAGATGAAAATATCCACTAGACGCTCAAACATAAACACGAACACAAACACACACACACATATTAGCAGCCGAATCCTACATAGACAAGCTATAATTGTGATATGAATAATATTCATGAATTATACAGGCGAACACAACTCGACAGGAGAGATAAACACGAGGTTTGCTTAACCAAATGTAAAACAAACAACACAAAAATAAAAATGCAAGTGAATCATGATTACCCAAAGAAAATCAAATAAACAGAGAAATAAATAAAATTTATAAATAACGAAATTTAATGTTCATGTCGGGCTCACTCAAACCTTCGTATTAATGAGAAGTAGGACAGGCGCAAACTCTGACGTTTTGTTTTCCAAGGATCAAAGGGATGGTTGCACAGCGTCAGATTGTGTTTAAGTTTGCCTTTGAAAAGCAAGGGTGGCCTTTTAACTGACCTGCCTGTTAGAAGCTGAACCAAGTGAGAAGCTGTTGTGGAAGAATGCTAACGCTCATATGAGAAAAATGTCATACCAACCTGTTATGTTGCATTTAGTCAGAACATCACAGTTTCTAAGGCGACCACTCAGTACGGTGTCTACGCATGTGGAAGGCACCAAGTTGATTGATGTGTCGTCCTTACTGAGCCCAAGATTATGCACAATAGAATAGTTATTTCAGTACTACTGACTTGTACATATAAATTTTCCCCTTTAACGAAACATAACGGATAATTCAAAGCATGTGATAAAGAATACCAAAGGTAGAACTAGCCTTTTCAATTCTGAACTCAATTTCTTTGTTCATTTTAGAATCGTTAAATACAATGGAGACAATATGAGCGAAAAAAGAAACAATTTTCAAGGGTTTTCTCTCAACAATAAGCAGTGGGATCAACAGTTGGAGGATGATTACAGATAGACTGATGGACAAGTTGCATTTTTTATGCTGATAGTCAGACCGAAAGCTATTGATGCAGGAGGGAAATTGTTAACGATCAACTGAATATCCTCAAAACTTTGAACTACAGGTATGTCGTCGTCTGCAAAGAGCAGGACACGAACAGTTTTTACAATCGTCTTAGTTCTTGTCTTGTTCGTTGAACAACCCATCGCTTGTCCCAAACTGAAATTTCACACCTTCTATAACATTCTCAAATGTTGTTTCCATCATTACAGAAAAATACACAGCAAATAACTGAGGTGCAAAAACACAACATTCTTTTGCTTCATTAGAGACAATAAATGAGCCTGTCACCTGTCCACTTAATCTGACTGAGGCCATCATCCTTTGATAGAAAGACATAACAACAGTAAACATCGTTTCAAGAAGACCCTTCTTCCTAAGTATGACACAAAGATGAACCCTTGAAACGGTATCAAATGCCTTAGTGATATCAAGAAAAGTAAAAAATAAATCCTTCTAATACTCCTGTGTTTTCTTCTGTAGTTTCCTTAAACGGAATATACTCTCCACGGTGCGTGTTCCAGACTGAAACCAGCACCGTAATTCAGACAAGACTGAATCGGCCAGAGTTGAGTCTGTTCAAGATGATCCTGCTAAGATTTTTCCCAGCAACACAAAGAATGGAGACTGTTGTTGTCAAATTCGCATGCATTGCCTTTGCCCTTATAGAGATGGACAATAGAAACTTTTTTAAACTCCTGAGAACTCATCCTGAATCCAGACTAAAGAAAAGAACTCAGAAAGTTTATGAACGAGTTGATTGCTGCCTCATTTTTATATCTCTGCTGGTATGTCATCGTTAAAAGAGGACTTCCGATTTGTCAGTTGTGTTTCGACAATTTTATTTCAACAGTAGAATGCGTAGTCGATAATGTCTCAAGAAAAGGTCTTTGTGGTAAGTGGTTGATAAAATTCTCAACATTCGAATCTATGTTCAAACATATCTTGAAGTGTTGTGCCCAGCCTTTAGTGATCTCTTTTGTACGTTAGAAGGTCATCATTAGAAGAGAAGCTGGGAATTGAGTCATTTGACACAGGTTCAAAGACACCCCTGAGATAGAATGATTTAAATTCGCATTTGTCAGTAGCATCATGCCTCTTCTCTCGAGACCATGTGTTCTGTCATTTTGTGTAGTTGAAATTGTCATAGATTTCTGGTTTTCTTGAATTCATCGTGTTTTTTAACATGTCGAAGTTTCCTTGTTTTAGAGTGCGGGCAATCAAAGCAATCTAACGTTCATTTACAAAATTAATCCTTCTGAATACAACCATCTGATTCAAAATAAAGTCTCTGCCTCTTATAAAAAAGATAATAATTCTAAACACCTATCCTCCATACACAGAGAAAATGCGAAATTGGCATTTAAATATAATATTGCTGATAGAACGAGTACAACTCATTCAAAAGACAACTACCTACTGTTTAAAGACCATAAACCTAACTTTCAGAATAATCTACAGTCAAGACTAATAAATCCCTCCAAATCAGAGTTAGGAATAATTTCTAAAAAAGAATTTAAAAAGAATAAACACATCTATATTAGAAAAATAACCCTTAAAACTTTGGAAAGATTCATCTCACACCATTAACTGTTTCCAAAAAATAAATTCTAAAAATAAAACTACTTTTATCCAATTAGATATTATCGATTTCTACCCCTCACTTTCTAAAGAATTATTAGAAAATAGCTTAAGTTTTGCCAAAAACTACACTGATATTACTGATGAAGAAATAAAAATCTTAATGGACTCTAGGCAGTCTATACTAAAACTTAATAACACTATTTGGATTATAAGAAATAGAGACAATTTCGATGTCCCATGGGATCATTTGATTCAGCTCAAATAGCTGACTTAATAGGTATATACATTTTATATATCCTAAGTAGATTCCTTGACCCTCAAAACGTAGGACTATACAGGGACGATGGACTGGTTGCTGTACCCTGATACCAATGGTCCTTTAACATCCAGCCACAAAAGAAAATAATTAAGACTTTCAATTTTTTCTAGGATTTAAAATCGAGATTTCTTCCCACCTAAAAACAGTAAACTTCCTAGACGTTACATTTAATCTTAACAATAACACTTATAAACCCTTCCAAAAGGAAAACCAATCACCGATATATATATATATATATATATATATATATATATATATATATATATATCTACTCTAACCACCCGAAATCAATAATTAAACAAATTCCAAATACAGTAAATGCTAGAATAAATACACTCTCCTCTAGTAAAATAAAACCGAATTATGATAAAGCCCTATTAAAAATCAGATTTAAACAGACACTAAATTATATAGATAAGTCAGTTAATGAAACATCCACTAAATCCAAAAATAGGAAGAGGAAAATTATATGGTTAAACCCACCTTTTTGTAACATTTCTAATATTAATATAGGAAAATACTTCATAAAACTAATTGAAAAAAACTTTAGTAAAAATGCTCTTTTAAAAAAGATATTCAACAAAATGCATTTAAAGATTAGCTATTCTTGCATGAACAATATTGACAAAATTATTAGCTCACATAATAGTAAAGTTTTTAGAGATTTTCATGACAATCAAATACAAATGGATCGCAATGCAACCTAAATGAAAACGTCGACATTTAATTGCAGGACAGAATCAGATTGTCCAGTTGAAGGAGTATGCATGGCGTAAAATGTAATATATGAGGCAACAATTTTCCCCAAAATGAATATTGAGCAGAAAAGGATATAGATAGGAATATCGGCAGGAAGTTGGAAACATCGACTCTATAACCATCGCCAGTCTTTCAAAGATAAATGTAAAAAAATCAAAACAAACGGCACTGTCAAAGCATTATTGTGACTTGTTGGAGGGTGGCTTAACTCCACAAATAAAGTAGAAAATAATCTCGAGAGCCAGAACCCCAATAAATTTCAAAGACAGATGCGACTTATGGATAAAAGTAAATATCCTCATGATAAAACATAAAGATCCGGATTTATAACTTAACAAACATAATGAACTAATTTTTAAATGCCAACATGAGAACAACCTAAATCTAGCTAAATATATTTAGGAATAACTATATAAGAAAACTACTTTTACATGATCTTTGCTTTTGGAAATGTTGGTATGCACACCTGAATGCGAACACATAACTGTATGTATATAACTATGTAATTGAACTTGAACATTCATACGTCTTTTGTTACGTATATTTATATAGTTTATATGGAAAGATAGGCATACATGTGTTATTTTTGTGTATTGTGGGCACATATTTGAAGTGGGTAGGTATGGATATGGATATGTATGTATATATACTTGTATGTATATAGGTGATCTGTTTTTTTTTGTAAAAATATATGTAGTTATATGTATATATGGGTGTATATATGTATGTGTGTGGGTATGTGGATACATGTATATGTGTGGATATGGGTGTATAAATTTTTTTTGTAATTTCCATATATGTATGTGTGAGTGTGGTTGTGTATATATAGATGGGTACATGTAAGGCGTTCCATGAATATGGGATGGCGGGTAATCTTTGCATGCATGTATGTATAAATATAAGATTTTTATATATATATAATTTGGGAGTATATAGATATAATAATGTAATTAAGTATGGATTTTGATATGTTTTTTGCATGCACGCACATGTCGGGGTATATATGTATATGCATATATTTGTGTATGTGTGTGTAAGTGTGTATGTGTGCATATGTTTATATGTAAATGTGTGTATATATATATATGTGTGTATATGTGTATGCATGTCTATATGTATATGTATATATGTGCATATATATATGTGTATATATTTATATGTATGTGTATGTGTATGCATATATGTGGGTATATGTATATATGTATTATGTATATGTGTGTATATCTACATATGTGTGTATGAGTATATACATATATATATATATATATATGTGTGTGTGTGTATAGATATATGTATGTATGTATGTGGATATGTATGTATATGTGTGTATATGTGTACGGATAAGTGTATATGCGTGTATGTGTATATTTATGGATATATAGAATATTATAATGAAGGACTTACAATAGTGTTATTAATGTTTTATCTCATTTTCTTCTTTAATATTCTCCAGTTGGATGTGTGAGTTTAAAATTCTCTTTATGGAGGTAAATTTTTCAATTGGTAATTTAATTTAAATTGAAATATATTACTCTTTAATAAACATTATTTATGATAAAATATGTAAATTGGAAAATGTTTTGATATTGAGGTAGGTGTTAATGCATGAAATTACCTGTGTATATCGGCACATGGGTACCTGTATCAGTGATTGCACATGTAAAGGAAAGTAAGTATATGTGAGATTTGCATGGGTGTGTATACAGTATATGAAAGAGCATGCTCTTTTATATTACCTTCAAATATTACCCTATATTAACTGAACTAAAATTTAAGTAAAATAGATTGCCTATCTAGAAACAGTCAAGAGTTAAATTCATGAGCAAAATCAAAACGGATAGAGATGTCAACTTAATAAACAATAATATTTTTTTTTAAAGATAAAAAAGATTACAAAGAAGTAAACTTATATTTTAAAATAAAATTTTATTCTTTTAATGTACGTTTTATGAATATTTTTCTAATCGACTATTTCATAGAAAATCCGCAAAATTTAAAAAATATAAATAAATTACTAACAAACATCAAATTAAATCCTTTGTAGATAGTTCAGACATACAAATTTATATCAAACATAAAAATCTTTATGAACCCCGAAAATAACACTTTCAAAGAAAAACAAAATGACAGGGTCTTTTTCTAGACGGGTTTTTTTTCCAAAGAAAATTAGTGACACCTTCTCTCATGACTTCTCTCTTTTTCTTTTTATAGCTTTTTTATCCTCTACCCCTTCGATATCAATATATAACTTCCGTTAAGTTAACCGTTTAAATGTGTCAATACCTGGACCTCAAGTAATTTTAAGTATAAAAGAATAGAAATTTTAAATTACATCTAACTCACTCATGTCTTCCCTCTCCCCCTCACTTCATCACTTCGTTAATTTACATATGCTTAATACGGCCCGTCAAAAATGTATAAATTTCTTTTCATTTTTTGCTTCAACCTTTTGAAGTAAAGTCTGATGATCCGCAGAAAATTAAAAGGGCTGTTGTGAAATAATTTATTACATGGAACCTTAAAGTGGTCTGTTTTGAATTAAATTATTTGCTCTGGATTTACATTGAGCTCTCTGGATTTTATCCTCCTTGGGTCGACCCATACGGGTTACCTAGTTTTTCATAAACTATACATATATATATATATATATATATATATATATATATATATATATATAATACAGTCGAGTCCTATTGACACAACATAGAATTTGAAATATGTTCAAACTGACACACAAAAGAGCGCTCCATGTTTATTGAAAATATACAGAGCAAATTTTCTTTACAATTAATATATACATGTATATATATATATATATATATATATATATATATATATATGTGTGTGTGTGTGTGTGTGTGTGTGTGTGTGTGTGTGTGTGTGTGTTGTGTTTGTGTGTGTATTATGCATCAATTCTTGGTACAATCAGCTCTTCGCATATAAAACAAAACTATGGCTATCTTTTAAAAGTTAAAATCTCGATATAAAAAACAAAACCAGGTTAGAGATAAAATATTTCCCAAATGTCCCCATGAAGAAATATCTAAATTGACTAAAAACACACTTAACAAAAACAAAAATAAAATTAACTTTTCCGACATATAAAATCATAATGCTGAGCCAGTAAATCACTAATCAATGTGTTTTTGCGACCGATAACAATGTTTATAGACAAAAATTTGGTTTGATGATACGGTCTCTTCTTAGTGTCGTTTGACTTGTCTATTTTCGGAAATTCTAGAAAGTTTTACTTTCAAAAACATATTACCAGAACTTATTTTAGATCCACAGATGATTCTCTCATATTATGTCCACCAAACATAGTTTTACCCGACCTTGTCAACAAACTTAATAGCGCCGAACACACAATAGAGTTTACCTTCGAATTTGGGTATAACAACATTTTACACTTCCTATGCACACACACACACACACACACGCACACAGATATATATATATATATATATATATATATATATATATATATATATATATATATATATATATATATATATATAGGTCATTGTGAGTGATTAGGGTAAAAAAATGTGTAAGATATAACTAAACGGAGGAAAAGTTGAAAATTATGCAGCCATTAATTCTTTAGAAATTGCTTTGTTTACGTTGCAGACACGAAAATGGACAGATATTAGATTTTGAGAAAAATATCTTAGTGAATAAGTGTGCTATTCTTAAAAACGAAATTCGCCTCCTGCTCTACACCAACGTACTTCGTACTAAGCACACCGGATCAAACGTTGGCCTCACCTACAAAAGGAGAGGCAGGTTCGATTCATGCTAGATCCCCTATTTTCTTCATTGAGATTTCTCGAGTGCGCATGTCAAAAGATGTAAGGTGCGCTGTTTGATAAAAACGAAGCGTCTACTCCAAATCGGAGAATCGACTGTTATATTTGACATAATAAAAAAGAAAACCATTGATAGCGTATCAAGGCCAGTCTGGCAATTGTTGTACCAAACGATGAAGAATAAAATTTACGTCCTTTAATCCCTTCGTATTACATTGGTAATATGTAAGTTCCACTCGAGCAGCTCCTTCGCACGAATAGCTGTTTTGTGGATGCTTCCGTGATCACTATAATCTTAACTGTTATGGGGTCCTCCCATTTTTCATATAAGTGGACTCGATCAGAGTGTTACTTGGACTGTTGCCATTAACTACCCAGTCAGTCAGAATATATATAGAAAGAGAGAGAGCAGAGATTGTGATTGAGTTGGAGGTAGAGTAATAGTGTGAGGTAACCGCCTGTAGAAGTCACAGTTACTAGCAAGTCCTACTTCGAGACTATATATATATATATATATATATATATATATATATATATATATATATATATATATATATTATTGTTAGTAACGACGTTCCTGGATTTACTAAGAGTATTACCCATTGTATTATTGTGTAAGTACATGTAATTTCTTATATTTAATTCTTGCGTTTGTCATTCATTGGAGACCGAATTTCATCTCGGAATCCACAACAAATTGGCGACGAAGATTCGAACCCACGTGGAAAAGAAAAGATCAACAAAAGAAAAATCTTCCCTCTTCGTCCAGCAAGCAAATTGGCACACACACTGGGGAAAAAAAACAACAAATTCGCGTCGAGTGATTCGAACTCACACGAAAAGAAGAAATAGAAAAATCCTCCCCTCGTCCACAACGAATTAGCGACAAACAGTTACGAGGAATAAAAATAAATAAAATTGAGTTATGATGGAAGATTTTAAAAATATTTTAGCAGAACTGATAAAATACCAAAATGATCAACAATTACAACTACAAGAACGAATGGAAGGAAAATGGCAAAAACAATTATTACAAACGCAAAAGAAAAATCAAGAAAGACAAACAGAGCTCCAGCAACTAATATTGAAAATAGCGGGCAACACGCAATTAGATATTGAAAAAGAAGCAACATTTTCGCAAGACGCAGTGTGGAATACCATAGAGATTTTCAAATATTCTCTGGATGAGGACAAAAATTTTGGAGATTACTTCAGAAGACATGAAAACATCTTTAACATAGACTGTCAAAATTGGACAGATGCAAAAAAGCTACGTCTATTGCTTAGAAAATTAAGAACTGAAGAATATACAAAGTTCGTGGATTATATCTTGCTAAAAAAGACGAACGAATTAAAATTTGACGAAGCAGTGACATGTCTTAAAGAACTCTTCAGCTCGAAAACATCACTCTTCCATAGGAGGTGGAAATGCCTTAACCTGGTAAAGGGCGATAATGAGGATTATTCCACGTTTGCCGCAATCGTAAATAAACATTGTGACGACTTCAAACTAGCGGAATTAACCCCAGACAATTTCAAATGTCTCATCATTGTTCAGGGGTTAGTTTCTACAAAAGATAGCGAAATGCGCAGAAGAATGGTTGCTAAATTACAAAATGAACCGGGTCTAACATTACAGCAATTATCGGATGATTGCCAGAGATGTTTAAGTATAAATAAATCGCAAAGGACATTGAAGAATCAGCTGTTTCTCATATACGTAAGTTAAACAAAAGTCTACGTCCTTCAAGAAAGAAAATTAAAATTGTACGACAATGAAAAAAAATTCTCACCCTCCCATGAAAAAAAAAAAAATTATAATAAGAGGAAAAGTACAACTTACAGGACAAATTATGACGGATATCGGAACAAATATAAGTCCTCCCCATCAGAATGTCATCGATGAGGAGGACTACATTGAAACAAGGATTGCCGCTTTAGAGATAAAAACTGTTTTAAATGTGGAAAAAAGGCCCACACGGCACCCCAATGTAGAAATAGAAAAGATACTAATAGAATAAGATCTACAAGGATGAATAACGATGACAACACCAATGGAAGGAAATATGTGGAACTGGAAATTTTAAATAAAAAGGTTAATTTACAACTGGATTCGGGTTCCGACCTCACGATAATCAACTTACAGACATGGAGGAAACTCAACAGACCTACCATGTTACACACACGAAAAATTGCCAAGTCGGTTACAGGCAAACGAATAAAATTTAAGGGAGAAATTATCGTAATGTTAAATTTCACGGTAAAACAAAAAAACTTAAGATATACGTCATGAAAGATACTGAAAATTTAGTAGGTATCGACTGGATGGAGAAATTCAACGTTTGGGATCTACTTATCAACTCTTTGCAATTCAGATACCATAAAATTGAAGGAAGAATTATATAATCAATTTCCTGTGATATTTTGAAGCGGGTTGGGACAATGCAACATATTTAAGGCCAAAACTGAATTAAAAGAAAACATCCAAACAATTTTTAAAAAGAAGCGAAATCTACCGTTCGCTAATATAGAAAAAATAGACAAAGAATTGGAGAGACTTGAACAAACTGGGATTCCATCACAAACAGAGTTTAGCGAGTGGGCAGCGCCAGTGGTTTATGTAAAAAAGAAGTCAAGAGAAATCCGCGTATGCGCAGATATTTCGACGGGACTCAACAAGGCGATAAAAGACCACCATTACCCACTACCGAGCCCAGAAGAAATATTTACAAAGCTCAACGGCGGAAGGTATTTTCAAAAATAGATCTAAGTGAGGCTTATCTACAAATTCTAGTACAAGAAGAGAGTACGAAAATCCTTTGCATTAATACTCACAAAGGGTTGTACAAATTTAACAGACTACCATTCGGAGTAAAAGTTGCACCTGCAATTTTTCAGCAAATGATGGACCCAATGCTCACCGGCCAGAATTTCGCGATCGCTTATCCGAATGATATTCTAATTAAGAGCGACAATGTTGAAGTGCACAGATCACACATAGAGGAAGTTTTCAAAAGACTTCAGGACTTTGGGTTCTAAGTAAAAGGAGAAAAGTGTGATTTTTTCCTAAATGAAATTAAATATTTAGGTCAGTTGAAATGAAAATGGCAAGAAGACAATGAAATGAGAAGGTCAAAGAGGAAGAGAGAATTTGTCGAACCCCTGATTATCAACCATAAGAGGCAAAAATACTAACTCCCCCCAAAAAGGCATCTAAGGAGTGGGGTGTTGTGGGATCCTCCCCTTTTTCATATAAGTGGACTCGATCAGAGTGTTATTTGGACTGCTGCCGTTAAATGCCCAGAGTCAGTCAGAATATATATAGAAAAAGAGAGAGCAGAGATTGTGATTGAGTTGGAGGTCGAGTAATAGTGTGAGGTAACCGATTGTAGAAGTTACAGTTACAAGCACGTAGACTCTAAGGAAGTCCTACTTTGAGACTGTATATATATATATATATATATATATATATATATATATATATATATTATTGTTAGTAACGACGTTCCTGGATTTACTAAGAGTATTACCCATTGTATTATTGTGTAAGTACATTTAATTTCTTATATTTAATTCTTGCGTTTGTCATTCATTGGAGACCGAATTTCATCTCGGAATCCACAACATTATCAAGTTCAAGTCTAGGCTTACCAGATATGTTCCCTATATATCCCAATAAAATGTACTTCTTATTATGTAACCCTCTACTTCGAGAGATTCTTGGGCCTTATACAGAGTAATTATCATCGTAAAAGAACACACATCGAGCACTTTATTATTAGTACTACCGCTGTCTATTTGCTATATATATATATATATATATATATATATATATATATATATATATATATATATATATATATGCAGGGTGCAAATGGTTAATTATCGCCATTTTGAATTTTGAATTTCGCGCATGCCCGTTGTTTGATTTTTGATTTTGTCGATTGCGCAGTATAGTAGACACAGTTGGGTGATGTCTGTGAAAAAAGAGCACAATGACGCAATTCTCTCTCACATTTGAAAAGTATACAACCATTAATTCTTTAGAAATTGCTTTGTTTACTTTGCAGACAGGAAAATAGACAGATATTAGATTTTGACACAAATATCTGAGGAGATGTGTGCTATTCTTAAAAGCGAAATTAGTCCCTGCAATAGGCTCCCGATTTCTTTCCTTAATAGTAGTGTTGTCATGATTTTTTTTTTGTTGTTGTTATATGCTTGGACCTGTGGGCACGGTGGTGATTTTCTGGTTGCTGTTCCTGACAGATAGTTAGTAACCCAATCTCGTATGTAGCTTCTTCACAGGCTGCTTTAATTAACATTGCATAATATCGGGGTTCCTACCGTGGCATGTTGCGCAGGTAATGGGGTTCATTTGCAAACACCACCGGTGAATCAACACTGAGGTCAAAGTATGTTGCAGTCTGGGCCAGTTCTCTTCCTGCATATGTTATATTAGATGACAGACTGCTGTTACTTCCTTAGTCTTTCCTTTACAAATATAACAGATCATGAATATAAACAACCAAAGATATAAAACTAAAACTGTTCAACAGAAAACACCAATACTTTTTAATGATACTGTTTTCAATGTTATTACATATGTGTCCGTCTCCCTCTCTACTTAACTCAGTCATCTATGCCTTCTTTCAATTCCGTACTCCTTTCTCTCAATCTGTTCAGTGTTAGATAGTATTTACAACAATATAGACAAAGTCAATTCCACTATACTGGTGTTCATGTTTGGTGACTTTAATATCATCCATACCAGGTGGCTTAAACACTCTGTGACTGATCTCGCTGGCTTCCAAATCCTGAAATGATCTATCTGTCCATATTTCTGAGATGAGGTATTATGTACACTATTTACATTATTCGGTCTATTGTCCTTATCTTTGTTGCCATATTCATCACAACGTTTTGGCCGTTGTACGCTCCGGCCTTCTTCAGGTGGTTGAAATGTTGAAATGAACCCATTATTTCGCTCGTTGGGACAGACTGTTCTAATCCCACGTGACATGTGTAATGGATGTCAGTTATCAATTATCGTCTGTTAATTCACCTCTCCA
>OZ010588.1:97809010-97824010 GCA_963932145.1 Acanthosepion lycidas
GGAAATAAAGTATGAAAAGAAAGAAAGAAAGAGAAAGAAAAATAAATAACAAAAATAAGAAAAAAGAAAAAAAAGAGAAAAAGAATAAAGAAAGAAAAAGAAAACGAAAGAAAAAAGAAAGAGATAAAGTATAGTTTTAGAGCTCTTTATCTCTGAGAATATCTCAGAGATAAAGAAGAGCTCTAAAACCATATAGATCTGTTTCTACCGACGGATTCTAAGAATGTTAGAACATATGAGCTTGAATGGAGGAAAATGGAAAATACAAGATCTCATTTACTTCCAACCAGAAAGAGGCAGAAGACTTTAATGCTTATGAGGAATGAAGATCCGAAGAATTTCACGTACACAGGTTTTACCGAACGCATAGGATTTTAGAGGAACACCAGTTAAACCGTTTAAAGAGTTTCTATGAATGGATGACAGAAGAAGAAAACTAGGCTCAAAAGTTACTTAGTACAATAAAACAGGAAGTAGTAAAAAGCATTGAACATTCTTGTGCTGAATGGATACAACAAAAAAAGGTATATATATATATATATATATATATATATATATATATATATATATATATATATCATCTTCAGGTGCAATTACTTTGAGTGGAACGTATTATATTCAATTTTTGCCTAATGCATTTATTTACGGAAGATAAACAGAAAAAGAAGGCGTAGCAGTCGGAAAAATGCATGGAAAATGAAAAAAAAAATATAAATATATTTCTTTTCTTTTTTTTTTAAATATAGCGGAAGATGATGTTCTGTTACAAGTGAGAAGAAAAACCTAAAACAGGATGAAAATAATTCGAGTATTCAGCTTGAAGGTTGGACTTAAAAATGGAATACCTACCTGCCCGCAAACAACGAGAGAACGAAATAGAATAAGATATTCAAAAAGAGAAAGATAGAACAACGAGTGTTTTTTCCGGTTTTTTTTTTTTTTTTCGTTTTCGTTTTTTTTTTTTTTTTGGAGACAATTCAACGCGTATTGTCTGAAGATCACACGAAAAAGCATTGCTAAAAATACGGTCTTTTATTCAATTGTTTCCTATTATTTTGAATACCGAAATTTCTTTTCGTCCTTGTTATTTTGATGTTTTATGAAGTTTTCGTTCCAATATCAATTATTTTCGTGTAATTACTCTCTATTATGCGTTTCTATTTCGAAATATTTTTGAGCGTGTGGAAGCGAGGCTTTTCTTCTTAAAGATAATGTTTGCTCAAATAAAATAACTCTTATTTTTTCTGTCGTTTTCATATCAACAGATATCGACTCCTTCCTCCACCATTTCCATCTCCTATTCATTTTCTTCTTCAATGATTTTTTTCTTTTTTCTTTTTTCTTTTTTTTTTTCGACTATCTGCCTCTTCTTCCTTCTTGTAATTATTCTTATATTTTCTGTCCACGGTCTTCATCACATTCTCCAACTGGTTCCTATTTTTTTATTCTTCATCTGTTGAATTCTTCTTCCATCTTCTTTCATCCTTCAGATAATTCGTCTGTTCCTCCATTCTCTTCTTTTAACTTTCTCCGCCATCTTCTTTTTTTTTCTTCTGTTTCATATGAGGGTGTGGTAATGGCAGCTGCTCGGAATGAGATAATCGGAGAGACGAGTTCGAATTCCACATCGAGTGCGTCACATTACCTTACGCGAAAATAACCTGAGGAAAGGGATGAATCAATCTCCTCTCCCATAACGATGTTTTAAAAATTAGGACTAATGTCTGAAAAAAAATCATTGTAATTCTCAAAAAAAAAAAAGAACCTTAATAGATATTCACTCGCAAAAGATATATGACTTTTTCTTACAATCAAAAAATAATATTGGAATTAAACAGCGCACGAAGGTTTATAAGCCGTAAAAACAAATCAACAGATCTACTTTTAGCTCTATCATTAATATGCATTCAGTTCTTCTTCTTCTTCTTCTTCTTCTATTATTATTATTATTATTATTATTATTATTATTATTATTATTATTATTATTATTCGTCTTATAATTCTTCTTTTTCTTCTTATTATTTATATTCTTGTCCTTGTTCTACTTCTTTTTCCTATAATTTTTCGTCTTCTACTTCTTATTACCTCTATGCCTCTACTTTGTCTTCTTCTTCTTCTTCTTCTTCTTCTACCTATACTTGTTTCCATTTGTTCATCTTTCTTTATTATTGACATTCTTTTTCTACTTATTCTCCTTTTTTCTTCTTCTTCCTATATTTCTTCTTCTTCTTCTGCATCTTAATATTATTATTCATATCTGTTTTCTCTTTTTAATCTTCTTTGTCTTCATATTCTTGTTCTTCTTCTTGGTCTTCTTCTTCTTCTCCTCTTCCTCCTCCTCCTCCTTCTTCTTCTGCATTTTCTCCTTCATATTCTTCGACTTTTTTCTTTTCTTCATATTATTATTAATAATTCGTAATTCCCTATGTATAATAGGAATTTTTTTCTAAAAAATAATAAGCAAATCAGAGGTGCGTATTATGCACAGCTAAAAAATCTTTAAAAATTGCGGTTTCATATTTCGATTTCAGTTGCGAAATGACTTCTCACCACAAACATACGACAATTTGACACAAACATTCTGCGATTACGACCACATAAGGATGTCAAATACAATCATATGTACCTAACAATGCTCACAAATGTAAAATAAAATAATCATAAAAAGAAATTAGAATAATATTATTCTATGTTTAAAACTATTTTTTTTTAAATATGTTGAGGAAACGCTGGCCGTAATGAAATTGGAGAGGTATAATTTATAGTGTTTGATTACCAAAAAACGTGTGCATATTATGCATTAGTAGAAGCATTTTCCCACAGTTGCAGCAAAATTTTAGGGATGCGTATTATTTATGAGGGCGCATTATACATGTGGAATTACGGTTTTCTCCCATCATTCTTCTTCCATTTTTATTTTCTTATTATTAATATTTTTATAATTATTCCAACTCTTCTTTTTCCGATTCTTTTACTTTTTCTTCCCATTCTCCTTTTTTATTTCCTGTTGTCCTTATTGCTGTTGTTGTTGCTGTTTTTGTTGTTGTTGTTGTTGTTGTTGTTGTTCTTCTTCTTCTTCTTCTTCTTCTTCTTCTTCTTCTTCTTCTTCTTCTTCTTATTATTATTATTATTATTATTATTATTATTATCTCATCCAAATGTTCCCTTTTATTCTTCTTGCATGTAATTTTAATTCTTTTTACATATTCAATCATCTTTGTTTTCCTTATGGTTTCTCTTCATGTGCAGTGTGTCCATAAAGTACGTGTGCACTTTAAAATTTTATAACTTTATTTGAATTTGCGATAGAAATAATCTGTATAAAAGGTTATACAGTAAAATGTACCTACTTTTAAGTATAGCTAAAATAACTAATGTGTTTTCAGGCATTACTGTAAATCAGTTGGCCAATATTTTTAAGTATATATATATATATATATATATATATATATATATATATATATATATATATATATATATATATATATATATTTTTAAATATATATATATATATATATATATATATATATATATATTAGTTTGGTACAAAATAATGACGTAATAATATCGTTTTTTGACGTTAAAAAGACGTCAAAAAACGACATTATTACCTCATTACTTTTCCACCAACCTAATATATATATATATATATATATATATATATATATATATATATATATATTATATGCAATTTATGGATACCCAGTATATCTCAGTATCCTTTTACTTGCTTTCTTCTTCTTTACATATTTTTTTTTAAATTTACTTTCTTCTTCTTATTCTTTAATTCTCCATCTTTTACTTATTCCTCTATCTTCTTCTTCGTCTTCTCTTTCTTTTTACATCTAACTCTTTATGTTCTTGGTCAAACAAATTCTTTATCTCCCATTTCACTATATTTAAATCCGGAAGTGTCTGCAAGAATTCTATAATTAATATTATTTCCGTTTCGTTGATATGTTGGGTACAGCTGCCTAACCCTGGGAATCAAATACCATCCACTTACCCTCACACACCTCCTCCAGTAAGATCCTAAGCACTTATGTTGGCACGAACACGTAGAGAATTTCAAGAGTGCAAATAATGATGTCAAATGTCCACTTCCTGAGTATTTTTACTTGTATTTGCCTTTACGGCAAGTTTTTCGATATCAGAAAGTTAGACGCGCCTTTTGTATCGTTAAGTAATACATTACCGGTGAGACTTCATCTCTGGAAAGTACGGATGACGATGAACACGATATTGAAGAAATAGGGGAAGCTCATAGCTACCCACGAGAACAAATCTCTCCCAATGGGATCAGTAGAAATGTTTTATTTTAACATATAACAAAGTCAAGCATTATTAAATTTTGATATTTACTTCCAAATTCACTTTTTATTAGAGCAAACATTGTCAACCATTATTTTTAATCTGTGTCTAGATGGATGGCGTAATTGATAAGGGCTTGCAATAAGAAATCCTGACGCTAAGTCTGAATTTCCTTCGACTTCCGTGAATTCACTTACGCGCAAATAATCTTAGGAAATTATACATTAAAGATCCGAGATAATATTATTAGGGTGGTGCAAAAATAATGACGTAATAATGTCGTTTTTTGGCGTTAAAAATACGTCAAAAAACGACATTCTTTTTGCACCAACCTAATATTTGAACCTACGTACACTATTTACATTATTCGGAATATTGTCCTCATCTTTGTCGCCATATTTATTACAACGTTTCGGCCTTCTTTAGGTAGTTGGACTGTGGGATTGAACCCTTTATTTCGCTCACTGGGGTTGACTGTTCTAGTTCCACGTGCCATGTTTAATGGATGTCAGTTATTAGTTATCTCCTGTTAATATCCTTCTCTAAGTTCTCCACTGTCTTAACCGGGTATTGAACTCACACTCTTTGGGTCCTGTCACTGGATCTAACCAACACCTTTATCTACTGTGCCATGTACATAATACCTCATCTTAGAAATATAGACAGATATTGAACCTACGTAGTATTATTCAGTATAATAAGAATTGCAGCATTTTCTTAAATTTATATCGATCTTGTAGAAATATATATCGATGAAAATGGTATTTTGGAATTCTTAGGTGTGGCTTCCACATAGTCACAAACCACAAGATCATGATGGAAATGCCATTCGTATTTAAGTTCACTGCTTTGATGTTTATTATATCGCCTTTACTTATTTCGCCGTTATTTGTATAGAAATGACTTTTAACGTGAGTGAGATATTGAAAAATGTAATCATAATATATATAGAACTAAAATACAAATTAAAACAAAAGTATCCTATATCCCGGTAATTCTCCTGTTGCGTGGAATGGGACTACTGTTTCTTTTTTTCCTGGAAACTCTCCGCGTACCGGCAGACAATGCAGACTGGCATGAGTACCACTCTTTAAGTAGCACTGGTCTACGGTATGAGAGCAGTGGTACCATACTCCTCAGGATTTGAGTAGAATGATTATTCACTTTTATAAGAATAAGCATTGTCAAACATTATTATTAATTTTCATTATTATTATTATTATTATTATTTGATTTGATATACTCCTCGATTTATAGATGTCTAGGTCGATTTCTACTGATCATACCTTTAACTGCTATCTGCAACTTACAGACGAAACAATCTCCAGAACCTGGACTTTTTCAACCATTGATGACACACGTATATTTACAGTGATGTAAGGTATATCCAACGCGTCCTGCGTAGCAAAAAAATTCCGGCAACTAATCCAGCGTACACCAATAACGAAAGGGAAAACTTGAGCTGCTATTTCTTACATTTGACTTTCCATCTTTTGGCATGTCTGTATTTTCGCCTGCTCTGCCTTCATGGTCTTTTTTTTTTCTTTTTTTTTTCATTTGAGCAAATTGCCTCAAGCAAGGCGGGGGTGTCCATAGCATGCAAGGGGTTACAGAGAGTGAGAGTAAGATTAAAGAGGAGTGCTTGGGAAAAGGACGGAGAGAAGGACAGGGATTAAAGTCACGGCATCAGAAGATGTCGATTGATATTACATTTGAATTTTGGAAAATTATAGCATTCAGGAAAGGAAGTGATACGAAGTGAGTTCCACTGAAAGGAGGTACGAGATGCTGTTGAAATAGAAGAGATGGCTTCATTTAGTTGTTTCGACAGTGAAAGAGTGTGACCGAGGTGCCAACCTTGTAGGACGCTTAAATTCATGCAGTCTGTGAACCAATGAAAGTAGCACCTCAGAGTACTTGCCATGAAAGTACTTGTAGAAAAGACAGAGGGAAGCCACAGCACGTCTGTGTGATAGCGACTGCAGACGGGATGCCAGATCAGGAAGGACTACGTTGAACCCAAGTAAAGACAACGTCTCTCGGGATTCATTTATGATAGTTTCTGTGGGCAAGTATGATATCAAGGCATTTGCTCCCCAAGCGCTTGTCAGTTAAGATAACCGTATCCCACTTGTTCATTCTCGACAACCGATGGTAAGGAATGCTCGTATCATTTATCTGTGCAGTCAAGTCTATACTTCCTACATACTTCCCAACTTTTTCATGGAGTCACATGTACCCTTTCCGTGCCAGTTGATAGTTGCACGCTTTCAGTCGTTTACCTGCACAGCCCGCACAAATATACATGAGCTAATCTATCAAGAGAATAGCTGAAGGAATTTGTTCTTAAAACCTTCACTTTTGGAGCATATACTGGCTGACACAGCCACCAAAATTGACATCTTTTTGTAGTGTAACAACATAGCCAATTCTCGATCAAATCCTTTTAACAAAATGTGTAAAAACTAAGTTGACTATATCTCAATGAGAATCTACAAGAAGGATGGATTTAGCGCGACAGTGATAATGAAAATAGAATTATATGAAAGGGCAGGTCTATATCCCTTCTCTTCCTACAAAGCAGTTTGTTAACTAGGGCAGGAAATGATCGGTTAACTTTAAAGGCTTAAAAACAAAATTGCTCTCTATTACCAACCACAGAGAACTCTCCCTGTCTTCCATTAAAATGTCCGATGATCAGCTCCACGAGATCACCTCTTTGCGACATTGTCCGTTGAACTGAGTTGGAACACTTACATTGAATCAATAGCTTCATCTACCACAAGGAAAGTTGTTTTTTTATGTCGCGCCAGAAAGTTTTCCTCGCCACTTCAAATCTATAAATCAACCATTCGCCCTTGCATGGAATATTGCTCTCATATATTGTCTGGAGGTCCCGCTCTTCGTCTTAAGGTTCTCGGCAAAATCCAGAGACGAATATGCAACGTGGTTGGCCCTGATCTGACATCTTGTTTACAGTCGCTCTCTCACAGACGTGGCGTCGCACCCTTCTGTCTTTTCTATAAATACTTTTACTGTAAGTGCTCCGACGAGCTATTTTCGCTAGTTCCCAAACTGCATGAATTTAAACTTGCCACTAGGACGCCATCTCAGTCCCACACTTTCATTGTCGAAACGGTTAAATGTAGCCGTTTCTTCTACTTAAATAGCCTGATGTCTAGCACTTCCGGTCTGTGGAAATTCCTTCCTTTTACTTGCCTCCTTGATAACTATAATCTCCAAATATTCAAATGCAATGTCAATCGACATATCCAGATACCTTGATCTATTCTCCGTCCTTTTCTTAATCCTTTCCTCTTTCATGCCTCTTGCGTTCTAGTGTCACACCCGCCTCACTTGGGATGAAAAGCGTAATAAAAAAAAAATACCTGGACGAACCTAAGCATAGAATCGCTGAGTTGCTGGAGAATGGTACGCTAGACATGCTACAGTGTGTTTGGCAGGTGCTGGACTACCGACCTGACGTGTGTCATGTAGCAGGTAGTACACATATTGAACATTCGTTAAGGCTTGTGAAATCCCTTATAAAATCTACATTCCCTTGAATATGCTGTTGGGATTTTGATAGATAAATGTCATTGTTCGACAGGAAACCTGTTCAGGTGTATGTCTGGGACGTGTAGTTACTCAGATATTCAAATTTAAATGATGTCGTTTTTTGACGTATTTTTTAACGTCAAAAAACGATATTATTACGTCATTATTTTTGCACCAACGTAATAGCACTGACTGTTTCGTCAATGAAAGTTGAATGTTTCCTTATAAGGAAACAGTCAATATAAGCATTACCATTAGAGTAAGTCTCCTCATAAGTAAATGGTTAATATTCCCATTACGATCGGAGAAGAGAACAGATGCTACCATTTGAACCAAGACCGATCGTCAGGGAATAAAGAAAAGCATAACCTGACGCTACGTTGGCTGTTTGGACAATGGACGCTGAATGTTTGCTTATAAGGAAAGAGTCAATATTAGCATTACCATTAGGGTAACTCTCCTCATAAGTAAATGCTTAGTATTCCCATTACGATCTGAGGAGAGAACAGATAATACAATTTGAACCAAGACCGATATTCAGGGAATAAAAAAAAGCAGAACTCGAGTCTACGTTGGCTGTTTGGAAAATGAATGCCGTATGTTTCATTAGAAGGAAACGGCTAATATTCGTTACCATAAATGACGAAGATAACAGGTGCAACACTTAATATTTACTTGTCATTTTTATGTGGGTAGCCCGAGGACGTGTACTCAGGCCAGGTTCAAATATAGCCCAGTCCACGCAACAGTCGGTGGCGTTTGTATCGGTATGACTACTGATTTAGTGCAATGAGGAAGGTACCACCGCTGATACTTGCTACCCAAGACCGGAAACAGTTAAATAAACCGAGTAACGCTATCAAATATATGTTTTCTCATAAGGAAATGAATAATATTTACATTTGCATTAGAAATAATAGGGGAAACATATTTTCCTAAGGGCTTTTGATAAAATTTGAAATTGCTGTAATGACAAAAGTACGCAAGTGTAGGCTTTAAGAAAGCTTTATTCAACTGAGAATATAAGATTCGCGTATAGTGTCCTTTTATAGTCCCAGTAAACAGAAATAGCTCTTTTAAAGAGGAGAGTAACAAAACATGGGGAGACCACCCTTGATTACTCATAAAGCGTGCATCATGCATTTTCAATCTTCACTGCTTGCTTAAATGTATTAGGTTGGTGCAAAAATAATGACGTAATAATGTCGTTTTTTGACGTTAAAAATACGTCAGAAAACGACATTATTACGTCATTATTTTTGCACCAATCTAATAATAGAAATTAAAAGGATATGAACACTAATATAAAAAAAAAAAAACAATAGTCGATATACATAACTTGTCCAAAAATTACTAATTATTTATTGGTCAATATTTTTATTTTTCCTTGGTCGATTCTCAATGTCGACTGATTAATGTATCGCCATTTTTAACACTTGAATTTCCTAGTGAAAACAACAAACAGGAAGAAAATATTTTACGAAACGAAAAGCCGCAGTTTTCGTATAAGCAGACAAAATGTCTAACAGCTGAACAAATTACGCAAGTCTGTACACGTCTAAAAGAATCTAACAAAAATCCCTTCAACTCTTCTGTCTTGACAGCAGCAACAACAATAACTTCTGCGATGTGGGCGGTGAGTGCTTGAGGGATAAACGAACCACGCCTTCCAAGTGAGTAAGCGTGTCTTACCTTTCGGCCTGTTTTCCGGTTTAGTAAGTCTGCCAAATGTCCGAATCAATTTACTGACCTCTCATCTCCGAGACCGAAGGAGAGAAGAAACAGAATTCTATAATGGAAGATTTGATATCTATTGATGCTGATGGGGTCACCTGTTGGCCAAAACATGAACTTCACAACAAGTTGATGTCGAGCAGTCTTGATAAGAAGGCGGATGTGAAAATGCATTTCAACTCTTGTCCGCAGAAACTAAATTTCATTAGCTTAGAAAGCGGCGACTTTGCTCTTAATGCTATGTTGAAAGAAAGGAATCGGAAGTTAAAGACATACCGAAAACTTACAAATCTATCAGGAAATACCATTTTTCTTTTTTGTTTATTTTAATCTACAAAAATATTGACCAATACGACAAAATAGATACATTAATATTACGTGTTATGAAATGGCTACAATTCTCTCTAGCGATGAAATTTGGTAATTCGTGTCTCTTACTGTGATGTAGATATAGTTAGCAACTAGTTTGAATGCTTTTCGTTAATATTAAGTTGGTGCAAAAATAATGTCGTTTTTCTCTTGAAGTTGAACGTCAAAAAACGACATTATTTTTGCACCAACCGAATATATTTCGCCGGTATTAACAGTTTTGTGTTTGTCTTTAAACTTTTACAGTCGCCCCCATAAAACAATTGATTTGTTATTATTATATTAAGGAAGTGTTGAACAGTAGAAGCAAAGGTGAACATTTCGAGAAAATGGAAAAAAAAAAGGACTCGTACGTAGCATCGGAAAGGGATTCTTGACATTACTAGGTCACAATTACTGAGGCAAGAAAACGAGAAAAATTCGACACTCACTGAACATATAGAAGAAAAGGACAGAGGAAAGCAGCGGATAATCTACGTAACGGTCTGGATGGCTGAACAGTGTTTAGGTGAGATAGCGAAAAGCCAAAATTTAGTAATGGCTAAATGAGACCGAAAGGTGTGGAGAGCCAGGGTCACATAGAAGACGAAGAGAAATGATATAAGACAATCTGAAAAAGCTTTATTTTGACATCTCCGCTTATAAAAATGTTGTCAAAAAAGCATTTTATTTCAACATTGCCTAGATATAATCTTATTCATATGAAATAATACGTAATGATCCAGTAATACGACAGTTCAGTATATGTGAGAAAATTTATATTATCTAACAGTTTTAACCTGAAGTTTGCGTTGCGCATGAAACCTAGTGTTGTCATAACATTGAGGAAAAAATATATATTTATTATTAATAACTTCGTTATAGCTCTGTCATTTTCCATCAAGCATTATTTTATTAACACCTACACTCAATCTGCGATATAATATATTCCTATTTCGCTGTTTTAAATTGAGCACTCATGTAGATGTGCTAACACGGTCGCTCAAGTCAGTCTGGGCTTAATTAGATTTCTTGTGTAAAAGGACATCGTCTGTTTTCATATATTACGAAATGATTATAATTATTAAAAGAAAATTTTAATTTCAAAGGTCAGTTTTAGTTCAGTACGAATTTGCAGACAGCAGATGGTGAGGCCAGGAAAATTGATTTAATTCCCATAAAAAAATGGATGAGATAACCACCGCTGCAATACTTCCACGTATCAAACGCCCTTTTCTGTCTACGCGTCCCCTCTCTTTCTATCTGCGTTATACATTACGTCCCTCTCTCGTTTAGTGATACCAAGTATGATGCACACAATGCATAGATACAAACGTCATCAGATAAATAGATACAAAAATCGATATGAACAGACTGAAATAGATAGATAGAAACTGATATATATATATATATATATATATATATATATATATATATATATATATATATATATATATATATATATGAACAGACTGAAATAGATAATCTGATAACTTATTCGTTAATTGTACAAATAAAAAACAAATCAGACAGCTTATTTGAATTTAATAAACTTAGATTTGAAATAATGATCCAGAAATATAAGTTATCTACACCCACACAAACACACACACACACACAAAAAAACTCCCAAAAAAACACACATATATATAGTGTATTAGGACAACAGACATTACTTAACATATATTATTGAATACAGCAGATAATGGATATCTATTATATTTCATCATTTGAATATTTTTTATTAAGCTTAATAAGAGACCAACGACGGTTTTATGCACTTTTCGTTAAGTTGAACCCCAGTTGTAGGCGGGGTTATCAGGTCTGTGTACCCCGGATGGATCGATTTCTATTTTCTAACTGAAATGAAAGCATCGATGCCGGCTTTTAAGCAGAAAGAGACCTCAGATACGAAATTTTTTATCGGTATGATTAAAAACGTAGTTTTTAATCATCCCAATCACAGGGGCGTCACAAAAGAAAATCACGTAACGAGTCCTAGACTTCACTTCGATAATAGAAATATATTCTGTTGGTAGGAGGTTGATGTCTGGAGGGTGACTTGAAGGAGATGTTAACAGACACTACCGCGTGATCAGAGGTGCCAAGAGGGCAGAGCTGCTGAGCGTGACATGAATCAGGGATGGAGGTAAAACAGATCGAGAAGGGAGGTTTTACCATCGACTTACTTAGAAAATGCATATGAAATTCAACCACTTGCGTGACGGATAGGGTGATTAAAAATTTAAATGTTTGGATTCCAGCGAGGTCAGTAAGAGAGTGATCACGCCACCGCTTATGTTGGGCGTTAAAATCAC
The DNA here is from genome assembly GCA_963932145.1 of Acanthosepion lycidas. Classification (NCBI taxonomy): domain Eukaryota; kingdom Metazoa; phylum Mollusca; class Cephalopoda; order Sepiida; family Sepiidae; genus Acanthosepion; species Acanthosepion lycidas. The sequence continues at coordinate 97,821,280 of OZ010588.1, forward strand.
AGAACACGAATATGTTTTCAAACGGGTGTAGAGAAATCGCCTTGTTTATATTATCAGAAATACTATAGAGCACAATGCAGTCTTGAGACAAAAGGGAACGGTAGAGAAAGAAAACATAGCTTAAATTAAAGAGATATAGACGGAGACACATATACGAATGGTCTAGAAATTCAAGAGAGTTTCCTAGATAGTGGGAGATGATAGCGGACATAAACTCCCAAGACATGCATGTGGAATTTGAAGTCCTTTCTAAGGAGAGAAATCAGATGAAGAGAGTTATGAGGTAAGGTTAGTCACTCAGAGAGACAGTATATTGGCAGACTTTTCAGCGAGGAACGAGTCCACACTGCAGCAATTTGTACGATATAGAAGAGAGATATGGCACTTATATTGGAGAAGGAAACGTTAAGGGGTTTAGTTTTTTGTTGAGCTGGTGTAGGTTTAAAACATTTGTTTTTTATGGTCATGAGTTATATTGGTAAGGAAATGTTCTAGTGTACATCAGATGTAACATTAGCAGAAATGAACTGGCGCAGACTTCAACATAGTGTAGACTCAGGGGTTGCATAACGGAGGTGAATGCATCCATGCGCGAAAAGGCTCTACAAGAACTCTGATATTATGCAATTGTTGAACAGAGAAAACTCTCAAGACGCTACGCAAGAATTCAGCCTCCTACCAGGTGGGAACAGCAACCAGAAAACTGCCAACCCAGTTCCCTCCACATGAAGAGAAATTACCACAGACAGCCTACGTTACAAGAGATTAATGACAGGACTACTTCTAAGGCCAAAAAATAAGATCCAGGAACCCATTCTTAAACAAGAAGAAAGCATGAGCCTCTACTCTTATTCAAGAGAAGGGAAAGAAATATCGTCCGTGTGATACTAAGGCCTATCTGCTCCAGTTAAAAAAAAATAACAGCAAAAAACAACAGTCAAGTAACAGACAGAAAAAGATAGTAATCAGTTCAGGGCTTGGTATCCACAGAAAATATTCTGGAGCGCCTCAGCAATGGATCTACATGTGTAGCTTTCTCACGAGATAGTACAGAAAAAAATGGGAAGAGAGATTAACGAGAGTTGCGCGGAGATGCTTGTGGATTCACTACAACACCCCATATGGATTAGATGGTTTCAGGTCGTAGGTATGTAACTGGCAAGTTATCTCTTCGGAAAAAAATGCTTATAAAGGAGACACATATGAATCGTAGATGGTTATAGATTGGGCGCCAGAAGCTGTTATAATGTTTTAAATTAGTTAAAGTGCCAATATGTATTATAATGGGAATAGACACCGCAACAGCCGTGAACCACGTTAAAAATATTCAATAGAGGCAAGATCTAATGTATATATATATATATATATATATATATATATATATATATATAAACGATATCCAAGTATATGATTGGTGTATATGGAATGAATTCCAATAACCCACAATTACTATTCTTAAAAGAGTGCTCAAAACAATGTAGAGCAGATATAATTATTTATTTAAAAAAAATTGATAACATAAATATATTATAAAATCACTACAAAAATAGCCATTTTGTTTCAACACCCTCGGTGTCTTATCAAGTGATGATGTTGAATGTAAAATAAATGGTTTTAAAAGTTTCAAATTAATCTTTCGCAAGGGGAAAACAAAATACAATCAAGATACAAGTATAGGAAAATTCAAAAAGCTTGACAACGAAGTCATGTTAGAATATCTATTCAGATGTTTAAAACATGGGTAGTATTAAAAAAGAATTTATTCTAAACAATAATTACTAAATTATATGATAAAATGTAATTAAAATTAAAAACTGCTAATTTCAAAATCAAAATTTAATCTCTATTAAGTTTACAACTATAAAATTACTGAGGAGAAAAGAAGAAATATATATGTTATTCAATTTATTTCTTCATTGAAGTTACTTTAACTAATTTTATATCCGGTCCTTTGACAATGTATACATTTTAATCCTAAGAGTGTGTGAATGGGTTCCTAAACTCACTCGCAAAACAAACGCAATCAGATTATAATATATTAGCACCCAGACATATATATATATATATATATATATATATATATATATATATATATATATATATATATATATATATATATATATATATATATATATACACAAAAAAAAAGAGAGGAGACAGAGAACATCTCCACGGTCGTTCATGAAAAAAAAAAAAGAAAAGGAAGTGGAGGGAGAGGGAAACCAACACACACGTACATACATACACAATTAAAAGTGAATACACTTTCCATGCACATAGACATGCATAAATACATGCACACACATTCACAGCCAATGACCCAGACAATCGGATACCACAACCAATAAATATTTAAGACTGAAAGTGTCATTACACAAATGCTAACCACTTATTGAAATATAACTTAAGCGAGCAAATATACAAAGATAAAAATGATTAAAAATAATATTATTTAATATATTAAAATAGTGTATGTAAATATAAAAGCGGACATCAACGTCAACACCCATAGGTAACGTCGATGTCCCCCTCATATATATATATATATATATATATATATATATATATATATACTCATACACACACACACACACACATATATATATATATATATATATATATATATATATATATATATATATATATATAATATTTTTTCTTTACACACACACACACATATATATATATACAAAAAAACACACATATATATATATACATACGGAAATTCACA
>OZ010588.1:97829010-97846510 GCA_963932145.1 Acanthosepion lycidas
CGATTCAACAGAGAGGGTAGCGAGGAGTGGTGTGAGGGACATGGTCGAGTTTAGAGAGCGTCTATTTTAATATTTCTTTCTACCATATTTATTATTGAGGATGGATGGACCAGACATTGACCTATTTAATCGGTTAACTTAACGGAAATAATATATTGAAATGCAAGGACAGAATAGAGAAAAAGGAAAAAAAAAAAAAGAAAGAAGGTGGAATTAAAGAGAAAGAAAATGTATTTAGCGTTTACGGAGGCAGAGGACGGATGGTATAGCTTTATCAATTTATGTAAAAAAAACAAAAAGAACAGATTTTAACGTTTGATAGTAATTTATTAGTTTTTTTCAAAAATAATGTCGTTTTCTCACATAGTAACATATGTAAGAAAACGACATTATTTTTGCACCAACCTAATATATGCCTAAAAAAAAACTCCACGAAGAAATTAATTTGATGCTTGCTAGCAATTTAAATATTTAACTCTTTTACAAATAGTTTAGGGAGTTAATATGAATTAAATACTATATTTAAAAAAAAAGCATTAAGAAAAAAAACACATTAAGTAAAATATTTAAAAAATAAAAATTTACTGATAGTAATATTTAATATTATAAACAACTGTTAAGCTAACATCTTTATCAGTTTGAGTCTTATTCATGAATGTAATTTGTAACTATTTTTAGATGGGCAATCTTCCTTATTTAAAGTTTAGATGCCAAATTAAGATGGAGTAATATTAATTTAGAAATATTGTTTTTGATATTCAAACACTTCAGTCACCACCTAATGTTAAACATTAACACTGAAATCTATGAAAAAATTTAGATAATTATAAATATAAATATGTGTAAATATTTGTAAATATATATGTGAGCATGTGTATATGAATATACATAGGTACCTGTGTATATCGATATATATGTGTGTGCGTATGTGTATAATTGCACATTTACATAAAGGTATGTATATGTGAGATTTACATAAGTGTATATGTGTTATATATATGACAAAACAAAACTTTTAATATTAACTTCTAATATTAGGCATGTAGATTTTCTAAATTTTTTAACATTCACAAATGTTCAATATACTCACCACCTGTGCCAAGTCGGTAGTCCAGTTCCTGTCAAATACGCTGTAGCATGTATTGCGTAACGTTCTACAGTACCTACAGTCATTCTATGATTAAATTACTCAGTGCTTGTAAGAAGAACCGGGATATAGACATGTCTGTTCACAGAGTCGAATAGAAAAGAAAAACACAAGTCTGGTGAACCTGGTGTCCATTTCAACAATATATATATATATATATATATATATATATATATATATATATATATATTCTTATGCGAATTGGAGTGCACAGAGTATTTTCACTTAACTTTTTATAGTATTTTTTTTTTTAATTCAAAGTAATCTCTTACTTGACTGTATAGGAATGTTATGAAAGAAGCCATCAGAAATACTGGAAAAATTAATAAAAACTACTGAAAAAAAATTTTTACCAGGTTATTAGCTAACAGATCGTACGACCGGAACTCCCTCCTTAACTATTGAACAGGAGTAGAGGTTTTTCCCTTGTTTTCTTGTTCAGGACATGGTTTACCTGTTCTCTTTTTCTATTCTATCATGGCGACTGTCTTAACTTTTTGATGATCGGACTAACCTGGTCAATGTCTTTCCATTTTGAGGGTAGCGTGTCAGCTGTTTGCTCTCTACTTCTTCCGATTGGTCGTTAGGGTACTGGATTCTATAGTAGTGTTTAGAGAGGCTGCTCTCATTTATTGTCGCATAGTATCGAGTATTTCTAGTGACACATCGCGCATGGATAGGTGTTGCTGCATGTATTTCTAGTATGCCACCTTGAGACCACAATATGCTCAGTTCTCATTCATGCTTTGGTTAGTTTGTATTACCATTGGCGGCAGATATTAATAGTTACGGTGGTTTTATCTCTCCTCAAACATTACGTATCTAAAACACAACAAAAAGAAACACAACTAAACCTGTAAATACAGAACAGCTTCCCCACTCAGCCTTTCCTTCCCAAATATTCGTGTTATCCGTTCCAACTTCTGCAGCGTAGAATTGTTCCTCTTGGAACAGTCGTCAGGTATTTTTGTCCTCTGTGAAACTAATTTAAAATCTTCCATTGCTACCAATGAATTCTTGGTTCTAAGCTATCTTCCCCTTTGTCGAAAAGATTCCAGCATTCATATGCATTTGTTTTTACCTCCTGGATAATATTTCGATTGTTGTGAAATTGTCTCGAGGCCTCAGACGACTCCTACATGTACTTCAGTATTTCGTTACTAAACTCTTTTAGCTATCTCTTTTTTTTCCTTTATCGCTCCTCCTCTTCGCAGGACTGCAGTATATTACAGATAATTGCTGACTGTATAGAAAAGACAATTTCTCTGCATCCATATGCGATATCTCTGGCTTTGGTGACTTTATCGCACACCAGGACATGTGACTTAAACATTCTAAATGCAATGATGTTACCGGTGTTCAAACGCTAACAAAACCGAGCAACATGCTTCTCTACTTACCTCCTCTCCTCGCTATTTCTGAGCTTCGCAGCACTGTCCTTTTGGTAAATCTAACCAATCTGTGGTAGCTATTTTTATTTCGTTTCTATCCTCTATTAAATCATTCACAGAATGTCTTCCCGTTATCAGTATGCCGATTGGCAATCACTCCATTATTTTCTCCCTGACGCCCCTTGGACTGACATCTTTAATCTCCCAACTGAAAATTGCACCACTGAGGGTTCTTATAGGGTCAAAGCCGACATGATCGCTTTCAAAATGAAACCGCAATCCTCTCAATTGTTCACATCAGCACGCTCGTCCGCTATAGCACACAGGAACATCTATTTCCGACTACAGCCGCCTAATCGTTGCTGCTAGAAATAACTGTAATAGAGTCCTGTTCTAACAATCCATTGCCATGTCAGCTAAGAAAGTAGGTTCATTATCAGGCTAGACAATTTGTCTTGTATATCTATACGTCTATCATTTGACCATGTTTAGAATATTCCAGCCACAAATGGTCCAGTTTCCGTGCTATTTACCTTGAGTTCCTTGATAAGATCAAAAGAAGAATCTGCAATATTATTGGTTCTAATCTGGTGGTTCAGTTCCAGTCACTTTCCCACCGCCGTAAGGTTACCTCTCTATGTCTTTTCTATAAATAATTTCATGGTAATTGCTCGTACGAACCCTTCGCTATGGTACCAAGAGTTTTTGAATTTAAGCTTAGCATTAGACTGGCATCGAGATCTCATCAATTTACAGTAGGGCTGTCTAGAGGTAGGCGTAAAGTCTATGCTAGCAGTTTCTACCCTCGCACTTCTCGCTTGTGAAGCTCTCTTAGCGGGTAGAAAAAGAATATAAAAAAGTATCAAACAACATAACATTAGCAGATGTATAGGAATTAAATTCTATACATATAGTTTTTAACCAATAAAATCCCATATGATGTTTTAATTAAGCTCTGAGATATATATATATATATATATATATATATATATATATATATATATATATATATATATATATATAGTGAGAGAGCAAGCGAGAGGGGTAGGAGGCACGGCGGAGTAGTGGATAGCGGCTTGCATTGAGGAATCGCAGAGCAGAGTTAGAATTCCAGTCGAATCCATTACATTCACTTACGTGCTAATACCCTTGGGAAAGGTGTGAATCCTCTTCTTAAATAGCAGGCCAGACTGGGTTCTATAACCTTGGATGGCAACTGCTCTAGGAGTAGGACAACTCTAAATTCAATACCTGCGGAAGGTCGTTTGGGGACCTTGTGGCACTTAGTGCACCAGATCTCTGAATTCGGGCCGTCAAAAAGTGCACGAAGCCTTCACCACTATAATCAAATCTCATGTGCTGTTGTAGGGCTGTCTGTTTCCTGGGAATTGATCTGCTTGACCCTCATACGTCGAATTCGACAGGAGCGTCGACTATATATATATATATATATATATATATATATATATATATATATATAGTGTTTCCAAACAACACTGTAACCAATTATTAGTATTGGTCAGTTGATTAGTTGTATAGCGTCCCTATAAATATTTATTTACAGTGAATTTGTCATGTGTATTAGCGCTTAGAGACCCTATTAACAGGTGCGCAGATTGCATTGGTCAGTTGCTTAGTTGCATAACGACCTTATATCCAGATATTTAGAGTGAAATGATCAGGTTCTTACATTCGTTGCTCTCCTATAACCAGTTATTTAGAGTGGATTCACCAGGTGACTAGTTGCTTAGGCTCTCTATAAGCAAATATTTAGTTTTAATTTCTCATATCCATAGTTGACATGCGACTCTATAACCAGGTATCTTGAGTGAATTTATCAGGTAATTATGTGTCTAGCGACTCGAAAATCACACGTGTAGTATATATTGGTCAGCTGGTTAATTGTATTGCGTTTCTATAATCAGTTATTAGATTTGAACGCGTCAGGTGATTAGTTGCCTGATATATAGTGTAAAATGGACAAGTGTTTTGATACATTTCGACCCTATAACCAGATACTTGGAATTACACTGGCATTTCCTTTGTTGCCTACTGACCCTATGACCGGACATTTAGTATCAAATGGCCATATGATTAGTTTCATAGTGACATTATAACCAGATGTTTAATATGAATTGGTCAGGTGCTTTGATGCCTAAAATTCAGGTGCGTAGTTGCGTTCTATCTCTATATCCAGTTCTTTAGAGTGCATTCATCAGGTGATTAGTTGCGTCCCTATAATAGATATTTGGAGTGAAATTGCCAGTTTATTTGTTGCCTGGCGAAACTATGAATAGATATGTATAGATATATATTAAGGTGATTTGTAGCCTAGCGACCCTATAATCAGTTAATTAGAATGAATTCGTCAATATAAACAGCTAATTAGAATGCATTTGTCAGGTACGACTCTATAACCATATATTTGGAGTGAAACTGTGAGGTCTTTCGTTGCTTAGTGACTCTTTAACCTGATGTTTAGTTTGAATTGGTCAGTTGATTATGCCTAGGATCCAGATAAAGAGATATTTATACTAAATTTGTCAGCTGCTTTGTTGCCTAACGTCCCTATAACAAGCTAGTGGAATAACAGATATTTAGATTGAATTCTTCAGTTGATTTTTGCTTGGTTGCATAGCGTCCCTATAACCAGTTAATGAGATTGAATTTATCAGTTGATAAGTTCTCAGAGTGAAATTGTCAGATGCATAGTGCAATGTGATCAGGTGATTAGTGGCCTAGAAGATATTTAGCGTTTATTGGTCAAGTGCCGTGTTGCATATCATCCCTATCAACATATATTTGGAATAAATTGTTCAGGTGATTAGTTGCCTAGCGAACCTATGACAATATATTTCGAGTGAATCTTTCCGGGGATTATATAACTAGTGTTAAATAGGCGGGATTGGTCAGGTGCCTAGTTTCTTAGCGACCCTGTGACAATATATTGCGAATAAATTGGCCAGATGATTATTTTCCCAGCGACCTTACGTCCAGATATGTAGAGTGAATTGTTCAGGTGATTATTTGCGTAGTAATAGCATAAACGGATAATTACCACTTAATCAATTCACTTTAAAAATTTGGTTATAGCGTCGGTACACAAATAAGCACCTTAAAAATTCACTCTTGAATTGGTCAGGTGAATATTTGCGTAGCGATCATGTGGTCAGATACTCATAGGGGATTGGTTATGTGATTAGATACGTTGTGACCGGATTATCACATATTTAGAGTGAAGTAGTCAGTGATTATTAGTTGCCTAGCTGCTCTATGTCTATATAGTAAGTGTACACTAGTCAAGTTATGAGATTTCTAGCAACCGCGTAAACAGATATTTAGAGTGAAATCGCCAGGTGATTAATTGCCTATTGTCCCTCTATCCACATATTTAGAGTGAAAGGTTACAGTATGACCAGGTAATTACAGTGAATTTGTCAGGTGATTATTTTCCTCAGATGTGACGTTGCCTCCCTCTGTCCTTTTTACAAATACTTTCACGGTAACTGCTCCGATGAGCTGCTTTCTCTGGTTCCAAGACTTCATGAATTTAAGCGTTCAACTAGGCTGGCATCTCGCTCTCGCCCATTCACAGTCGAAACTGTTAAATGTAGCCGTCTCTTCTACTCCAATAGCTTCATGTCTCCCACTTCTCGCCTGTGGAACTCCCTCAACATTTCTTGTTTTCCTGATAGCTATAATCTCCAACTATTCAAATGTAATGTCAATCGACGTCTCCAGATGCCATGATCTATCCCCTAACCGTCTCTTCATCCTTTCTTCTATCACTTTTCGTTGTTCTCGCTTCTACTCTGTAACCCCTTGCGTGCTAGTGGCTTCCCGCCTTGCTTGAGGTTGAATGCTTAAAAAGAAACAAAAAAAATATATGACCTGTTATTTGCTGTGAATTTATTGGGTGATTAGTTGTCTATAAACCTTGTAATTTCATATTTAAAGTGATTTTGTTCTAGTGACCCTGATCAATTCAAACGAAATATCAGATTACCTGAATAGTTCAAATGAAATATCATGTTACCTGAACAATTAAAATTAAATATAAGGTTACCTGCACAATTCAAACAAAATATCAGGTTATAACCTGATATTTCGTTTAAATTGTTTACGTGCTTAGATGCCTCGAGAGACTATCACCAGATATATAGTGTGTATGTCCTCAAATATCTTATAACTTGTCATTGTTTCTCAAGGTAAGTAAGCATCTAACATTGAATCTAAATACCTGGTTATACGGATGATAGGCAGCTAACCACATGAACAATTAACAGTAAATATCTGGATATAGGGTCACTAGGCAAATAATAAACTAACCACTACACCCCAGACATCTTGTCATAGTATCGCTTTTCAACTAAACACAGTCACTCTAAGTATCATGTCTTAAGGTAGCCTAATGATCATATATTTACCCGATATTTAGAGTGAATTGGTCACGTGATTAGTTACGTAGCAAGCTGTTATATAGAGTTAAATGTCCACAAATAACTTACAAACTTTGTATATATCATATTCTCTCATATATGTAAAAGTATTTATTAAAAAAAATTTTTTTTGTATTAGTTTCAATGTCGTCAGATGTGTGATGAACCACAAGGTATAATTAAAATTTTCAGACACATTTTTATTGCTACATACATATTAAAAAAAACAAAAAAACGTTTACAGGAATACGTGAAAATATTTGCTAAAATACAAGCATTTTGTAAATGTTATTTTACAGTAATTTGAGCCTTTTAAAGAAATATTTACTTTGAAAATCTCAGAAGGCAAAGTCAGGTACCCGAAGAAAACAATACTATACAAGAATCGAGTTGTTTTGCCTATAACAAGCCATAGGATGTACCCACCTAGAACAATATCTCAGTAATAGATACCTGGTCATGTTTAGTTGTCGGTCTTCCTTTACCTGTCTCGGTTGCGTGTGGAAAACCCGGCGCAGCCCATCCCCCACCAGGTGAAGCCAAAGTTAATATCCTACATATTGAAGACTCGTCATTGTCACGGACACGTGGACTTTGATTCAGCAGGAGGAAGATTCTGCTTTGGACATTGACTTCAGTCCAGGAAGCTCTCGCCCAGTGAACCGTGTCATCGGCCCTCTGGCTCCATACATGTCTATGGCGCCTAATCTACGCCATAGTACTAGATAGATGTTAGCACGACGAGAAGGTTCATCCGTACGTTGACTGGTCTTGTTTATATTTCTACTAGATATTTAAATGAATAACGAACTATTCCGTTTTCATAAACAAACCACATACTAGAAACGATATTAGGGTTCAGTGTGAAAATGTATAAAAGAAAGAAAGACAAAAAAGAAAACAAATATAGTATTGTTTAATATCTGTTTCAGTGAAATGGAAAAAAATTTCAATTTTAAACCTTTTAATTTGTATTCTCTTCTCAAAATAACGACCAGCTTTCATTTTGATGCGGATTTTCTACGCGTAGTTTAGCTATGGCACGAAGCCGAAAGTTTTTAACACCCAACATTCATGTCTATCATTTTTATTGCAATTTTTAAAGCTCAAATATCTAACGATGCGATCGGGGATTTCTACGGATATTTTATTGTCTTAGTACACGCCATGAGCTTACTCAATCATTAATTTAAGAATTAATTTTCATCAAATTATTAAAATGGGAAAACTATGAAATTTTGACGTTTTTTTTTTTTTTTTAGATAATATTATTATTAAAGGACTAATATTTAAATTCGAAAATATGGTTGAATCACATGCGTACAAACGGGTCGCGCCAGTAATTGTCCATTTTACTTTGAGACGCCTCAGGCCCAGGAATTAACGGTTATACTATCCCTTTAACATACTGCCTGGAAGTGAATGCCAATTTTAAGTGTACTTTTGTTAATTTGCGCTCCAGATAAATTAATGGCATTTGAAGCGTTCTCATTCGATGAAGCATTGTCAAACTTTCTCGATTCTACACTACTATTTCTTTCAGCGACTGTCTTTATGACATATAGAGGTAGAAAACTGCAGAACCTCCTACAGAGGTTAGCAAAACGAAATGCGAAGAAAGCGGTAAGCATTAACTATAAGAAGACAGAATGTATGGTTACTAGAAAAGTAAAATGTCCAGTGTGTGAACTCTGATCTAAGAATGTCAACGTCAAACAACAGAGATGCTGGAATATGGGACAAGCGTAAATGGAAAGATGTGATTCCAAAATATAAATCTACATTGGAATATCAAATCTTGGATTCCAAAACCTTATAAAAGTTTTAAGAAATAGGAAAATGCCGGTTGAAACGAAGAAAAATGTGCTGTGTTCAAATGTAGCTCTTGTCACGACGGTGAATTTGGGACAATCTCAAGCTTTGTTGCTTCTCCCTCCTATGTATTGAGATATTCTTGTAAAAATCCCCAAAATCTGCTGTATTACTATTTCTCACCAGGCATCTCGGCTTTAGTCACTTTCATACCGCGGTAATGTTACACTCCTGTGAACTTTCTATGAATATGTTAATGGTACTTATCAAATGAGCTTAACACTTTGTTACCTCAACTTTGGAATTTAAGCACAGTACTAGACTGTCAGATTCTTCTCAGCAATTTAATGCTAAAAATGATATATCCAACCATAACTTTTATTTTAATTTATTCTCGTCACTCACTTACTACATATGAATTATTTTCCAACATTCCGTTTTCCCAAATACGGCGATCTTCAACAGTTAAACGCAACATCAATCAACATCTATTCAAATCCTCTTCTCGTATTATCCTCTCTTATTAATAATGATTTTTCTCGAATCCTTTCACTCTTAGTAACCCTCTTGCGTCTTAGATGCTTTATCGCCTTGCTTAGTGGAAAATCATTTAAAAATTATGGTAACGGAAATGCTGTTCTACCAGCAAATACAATTATGAAGGAAAAATATTACCAAAAACAGATTTTTGACAATACAAATTATTACCAGGAATAAAAAAAATTGTCGGCATGAAATTATCCACTGAGGTTGATATGCTGTAAAACAAAATAAACCAAACCAATAATAATAATAATAATAATAATAATAATGATGAGAAGAAGAAATAAATAAATAAAATGGTTGACATATTTCTTCCAATATTTTATAAAACTTAGAGAAGAGCGTAAATTAAGACAAGAAAAAAAAAAGAAAATACACATTGTTTAATAATATTTAGCAATATTTCCACGGTATGTCTGTTTTCTTTGAATAAAGTTTTAAAATATCTAGAATTCATCGTTTTTCAACCCTTAAAACGCATGATGCTTATTGAATATGCAAATTAGTAACATCCTGATCCGTTGGAAGAAACAAAACGACAAAAGTGTTCCATAACATTTATACTAAACTATTTGATTAATTGCTCTTAATAACTAATGAACTGACGAAAGATTTCAACATGAACACGGTCCCCATCAAGTTATTCACGTGCCAGTTGCATTCCGTTTGCGCTGGCTACGTTTCATTCACTTGGCTCCGTTGATTGGCAAGTACACCTGCCTTTGTATGCAACTTTTTGTACAGGCATTTTTTAAATATTTTTATGCTTGTATGCGATTTTTAAAATAATTTGAAGAAGACAGACATACTGTCGAGATGTTGTGAAGCACTGTTTTTCCTTTTCTTAAATAATGCTTTCTAATAATAATAATAATAATAATAATAATAATGGTAATAGAAATAATCACAATAATCTTTGAGTTCTATAACATTAAATTCAAAGACAAATAACATGAAAAAGAACCATCAACTGGAACAGGAAACAAGGAAGCACCTATTCTCTGGGTCATGCCAATCCAAACGGATAAAAAAAAATTCAGGCCTGATATGGATGTGAAGAATAAGTTGGAAATGATTTGTTTTCTCAGGGAAATGTCTGTCTCCACCGAAAATAACACATGAAAATTATAGGCAAACCTTACTCTAAATGATAATGATTTTGAGAAATATATTGAGAGACGTTGGGAAATGAGGACCATAGCACATCTGGTAATATGTGTCGTTGTTCTGCTCAAGAAAGGGGTGGGAAAATAGAATTCAAATCCCTGGTAGCATGAAGTTGAAAAAAGGACCAGTAATCAAACTCAAATCGCATATTAAGGAGGACGTTATCCAGCAAATATTTTTATCACACCTTCGTGTTATAACCAAATTTTAATGATACAATTGTAACCATCACTAAACAAAGATGATCACTAAAGCAAGCAATCTGAATAGCCATATAGAAAAGGGCAATAATAAATTTGCCTGTGCATGAAGAAGTTGCTGTTTTAAAGGAATGACAAAAACGTTCGATGTACGACATGATACATGAATTTAAATTTACGATTTTTTTTTTCTGTTGGTACATTTAAGTTTCGCTTGAATTAGAAAACCGTTTATGGCGCCATTCTAAACTAATGAGCCCCGCATTTGCCGCAGTTTTCTTGGCGAAGCGAAACGCTAAATGACAGAGGAAGCCATGAAAAATAGAAAATCATTCGCTTTATCATTATTCTTTCACGATTATTCTATTCAAATTTGTTGTAGTTTATATTTTGTTCATTTTATCAGGCTCTCTGTTGATAGGCTTCTTTGCCACGAGAGATTTCTAATTAGCTGACGGCTTTTAGAGTTACAACTGATTAGACCTTCGTGGTGGCATGTCTTTTCATTGGGATAAATACGCACAATCGACGCAATTGTTAAGGCCTGCATCCTCAACATTCGCTTGTGTACGAAATAAGCAGCGAAAGACAGGAGAATGCTGAAAATTATAATTAACATGTGATCTCCATAGATAATTAAGTTTGGTTAATATTTAATAAAATTTATAATACGACAAACTTTATTTACATTATTCAGACTATTGTATTCATCTTTGCCGCCATATTTATCACAACGTTGTACGCTCCGGCCTTCTTCAGGATGCATGACACAGTGGGTAAAGATATTAGTTAGATCCAGTCACAGGACCCGTTTAAGGCAGTGTAGAACTTTCAGAGGGAAATCAAGAGAAGAAAACTGACAACTGACATCCATTAAACCTGGTACGTGGAACTAGAACAGTCTACCCCAGTGAGTGAAATAAAGGGTTCAGTTCGACATTGCAACCACATGGAGAAGGCCGGAACGTACAACGGCCGAAACGTTGTAATAAATATGTCGACAAAGATGGGGACAATAGTACGAATAATGTAAATAATGTACATAATACCTCATCACAGAAATATGGACATATACGACAAACTTTCCTCGTTATATATATATATATATATATATATATATATATATATATATATATATAATCCGGCAGAAATTTTTTCGTATATGTTTTATTTTTGCCTTTGCAGGTTACTTAAAGCCTGAAAATATTTTTGTATTTAGGAATTTCGGGGAGATAATAATGATTTACTAATATAATTAAAAATAATTAACCCATAGATGGAGGAAGACAAGTTGGATTCGTGCCTTTACCAGTGGGAATCGCACGTAAGTAAATATAACTAACTCAACTGTAAATGGTAATCGGCTCTCCGATTTCCAATTTCGAGGAGCTATCGATTTCATCACCCGCAAATCGAAGCTTACAGCTCCTGGTATTCCAAAGCGATCAACCATTTTCGTACTGATCAACCCCGACTTTGCTTAACATTGGAGACAGTAAGAAAACCGGCGTTTCAACGTGATTTAGCTTTAAGCCTATTATATATAATCTGATTCATAGCTTTAATCATAAAAATGCACGCATGGACATAGAATATTAACTGAAAAGATATATGACAGGTTGTTATTTTAATATGATTTGTTTGTTTTACGGCATATCAACATCAATGGGTTATTTAATGCCGACACTTTTTTTTATTGCTGGTAATTTTTTTTAAATATATTGCTGGTAATATTTATTTTCAAAAATCAATTTCTGATAACATTTCTTCAAAAAATTTATAGCTGTTAATATTGTTTTTTTATAAATGTGAAGGTAATACATTTTTTTTTTTTTTACTTCAAATCTTTATTGCTAGTAACAATATTTTACAAAGTATTAAAAAATATTCATACACTTTCATAGTATTTTGAGCCCAGTTTTGGGGTTAACTATTTGCCCATAGCTGTGACCCTAACAGGTGCTGCCACCGCAGGTCAGGGTGGACTGGGAACACCAGCAAATAAGAGGTGGTTCAAGGCTCCTCAAAACCTCGTGATCAGAGGCCTTGGCGTTGGACGTAGTTTACGTCTTACCCAGGACGCGGATGTAGTTTTTATCGTCATACCCAGTACGGGGTTGTTATTTTGTTCATCGTTTCTAAGATGTCTTGTTTCTGGAGCCGGTATCACAATAGACGTGAACAAACATATCATTGATCTCAAACATGAGATCCTAGAATAATACTTTACATGACGTTCAGAAAGCAAATTCACGGCTAGAAAGGATGCGTGAACAAGCCAAGATAGACCAATATTCAATCTTAGAAATGTGCTTTTCGAATTAGTATATAGTCTCTACTATGCGATAATGAATCCCATATGGAGCGCTTCAAAGTTCAGTTGAGAAAGTATGTATTTAGGTTCGTCCGAAAACAGAGCACACCGTTCTTCCATCCTGTATAATGTATAGTGGTTTGAAATGAAAAATCGGATTGCCGACTTCGAATTCCAGTCGAGTTCATTACATTCACTTGCATGCTAATACCCTTGGAATAATCATGAATCCATTTCTTTCTCCCAGCTATGGGTTAAATATTTGCACTTTTATCTCGTACAATCATTAACTTCAATAAATTTCTTAATTGACGTTTTAGAAAAAGGTGCAGATAAACTTGCATTAGGAGCATCGTTTGAAATGCATTCAGCTTTGTTAATCTAGACTTCGATTGAGAATCATTCCTAAGTAAATAGATGTGTGACCCATGTCGCTATTGCTGTTGCATCATTAAAAGAAAATACATCAAAACTCAACCTGGATGCATAACTGCAGCTAATGGCCAGAGATGCACTGCGTGCGAGCACGAATGCTGTTATGGTTAAGCAAACGGTGAAAATCAACTGCATTTACTCTAGCCCACCTTAATTCATCGATTTAGATTAGAGATCTCATCAGAGCTGTTATTACGTATCTTTCTTCGCACTGCTTTCGTTTTCACTCGAAGCTTTTGCAATATAGAATACCGCTCAAATCGAGTAAGATCAGATAGAGGGCACGTTTCACAGAATATACGCAGCGCAAAACGACTGAAGAGATGTAATTCTGATTTTCTCAATGTAAGCCTCGTAATTTCGATGGTGTGGGCTGCAACAAATTATACTGGCTACTTCAATCCAGAGGTCGGTTAATTTCTTGAGCTTGTCAATATCTTTGACAATTGATATTATGGACTCCAGGAAATGCGCAAATCAAATAGTGGTGAGCGGCTCATTTCTCGCATCTTTGTAGAAAATCGTGACGTCTGGTTTTGTGGCAACAACATCCCGATTTGTTTCTATATTTAAATCTCAAATTTCTAGGCCGTGTCAGTAGCAATTCTCGTAGACTTCAGTGTCGATACTTCCTTGACAGTCCCCACTGCATAGGAGCGCCCAAAGCAGTGAGTTCAGTCTTATAGTCCGAACGGTTCTCCGTGCATAGGAATCAGTATATATTAAGTCCTACAGACTCTGTAAGATTAAGTGGTTGATGGGATTAATGGTAATCATGCTATTTTTTGTTTGCATGTAACTGTGTGGGGTTGCAAAGTTTTTAGTCGCTGTCCAGTTTTGTCACAATTCGTGAGAATCCATTTATTGATCCAGGATCCATTTTTATCTTCATTCATATATCTACCGTTCGTCTATGAATATTGCCGCCATGTCTGGTCTGGGGTTCTGGCTATATACCTCGAGATTCTTTATAAAATCCAAGGTAGTGTCTGTAATGTAATCGACATTCACATGGCATCTCGAGTACAGTCAATTTCTCACGGCCGTGTAATGGTCTTTTTTATAAATATTTTCTTCTCTTTCTTCTTCTTCTTCTTCTTCTTCTTCTTATTATTATTATTATTATTATTATTATTATTATTATTATTATCATCATTATCATTATTATTATTATTATCATCATTATTATTATTATTTTCATTATTATTATTATTATTATTATTATTATTATTATTATTATTATTTTCTTTGATTTCTGGCGTTTACGCATTTCTTTCCGGGTCCCACCCAGGGACCTAAGGTTAGAAATGGCATCATGACACTTTCCACTGACAAAAAAAAAAAAAAAAAAAATTACATAGATAAAGCCATTCGTAAAGTGTGGGCTGTACTTGTCAGAAAAAATGTTTGTATCTCCTTGAGGCATGGACTTCCAGGAATCCCTTCAATTAGTCTACTGCAATCTTTTCCAACCAATCCTAGGGCTCCAACTACAACAGGGATTGTTGATGTTCTCATATGCCACATTTTCGAGATTTCTATTTTAAGGTCCTTGTATTTTGACAGCTTTTTAATATCTTCAAAGATACATTGCAGTCAGCAAGGTTCGTTAGGCGGGTTGTGCTTGTGAGTACAAGTTTTGTATTTATTTAATGTATGAATCCCTTCATTGAGTTTTTCGGAAACTTTTCAAACCAATCCGAGGGTTTCAACTACAACGGGATTTTTGATATCCTCGCGTGCCAAATTTTGAGATTTCTATTTCATGGTTTTTAAACTATGCAGAAACTGGAATAACAATTAGGAGGTATATATCCTTTTTGTGATCTCTTATCACTATGTATGTGTAAATAGCTTTGATTATTCTGGTCGTGTGTATTGTAAACGCCCATAAAATTGTTACAGGTTCTATATCTGTAAACTGATCTGGGTGGTGTTCATACCAAATTCTTGCAGTTCCCTTTCCGTAAAAGTTATTTATATTACAATGAAGGTATTGGCCCTCTCTTTCATACCTGGTTTATATTCAGTGGGCGCCAATACCATGCAAACTGATACACTATTGTCAATTGTTTCTGGATATTTAGCACATAATCGTTTAAATATTAGTAGTAGTAGTATTAATTGCTTCCTTATCAAATTCATCGGTCCTTGCTCATATCCTCGGAAACTAAATTAATTTCAGAAACTCAATTTATTTGGAAGATTTCTGAGTCAGTGTTCTTGCACATTAGATAATGTGGAGTCGAGCATTATGGAAAAATTCGACAAGTTTCGTTAACCTTGACCGATTGATCTTCACATATCTTCCGTTATTTGTGTTTACCCTGGATTGGTAACGTGAGTGTCAGTTGGTGTAAGAATTTTTTTTTCCTCCAATCCGTATTGTTTTTTGTACCCGACCTATTCTGAGAGGGATCCAGAATGATGTTCTGTCGATCCATCATATTACTCCGGTAATTTATAAATGTAGTTATCAGTTCAATGCTAATTATGTAGGCAAAACGTGTCAAACGTTGGAGGCACGAATTAACCAACACGTACCAGCCAATATTGACAAAGAAAAGACTCAGGGTTTACATAGGTGTGTTCATGTACCAGGTTCAGCAATAAATGAACATCTGATTAAAAACTAGCTGTGTGCTCAGTTTTGTAGTCGAGAAGGTTCAGTATATATTAAGTCCTACCAACCATATCTTTGTAAGAATAAGTGTTTGATGGGCTTAATATTAATTATGTTATTTTTTTGTTTGCATATAACTGTCTGGGATTGTACAGTTTTTAGTCGCTGTCCATAATTTTGTCTTCTATTTTTTTTCTATGATAATTGAGGACTGATAAACCGGTTTATCCGTTATTAATATTTCATTATCAAATTATATTTAATAGTCTGAAATGCAGTCACTATTGCGCATATCACATTAGCCACAAGTCCTGACTACAACTACAAATAATAATAAACTACTCCTACTACTAATATTATCATCACTAACGATGCTACTAAAAACAGCTTCCTGAGTATGACGATAAACTACATCCAGCAGCAAAGCCTCCGATCAAGAACTCTAATCTTAACCTCCAAAATGTCATGAAGACAAAATGAAAGCATAAAATACATTTTCATAGTAAAAAAAATGTAAGTGATGCATTTTTGTTAAATAAATTACTAATGCTTCCAAGAAAATTATATTTCAGCATTGAATGAGCCATAAGGAGATATATGCCGCTAAACAATCATTACTACTATTACTACTAGAAGAAGAAGAAGAAGAAGAAGAAGAAGAAGAAGAAGAAGAAGAAGAAGAAGAAGAAGAACGGACCGAAAATAAAATTGCTTTTATTGAATCATCATTCAGAACACTTTCTCCTATCCATAAGAATGGCTGTTGCTCCACTTCCAGGATGCCATGAAGCGCAGTGATTATATTGAATAAACAGATACAACTAGAGCTGTTCGTGAGAGACAATTTATTTCTCCAGGATCAATTTTTGTCCTCATTTATATATCTACCGTTCGTCTATGAATATTGCTGCCATGTCTGGTCTGGTGTTCCGGCTATATATCTCGATATACTTGATAAAATCCAAGGAAGTGTCTGTAATGTAATCGACAGTGACATGTCATCTCGACTACAGTCAGTTTCCCAACGGTAGTGTCATGATTTTCCTCTGTCTTTTCTATAAATATTTTCACGAAATTGTTCTGAGATTTACTACTTGCTACCTCCACATCATTATTTTAAGCGGGCCTCTACATTGAAAAGTAGTCTCAAAGTTTTACTGTTGATGTATCTAGATGCAACCGTAAATTTAATTGCCTTATTTGTGTAACTATCTTCTAGTTCCTTGCTTCCCTGCCACCAACCATCTTCCAAAATTTAAATGCAACGTCAATAACCATCTTCCTGACATTTGCTCTTTTATTTTTATTTTTCCTCACTGATGTCTTCTCATTCTCTTCCACTCTCAACCCCGCTTACGTTTGAGTGGAATTATCGCTTTGCTTAGAGTTAAATGATTTTAAATAAAGAACTTGAAAAACAAGACGAAAT